>PVJA010000092.1:0-216194 GCA_004027025.1 Myocastor coypus | reverse complement strand
TCCACAGGTATGAGACTGCCAGGCTCACAGTAGATTCCCTTTCCACAACCCTATATAATAATATTTTTGATAGTACCTTGAGGGCACACAGTAGATTCAATCCCATGACAGATAAAAACTACATCACTGCTGTTCATCTGAATAAGTTCTAATGGAGTGAGAAATAAAGAAACTGAAAGTTCAAGCTGGGCTCCAACTAGAATGCAGGCCAATTAGTTCTTTCTACCTTTATACTGTGCTGAGTTACAGATCTCTTTCTGGTGTATTTAGAGATAGATATTTGGATCTCAATTTTAAAATGTAAACAAAGTTATCAAGCCCAGACAAGAGTCACAAAAGTCCTTTTTCAAAGCTTATTTCTATAATGTGTGATGCATGATACGCCAAGTCCCTTTACTGCAAATATTAGATATTTAATATTTCATTTCAAGTATTAGAAACCATGATGGCTACAGGAAAATATCATCAATATAATGTGCAATTCAGTACTCCTTTTCTCAGTTCATCTATAGATAGCAATGAAAGTGCTTATCTCTGTTTTGCCCCTCAAAATGTGAGGTCTTCCCAAGGATATAATAGAATTGCTGGATGAAAGAAATTGCATAATGTTATTACAGTAAGTGAGAAATAACAGTGTCTGGAGAAGCATCGCCTTTCAACCAAATATAAGAATGCCGTTTTTCAACATGAATAATATTCCAAAAACCCAAAGTGCATCAAGTTACTTCATTTTTTGGTCCTCTGAGAATTGATGAAGATTGCTGACTCTATTATGATGTGATTTATCTATATTTGGTGCCATAAACAGATTTTCCCTAGGGAAAAAAAAAAAGAATAATTGCGCATAATGGCAATATTCCTCATGTTACAAATGCTTGATTTATGATAAATATTCTATGAGCAATTGCAGAGCACATTGGCTGGAAAACAAAGAAAGTAAAAAACTTAAGAGGCTGTTTCATATTTCCCACTTTGGCAGACAGCAAAAAAGTACTTTACATTTTAAAAACTTCAATATTATAAAATTAATAATAAATGCTTAAAACTCACGAACTAAAGTACATAACAACATAAAAGGAATACTCTGTGAGAGCACATAGTCTTCATATAGTTAGTCATATATTTTATTTTTATATGTAAATGTGAATGTCTCTTAGTATTTTTACTACTATTTTAATATAGTTGGCCCAAAGTGATGCACATTCAATCTATCTAACTATACCATATGAATCTTCTGAAAGTTTAGCAGCACTTGAGTTGTAAGATTTCCGAACATAATTTTGGAAAGCAACACCCTGTAAAATACAGTTTACAAATATTTTCTTCCACTCCACAGGTTGTCTTTTCATTCTGTTGTTCATTTCTTTTGTTGCACAGCTTGGGGCTCATTTCATTAGTACTTATCTATTACTGCTTTTGTTACCTATGTTTAGTTTTATATCTAAGAAATTATCAACAACAATAATCTCAAGAAGGAGGACAACCTTCTAGGGACCTCCTGTCCTGTCCTCCTCTCAGACTGGAGCTTTCTTTCACTCAATAAATATGTTCTGCTCATTAAGAAAAAGAATAATCTTAGCCAGGCGTGGTGGTGCACGCCTGTAATCCCAGCACTTGGGAGGCTGAGGCAGAAGGATCAGTGCAAGTTCAAGACCAGCCTGGGCTACAAAAGTGAGTTTAAGGCCAGCCTGAACCACATAGTGAAACCCTGTCTCAAAAAGAAAAAAAAAAGGAATAATCTCAAAAAGCTTGTCCCTTACATTTTGTTTTAGGAGTTTTGTGCTTTAGGGTCTTATATTCAACTTTCTAGTCCATTTTTAGTTCATTTTTATGCAGTAAAAGACTTAAATTGATATTGTCCTCCCAAAAGAGGTATAAGCAATAAAAGGTTTTTGAGAAAAGATTCAGCATATCTCCATAAAGGAAAATCAAACAAAATCTACAGTGAGATATAACCTTATAGTTGCTTAAATGGTTATGATAGAAACAATTTTTAAAAAATTAGTCTTAGTGACCATGTGAAAACATTGACAGCTTTGCACGTTGTTGTGGGAAACGATAAAACACAGCAGCTATGTGTAACAGCGTGGAAGTTTCTGAAGTTATTAAAAACAGATTTACCACATGATTCAGAAATACCACATCTGAATGCGAGGTTTGATCAGAAAAGTAAATACTGAAATGTTTAAATTTTTAAAAATCTATTATAGTAAAAGACACATTGCCATTAGCTCCCCCCACATTACACTCACTTCGAATGCATCATTCTTACTGCTCTTGTCACTTTAACGCAGTGGTGAGGGTCATCTTTCATAGTGTCTTTCAGTTGTGCTGTTGCGGCCGCGTCTATCTCCTGAGTCTCCTTTTCATGGTCATTCTGACCTTAGGGAGGAGCCAGAAGTTACGTACTCCATGACAGATCCAAAGAATAAGGCTAACAAAGACAGGGAATTTTTTTTTTTTCAGCTTGTCTTTTGTTGGCTGTCACTTGGGTACAACATTCACCATATGTCTTATCACACCTTCATAAAGACATTCATAGAAAAGGACTTCCAGAATGATGTCAGAAAGTGACAAGAATAGATCACATGATGTTCAGAAAAATGCATTCTTTCAGGAGGCATGATAATCAGAGAAAAGCCAAATTCCAAGAGTCAAATGACTTCTATAAATTACATTTTTAATACCTGTAGAAAGGAAATGGTCAGAGGTTTCAAGATGTTTATTTTAGTATTGAAGTTGTAAAGGCATAGTTGAGAGAAAAAGTTAGTAGGAAAATTTGAAGATTGAATTTAATAACATCATTTTTAAGGGATTGTATTCCACTGTATTTCTCATTCCTCTAGAGTATTTTTTTCGGGAAGTTGTTTGTTTGTTTGTTTCTTTGATGCACTGAGGATGGGTCCCTTGGTCTTCACCCTGAGCTCCACACTAAGTCACTGATACTAGGCTCAAACCAGTGATGCTCCTGCCTTTGCCTCTTAGACTTCTGGGATTACAGGCAGGCGCCACCACACCAAGCTTCTTCTGGGATTTTAAAGTACACATTCTGTTATCTTTATTCCCTTTTTGTGGTATCTGTGAACTAAGAAAGGCAAAAGGGAAAGGAAGATGATTTAAATAATGACGAGGAAATATAATCTGTCCCATAAGCTGATCTGTACCATTCTTTTAATAAGAGGCATAAGCATAGAAGCTTGTGGTGCTGCACTATTAGCCCAACTTGTGCACAGCCCATGTTTCAGTCACCTCGGTGATGGCATGGTTCTATGATCAGAGTGCTCTTGTCATGGGTCCAGTGGATTTGCTTGCATACTCTCTCCTGTCACAATTTTAAAATATTGAATTCTCTTTTATTCTATTTTATTCTCTGGGGTTTACTCTAGTCAGTCATACAATTTTTCTCTTTTCAAATTCTTTCCCTGCTCCAACAAATACAGTTTCTTTCATTTTGTTGTGGCCAAATCAAGCAAAATTCTTACACTATGACTGTATCAATAATTGTTGCGTCTTCAGGATCTATTTTGGAACAGATAGCTATTATTTAGAAGAAACTGTTAGGCAGTATCTCTTTTTGCATAAAACTCATCCAGTTGAAAAATTGCTTCCCTTGTGTCATGGTTTCTTCCACTTATTATTTCTGTTCGTTATAAGAACACATCGCGCTCATAAAACATCCAACATCTGAACTTTTTTTCTTTCCATTATAGGAAAAGACAAAGGTTAGCAAATTGTTTTGTGTTTCATAAAAGAAAAAGATGACTATATCAGTAAATTCCAAGACGAGGGCTCACAATGGAGCTTAAGGATGCGACTTGAACCAGTCTTTAGAAACACTCCATGAGCACATTGCTTAGGACTTTTCAAGCTTTGCTGATCATGTTGCTATTTAAAATACATTTTCCTCCTCACTGACCCAGAGGTCTAAAAAAAAAAGACAATTCTTCATAACATCAAATCATCCTTATTTTTAAAACAAAATTTGCTGTTGTGATTTCTCCTTAAGCAGTGGCAATAGAGATAACACTGGAAATCTTTTCCAAAGAAATGATATTTCCTCTTATTGTGAAGAAGAAAACATTCCCTCTTAGTCACAGTGAGGGAGAAAAACAATTCACTTGCTGAATTGTCTTGGTTTTGGGTGTGCCTTCCAAGCTGGGTGGCATTTGCAGACACTCAGGAAGTAAGGCAAGGACCTTCTCTACACAGTTCCTAGAGTAAATGAATGTGATCTCAGATTCTACACTTAATCCTGCCTAATTTAAAAATGTATGCTAAGGAGTACATGGCATTTAAAATTGGTTATTGGTTGCTTATAACAAAAACCAGCTAATAATACTAGTCCCAAAGAATGAAGCTGAATGTTAATATTCTAAGCTAGAGGATATTAAGCTGACATACGGCTTTTAAGATGACAAGTATCTTTGCAGTAAAAAGTAACTCTCTTTCATAACAAATAAGTCCTCTATGTTGGGAAGAGGTGCCTAATTTAAAAAAGAGACAAGTATCCTTTCCTTTAATTTCTCTTCTCTGAAGAATTATGGAATGTGTCTTAATTGTGTTTATTCTCTGATATCTGCTATTTTGAAGATGGGTTTCAGTGAAATAAGGAGAGATAATTGTGCTTCAATTTTTTTTAAAGATAGAAAATTAGAGAAAGCTCAGATTTTTTGTTCTCATAAAATAACAATGATTTTATGGCCACTTGACACAACTGAACCATGTATACTTGTTAAAAATAGTGCATCATGATCCTAGTAGTGTAGTCCAGTGGTAGAGTCCTTGCCTCACACACATAAGATCCTGGGTTAGCATCCAGTTCTGCTTTAAAACCTTGTGCCTACATAAATAGCAACTTAGATTTTCAATGATAAAGTATAAGCAGTAATGTTATTTTCACTTATTAAATGATATATTTTAAAGTCATTATATTCTCCACAGTGTTGGAACTGTAGTCTGGGAGTTACTGAAAGAATACCCGCTTGAGCCAGAGCCAAACTCAGGACACGGTTGTCCTGACTCCTAGCTATGTAATCGGACACAAGTCCAGAGCAACTCACTGGTACTAATCCATGGGGCTTTGCAATGTCTATCCGCATGTGTCTGTCACCTACTCGTTCTGAGAAGCAAATAAAACACAGGCAAATAAACATTTAAGCTAGGTTCAGTTTGAAGATTGGTGAAAATCCTGCCTGGGATTTGCATAAGATTAGTTTCGTCCTCATTTACAATGAAACAGAAAATCAAGCCATCTAAGAATGAGATCAGGAAGCACAGATGTGGGAGAGGGTGCAACAGCATTTTAGCAGGCATCATGAATAAAGGACCCACTGAGCCAGAAAACAGAGCTATGCACTGCAACCATGCATCTGACAGAGATAAAATTAGAGATAGCATATTCAGACATATATCTTAAAATCATTAAAGCACTTTATAAAAAAAAGCACTTTATCCTATTATTAATAAATATATTAAATACTTGGGCTTTTTTTCTCCCAGTACAATTAGGCAACTCAATATCTAGTAGAACTGATAATTTGACCAATATTGTGTGTCATAACATGATCAGACAACACTTACTAATAAGTTTAAAATCAAAGTACCGAAGAAGGTGTCACTTTCTAAGCATGGAGGTGTAGCCAGGTATGGGCATATACCTGTAATTCCTTGGTACCCTGAGTTCAAGGGAAGCCTCGGCTAGTTAGTGAGACAGAAACAGAGACAGAGACAGAGAGACAGAGGGGGAGAGGGGGACAGGGAGAGAGAGACAGAGACAGAGCAAGAGAATTAGACAGAGAGGCAGATACCAAGATAGAGAGAAAGAGAGTGAGAGGGGAAAGAGAGAGAAGCAAAGAAAGAGACAGAGACAGAGAGACAGAGACAGAGTGACAGAGACACAGAGAGAGAGAAAAAGAGAGACAGATAGAGACAGAGACAGAGAGAGAGAGAGACCAAGACAGAGAGAAAGAGAATAAGGGGATAGAGAGAGACCGAGAGACAGAGACAGAGAGACAGAGACAATGGAGATAGAGATGGAGACATACAGGGAGAGAGAAAGAGAGAGAGAGAGAGAGAGAGAGAAGAGAGAAGAGAGAACCAAAGAGAGGTTGTCAATTGACTGAATGCTATCATTTCAAGGAAACATATCTTTAGTGACCTGTGGGATTTCTCCACTTTAAAGCAATAGACATTTTCAACCATTGTTAGTAATCATATATTAATTATATCTTCACACTTTTTCAATGTAATTGAGAATAAAGTTAAAAGAATTCAACAATTCTGTCCATTAATACAGAAAATGCATATGGTTTTCCCAATTTCTGTATTTAGTAAGAAAAAATATCTGTAGTTAAATTTCTTGAAAGAATTGTCAATATGAAGGGTGAAAGGTAAGGAGCAGTGTGCAGGATTAAAAAAAAAAAAAAAGTCAGAACCAGACAAAGAAGTATTAAGTGTCTCACTTAGCATCTCAGCCAAGTTTACCTAGAAAATAGAAGAGCTGAAAGCAGTAACCTTAATCCCTTCATCACTTTACATGTCCAGCGTTGGGGAACAACCAATCACAGAAATATTTAGACTATTTTCCTTCTTTGAAATTCAGCTTTTATACTAAGTATTTAGATCCTATCAGATGTATACCAATATTAATTCTACCTTCATGTGTTTGTTCTTCTTACTGTGGTTTCTATAGGATACAGACTAGTCTATATTACATCTTTTACACAGGATTTTTTTTCTCTCCCTCTCTCTTTCTGAAAATTCAGTTGATTATAGAGTAGGGTTAATATCTTAAACATCATTAGTCTTTCCATAATGGGGCTGTCCCTTTCCACAGGTCAGTAGAGATTATTTATTTATAATCCTTATTCACTGTATTTCCTGAAATTGTGAATAATAATATACAACTTGAAGAATTGCACATGGCAATTTCAACTCCTGTTAGGGATACAGTCTTTAAGGAAAAATATTAGCAAGCAAATTTATTTTTAGTGGCCTGTTTCTATGGAGCTGATATGCCATAATTCTTCGGTACAAAATGCCCTTTTTTCAGTGCAGAACTTAGCACTTTTTGGCATGCGCATAAAGGTGTACACTGAGCACCAGTATCTGAACTCTGGAGTAGGCTTAGCATTCCTAAAAGAAACCCCATATTCATTAGAAGCCACTGTGACTCTCAAAGATGTTCACATCCTAGTCTCTGGACTTAGTGAACATGTTATTTTGTGTGGCAAAGGATAATTAAAAGAATTGATCAAATCAGATGCCTAATCAATGACCTTAAGTTGTGGAAGTAGGGCTGATCTCTTCAGGTGACCCAGGTGAGGCACAAGGACCCTTCAATATGAAAGAGGCAGAAGAGTTAGTGCCCCAGTTGTGGAATGTGAAAAACACTTAAACTGTCCTTGAAGATTTAACGATGAAAAGGGGGCCATAAACCAAGGAATGCAATTTCTAAAAGTGGAAAAGCCAAGAAAGTGCATGTTCTTCGAGCACCATCTGAAAGGCATGCCACCTTGCTGACATTTTTATTTTTACCCAGTGAAACGCATTTCAGACTTATGACCTCCGAAATTATGACAGAAAATGTGTTGTTTACACATTGGCATTTGTGATGATTTATGACAACCAAAACAGAAAACTACTTTTTCTATGTTCTTTTGCTTCTCTTCCTGCGTCCCAGCAAGTATTCATGTATTTTAGATCCTTACAGAGTTTCCTATTCTGAATAAGACAAAATGAGTCATGCAGTGCTGAAGATTCTGTGTACAACCTGTTTCACTTACAATAACAATTTAAGGGTTCATCATGTTGACGTGTATAGCACCTGTATTTCTTTCTTCTTAGGGAAAAAGAAACATTCCATTGTATACCACATCTTGTTTATGCATCACCAGCTGAGGGACATTTGTTTCCACTTATGACTGCTATTAATAATGCTGCTGTGGAAATTTGTGTGCATATTTATGGATGTTATATGCTTTTATACATATACATAATATATAATATATTATATATTATATATTATATAATATAAATAATATATATATAAATATATATAATTTTGGGAATTACCGAATTATTTTCCACTAACATAGGGTGTATTTCTACCCTATATTGCATTCCTACTAGCAGTATGTGAGGGAGTGAGTCTAGGGGGACAAAAGCAGACATGTAAGCAGAGAAGACTTGCAGAGGTCAAAGTTTCCAAGTATACCAGCAAGAGGAATTTACCAGGAAACAAGAGTAATTCCTCCACCTAAAGTTCAAGTAAGAAGGAAAGGATTAGGGAAGGTAATGGAGAGAGAGAGCACTAAGGAATGAAGTTGTGAACAGCTGAAAAATATCAGCAAAACAATAGGTTTAGTCTTTTAAAAGACTAATAATATAAACCTCTAGAAAGAATAAAAAATGCAAGTGGAAAATTAAAATCAGAGATATATTTTAAAAATCTGAAAATATTATGCACAATTAAACATCAATACATATTAAGGTCCAGATAAAATGAATATATGTGTGAACATATTTTTAGAATCAAATCAAAAGGAAAAACAGGATCCAAAGAAGAAATAGAAAAATTAAACTCAGTGATAAAAGAAATTAAAATGAAATAAAAGTCACCAGGTACTGACATATTCCCTCAAAAAAAGGAGGCTAAGCCAAGACATGAATTATAAGTAGTGAATTCTAATGACAACAGGCAAAAAATAAACCTTAACTTATAGAATTAAGATGGAGTGTGAGAAGAAGAGTTTCTTATATTGATAAATGAAGCTAGCATAACTTCAGTAACAAATATTGGTGCAAATAGCTTATGTAAACAAAAACTTACAGAATAAAAATATTATATATATGGAGAATCCTATCATATATATCATAGTTATCATATGCTTATGAATCATAAAATTCTGAATTAATTTGTATTAATCTGAATTATGATGTTGGTCATACATATGAGTCACTACTAGAAAACAAAGAGGATTTACCAGCAGCAAATACATCAATATGCTTCACAACCTAATTGATAAATGATATAATGAAATGATACTAAATTTAATAGGAGAAAATAAAAAAACAGGAAAAATATTTATAAAATAACACACTGTCATTATAACTAAAACAGCTTCATATGAGTTATTTCACTTCAGGGGAAAGTAGAATAAGAGCCTAGATTTAAATTCTTACTTCACACAGATTCTGATAAAGCAAAGTACATGAAATAATGGCTTTCATGTCACTGGACATCAGGCCCCAAAAATGAATAAAACCTACACTGGGGAAAAAAAATTAATTGAACCCAGTGACTAGTTTACTGTCCTAGGAGTTTTTAGTACATGGAAACTTCTAGTCTAGGAACCAGCAGCTAGAGGGAGCCAGGTCTTATGCCAGGTTTTGAGGAGATGGAAGAAGATATGCAGAAGATCAAGGTCATTGGAGTTTTGGGGACAGAATATTAGAAACACAAACACTGCACAGAGGGAAGTGTTGAGTTCCACCAAATGTCCTCTTCAGTCACCTATTTGTGTCACAAAACTACTTAAATCCAGGGGAAAATCCCAACAGGACTACATCAGTGTCCAGCACTCACAAGGTTAGAAGTAGTCCCTATTTCCGCCTACCAGAGTGGAAGCTTCCCTATTTATTTACTCCTCTAAGTATCAGAAGAGCCTTGCTCAAAATAAGTACCCTTCAATGCTATTCTATCCCCATCTAAAAATACCACAAAAATAATAACTGAAAAGATCAGTGTCAGGAAACTTACCTACATTCTAGAAAAAGAGAAACATTCTAAAAGATCACAAGAAATGGTCTTCTCAATATCAAATCAGAGAATCAGATTTATTTCATTAGTCCACATCAAGCTGGAACCCTTCAGACTTCTTTGGTTTTTGCAAAGGTTTTTCCATAAGCTAGAACAAGTTATTAGTCCCTAATCTGCTAAAGAATCACCTTAAAATGCCTTAAAATTAGATCACTTGTAGTCCAAATATTCTGATTGGGTTGTTTTATGAAGGACATCTAAAGTTGCAATTTTTTAAAATTAGGTGTTGGAAACAGTGATCTGACATCAACAGAGCATTTTAAGTGGCACCCAACATTTTCTTTAATGTAGTAGGGATTCCTCCTGGGAAATGCAGGAATGGCCAGCATTGTTTACCTCAATTTTGGGGGAGACACTGATTGTTTCCAAGTCGAGGCTTTTCAGACCTATAAGGACACAATCTCCCTGTTCAATACATGATTACAACAGGAATTTATATAAGTGCAACAGTCTAGACAACCATGCCCATGGTACATGGTTACTAAGATACACAAGATTGTCATGCTTACCAACAGCCAATATACATGGCCAAACATTGAAGATGCTTACTGCTCTTGCTAATGTCAGCTGCACGTGGTATCTTATCCTTGGGAACCTCACCATGCAAAAATACCCCTTCATCCCCGATCCCTGGTCTTGACGTCACTGTTTTCCTTCCAAGCTCATTTCTCAAAAGGTGTGAGAGAAGCTACTGAGAGCCGGCAGAAAGGCAGTGTCCTGCGAGCCCCGCTCCTCCTTTGTAAAGAGGATAGGATGTTAGCCTTGGATTTCTAGGTTCTCTCCTTGCACAGCTTTCGTCACGACTCTTTTCACCCATTTTTAGCACCGATGTTCTGAATATCTTCCCATTGTAGCTGATGGAAAGTCTACATTTTTCCCAGAGAAAGCTTTGGAATGGATTAGGGTACTACATCTACTAAGTTTATGTTGAATCCAGTATATTTTCAAAGCCAAACAACAACACCCTCTTCCAACTCCTGCCCAGCCACATCGCTGAATATACACTATAAGCACGAGAACCAACCATGCTGGTTAGCTGTGGACAGACAGTCCCTGAAATGCCAGATTTTCTCTTCAAAAACCAAGATAGCCCCAGGTAAATCAGGACCAGGTGGTCACTGACACAGGAAGGGAAGATGACAGCAGCAACAGAGATATATCTTGAACCTGAACTTAAATCCCTCCCAATTCTCAAATTCTAAGAAATCAAAACCAAAGTATGAAATAACCTTTTAAGATGTACAAGAAGTCCGTAGTAAAGCAAAAACAAATGCCTCTCATAAAATTCTTCTTTTACTTCATTAGCTAAGATTTGAAAAATTAAAGCTGAAAATTTCTCTGTTCCAGTATTTCCTTCTGCTCCATATGTGCAAGAGGGGCTCTTGTTGAAGTGGTCATTTATTTAGTAAGTAGACCCTGGGAAAACTCTCACTGGAATGAATACTATTTCTCCAGGGGTCCAGAAATTGGAGTGTTAGTTGAGTTCTAAAACTCTCCAAAGGCTCTATTAGAGCAAATCCACATTCAATCCATAAGATTATCATAGTCATTTCTTCACATCCATATAATTTAGAAAATAAGCCTCAAATAAAAAATTTAAAAAAGGAAATTTATATTCTGAAAATCATATTCATAGGAAATTTTGATGACAAGTATCACAATCCTATCTTATGTTCACTGTGTGTAAGAACCATGGCCAAATCCTCTCCCTGAGATCTTCCTCGAGGAAGCAATTAGGAGACAATTTCAGTCTTAGTTTCTCTAGTAGGCCTGTGTCTAAGGAAGCTGCCCAGGATATATGATTGCTAGGTTTAGACTTTACTAGGAGAAAACACTGAACAAGAGGCAAACCTTGGCATTCTTTCTTAACTATCTCCCAAGTGAAAATATGTGTGGTCTTACCACCTTCCCTCTCATAAGAAAAAGAAGACAATACCATTGTCTTAGGAAATTTAGGAATTTTAAAAAGAAAAGGCATTCCAGTCACCAGTTCTTATTGGAGAAGCCTTACTTTCTATCCGTTCTGTTTAAAATTACTTATTTTCCCTTTCTTCTCTGAGTGCAGTGGAGCAGGTAACTACCAGCATCAGTATCCACCCTCCTGCAAGATCTCAGGCTGTGTGTGCCTAGGCCTACAGAGCTGCCCTCAGGACAACCCCTCCAAGTGTAACTCATCATCCATTTTAATTGGTGAGTCAATGGTGGGGCCTGATTTTAGAGCCATTGTACAATCAAATAAAAATGTCATTTCCTTCTTCTCAGTGCTTCCTTGATTCTGCAAGATGAATGGATTCTGTTACAGCTAACCTGGCACTGGCAACCTATGCCCACTAGTTATTTAAAACTAAAACCTTACTAAGGCTCCACTCCCCAAATGTCTCTCTTCTGAAGTCCTGACTATCTAAGCAGCCATTCCTCTGTGGACAAAACTATCATAAACTCTAATCACTTGCCAAGATCTCAGTTACATGGCTTCAGAATGCAAACTACATGTTCCAGCCTCTGGATCTAAGGACCATGGTCACAGCACTGCAGATACTTACAGAGGTACACTGTAGCAAGAGCCTTCACAGTGGATAGTCAAGGACATATTCCACAGGCAGTACACATCCTAGGGCAATGTCACAGGCTAGTTGGATCCCTGATTTCCCCTCATCTATTCTCAAGATCCCCTGCCCCAGATTGGTAAATTGAATATACACTTGAAACAACTTCAAGTACTCCTGTATCCCTCAGAAACATCCCTAGAAAGGAAAGATGCCAAAATATTTTAGCCAATTCAAGTGGGAAAGCATTTCTTTAAAATGTTTGACTGACAGAAATGAGAAGAGAACTTAATAGGTGAAAAGGAAAGCAAAACAACAAAATCAAAAACAAAAGTAACCTTGTCTCACCCCCAAAATTTATTGAGGTGTATTTGACAATTTAAAATTATATATGAGGTGTACTGTTACATTTCGATATTTGTAGAAATTGGGAAATAATTTCCACAATAAAAGTATTTAACCCACCTAATACTTAATATGTGCAATGAGAAAACTTAAGATCTCTGCTCTTAATAAATTTAAATCATACAGTTGTGGTAGACCAGATCACCTGAGCCTAAGCATTATTAAGACCTTGCACCCCTTGGAAACTGTTCACATGGTCTCTCGCTCACTGCTTGATACCACCATTTTCCTGTCTGCTTCTAAGACTTTCATGTGTTCAGATTACATACAAATGGGATAACTCAGCACTTATAATTCTATGTCTGTCTTATTTCATTTAACGTAACACCTTCTAGATTCACCCACATTTTCATTAATAATAGTTCCTTCTTTCAAAAGACCATGCACCTATATTCATAGCAGCCCAATTCATAATAGCCAAATCTTGAAAACAACCAAAATGCCCGTCATATGAACAATGGTTTTAAAAGATGTGATATTTTTAAAGAAATAAATAAAAAATAAATAAAAGATGTGGTACTTTTATACAATGGACTATCACTCAGCTATAAAGAATGATAAACTAAAAGACATCTTACATAAACAGATATACCTTGAACATATACTCATTAGTGAAATAAACCAGACCTATATGTGTAAATATTGTATAGTCTCCCTAGTACAAGAATTCAAAAGAAGAAATAAAAATGGAGAGACATAACACAGCTGAATGGGAATCAAAGACTTAAGGGTTAAACAGCAAAGTAACTGGAAGCAGAAAAGAGAGGAAACATAGCAGGAGCAAAAATACACACTTATAAGCACAGGATGAATTACACAATGGTCCTAAGAAACCTCAAAAGGTTTTTGACACTGATGATAGCAATATATAACACTAAAACTATGCTTGGAATGCCTGTCATTCTGGCCTTTTACATGTGTGCTGCTTCCAATGTAATTTCAGTTATTGTTATACTCTCAAGTAAATGGTTGGTTTACAAGAAAACAAAAAAGGATATTAAATGAGAGTAGGACAATAGGGAAAATGCCAAAGGATGGACAGGCTAAACTTTGGTACATGCTTGCATTTCTAAATATCTGTGTACAAAGGTGTAACTGCTTTTATCAAATTGTATAGCAATTTATTAGAATATCAATGATTGATGGAAAATACAAATTCTAAGTGAAGTCTAAGATGTTTGATATTCAGAAAGACAATGATATTAAGCTCAAGCACCTATGTTTTAGAGTAATAATATCACTAAGCTTTTCTTCTGGAGGGCTAAGAATATAAGTTTACAGATGAAAAATTAGAGAAAAAGAAGGGCTACAAGGATAGCCAATATTTTGGCCCTAGCCCTTCAAGGTAAGTGAGGACTCAGGACAGAACAGAACCTGTGCTGTAACATCCTATAACTTAGTGGTTTCCCAAATTTTCTGTTCAAGAAGATTAAGGGACCACACAGGAAAGCGACTGAAGATACATAGTGTGCCTAAGGAGAATCACCTAGGGAGAAAACATTCTCTCAGGTTTTCACAGAGATCAAACTGGTCAAGCAATGGCCATGACTCATCCAGACGGCAGCACTGACAACAGTTCTATAAAGCACTGTACATGGTTCAAAAGTAAATCCTGAGGGGATTTGACTGGCCTTGAGAAATAGAAAAACTACTTGTTTTGTTGTACAGGTCTTGCTTAAACTTGCCCTTAACCACCCAGCAGAAAAGTTAAAACATGATGCATAAAACATAAAAGTAGTTTAGTATGCTGAGCTGTAAAAGGCTCTAATCAACAGCTTCTAACATTGTTCGTTTTGCCAGTAACCCTCTGCAATTATGGAACTTTGACTATGTATACAACTACCTTCTCTTAGATCAAAGAGAAAAAATCTATTGTACTAATAACCATTAGAAAATTTATCATGTCTACATCCTGTGCTCTGTATAACTACAATGAGGACAACAATATGTATTGTATTAATTATTGTGAATGTATTACTAATGTGTTTTGAAACTGTCATATTGTAATTTCTTATTAAAAGTAATTTAAAAAGACTGAGTATCAAATGTGCATTAATTATATGTACCATGATTTTGTTCTCCATCTTTTGAGAGACAAAGATTCCTTCTATATTTTGTGTTGCCAGTTGTGCTGAAATGAACAAGAGAATGCAGATCTTTTGAGGAACTGATACTTTCTTTGAATGTCCACACAGAAGCGAGATTATTGTGTCGTATGTGTTTCTATTGTCAGCTCTGTTGGGAGGGAATAGTTTATAGTTTCACAGCACTTTCCACAATATTTCTATGCTCCAATGTCTTCTGTTGACTGGAAAATGAGAATGTGAGTTCAACTGAGCAGAGCTCAGTTGGCTTTAGATGAGCTCTAATAACTAGGAAGAATGGAAATATAATCTGAATGATAAAAGCAGCAGTCTGAGCCTTTGTCATTTCTTGAGACGATGAAAAAGAGGAGAGTGGCCACTGACCACAAGTAGATGGAATGGACAGCAATTTCACACATCACTGAAAGACAAGAAATGCCTGAAGTGAAATACTGGCACCTTCAGCAGGATCAGTGTGTTATGCCATCTCGTACTTGGGAAGATTTTTTTTTTTTTCTTTTTAGACAGGGTCTTGCTATGCAGTTCAGGCTGGCCTTGAGCTCGCTTTGGGAGCCCAGGCTGGTCTTGAACTCGCATTGATCCTCCTTCCTCAGCCTCCTGAGTGCTGGGATTACAGGCGTGCGCCACCACGCCCGGCTGGGAAGATTCTTGAGTCAATAATTTTGGTGAAAAATACAGTCTTTCTTTACTAATTTTAAATAATTTGAAATGGTTTGTTTTTATACCAAGCTCTTCAGAGGCTTTGCTTTTTAGAGTAATGGTTCAGTAGATAATAGAGTTATACAGTGTAAAATTCAAAATTGGCAATGTATATATTGCAAAGCTTCCCTCCTGACCCTTTTCTTGAGCCCTCAGCACCTCAGGAGATGAGTCTGTTTTATCCACTTCTTACATGGCCTTCAAGAAGTATTTTGGGC
The DNA here is from genome assembly GCA_004027025.1 of Myocastor coypus. NCBI lineage: Eukaryota > Metazoa > Chordata > Mammalia > Rodentia > Myocastoridae > Myocastor > Myocastor coypus. Next base: position 200,401 of record PVJA010000092.1, on the reverse strand, counting down.
CAAAATTAGCTGCACATACAAAAACATAAGCAGTTGTACACTGTATTCACATTGTTTTTGCTTTATTGTATTTTGTCTTGTCTTTTTTTAAAATATTTTTTATTGTTTAAATTTAACAATGGTTATATTACATATTTTCATCATCAGATCAGTTTAGATTAATACATATAGGTATATAAGTGTCTTGTCTTTTTTGAGGCAGGATTTCACGATGCAGTCCAGTTGGCCTTGAAGTCACTTGGCAGTCTAGGCAAGCTTCAATCTTGCAGCAATACTCCTGCCTCAGCCTTCCAAGTGCTGGGGTTGTAGGCATGCGTCATCACGCCCAGCATGTCTACGTTGTCCTTTAACCTCTCTTTTAGTTAATGTTACATCTTAGAGCTGTATTTACACAATTTCGAATTTCTTTTCACACTGTATGACATTCCATTCCATTAATATAGCCTTACCATATCACTTAGTAATGCACATTTAGATAGTTTCACTCTTACAATTTCTAGTAACGTAATAGATAGCTGGATATATATTACCTTATAGACATGTGAATATACCTGCAAGATAAATTCCTGACAGTCAAATTCTTTGGTCAAAGAGTTCTTTAAAAATCTTAATTTCAACTAAGTATCATATCTGGAAATGAAACAATTTGTTTTTGAGAACACTTTATCAGAGATGTATGTGTAACTTGGCCTAAGCTAGACATATGTCACCAGAGGCGATGACTAAAAGCATTAATATTTTTTAGATTTTGATGAAATAGCTCCAGAAAAGGCTACGATTATAACAATTATAATGAATAACAATTATTCCCAAATAGTTTTTTCACAGCTTAGGGTTTCAAGTTTTATGAAACTCTCAATGTAGAATAAAAGGTTAAAACATTTTTCCTGTTTTAAGTGAGAAAGATAGTTTAAGATCTTGGTATAAGAGTTCAGCAAAATAAGACAAAGTATTTGTGATAAACATTCTAGACTCTTAACATATTTTATGATGTTCTAAAAATTGATCCACTAAAGTTTTATACCACTATTCTAGTCCTTTCATGATTGCTTGGCAATATTTCAAGTATATATGAGCTAAAGTCAGTGTATGTCACAGATTAGATGATCTGAAACATGTGTCCTCAGTATTGTTTGACTTATACATTTTTCTATTTTTTTAGTATAAGAGATGGATTGAAAGGAGATAAAATAAATATTCTAGGAAGAGAATAACTTGAAAAGTGAATCAGGCAAGAAATAGAGCTGAAACAACTTGACTGTTAATACAGAAAAAAATCAAAGCCTTATATCACTAAGCCCACCCAACAAATATCCTAAAGAGACTAAAGACATATGTGGGAAGTCAACTTTAAATATTTTAAAAGGAAATATAAGAGAATAGTGTCATGCTTTCAAAAAAAATACATAAGACAGAGTATTGCAAACACAAAGAACAGAAACTGATAAATTTGATTCATTCAACTTTTAAAATTTGTCATTCATATAGCTACCAAGAGAATAATAACTTGGATTTTAAAAAGTGCTAGAATATAACTTGAACTGCAAATAAAACATATTGTTATGCTGTTACGTGTTGTTATATGTAGCTGTCTACCCGATGAGCCATGTGTTCCTAAGCAGGCTGGGTTATGGGACTAGGACAGCTGACTTGCTGGTTGGAGGTGAGCTCAGGATGGAAGCGTTTCACCTCTGAGTGTATGATCTGGAAACACGTATTTGTTCCCCAGTTCCTGCTTTTATTCTTTGCTTTCTAGTTTGCCAAGTGGTGAACAGCTTTCATGTGCAGCCTTTTTTCCATGCCTTTTGTGGATTACAGTCTGACTAACTATGTACTGAAACCTCTACAAGCTATGAACCAAAGTAAACCTTTCTTCCTTTAAGTTGCTGTTGTCAGAAATTTGCATCAAGGACAAGGAAAGTGACTAAGAAATGTTTTGCTGCTGGAGAAGTAGGGTTATTTCTATGCTGCTGTCTGACCACATGGTTCTGACTTCTTTGGGACGGGTTTGCAGGAGCAGTCTGGAAATGTCTGGAGATCCCACCTGAAGAAGGAATCTAAGTTCTATTAACGGGTCTTCAAGGAAGATTCTTTTACTTTTCAGAAAACCAGAACACTGATAAGAATCCACACCATAAGGACCACTTCCAGAAGTTTCAGTTAGAAATAAGGAAACTTCCAGAAGTTTCATTGGCAATTGCACTCAAGACCATGTGTGTTATGGTCTCATAGAAGATTTGTCTATGCTTTGCTCATGTACAGAGACTTTACAAGAGACTGAGAGTAAAACTATTTTACTAGTTAATCTGATGGGAGACATTCTAAGGTAGGCCAATATTTAGGCTCTGGTTCAAGTTCTTCTGGGAGGTTTTGAACAGCCCAACGTCGAGAATTAAGAGCAAATAGCTTATGCAAGTAATTTTAAACATTTTGAGTTTCATAAGAAGGTAACTTCCTGTGAAGTTCTGTGCTATCAAGTGGAAACAGAAAAGTTATGTTGCTAAAAAGATTAGCAATAAAAAGAAGGCGAGAACCTAACAATAGGACCATTTTTAAATGTCATTACAGGCATCCTGAGAACCAGAAAGATTCCACCAACCCAAGACTCAGTGGTGCAAAATAAAGATCTTGCTTTAAGAATAGGACTGCAGAACACCTAGGAAGAGATAGGCCCCCTTAGGGAATCAGCTTCACAGGCTTCAGTTCCTAATGCTCATCCATTAAATCACTGAGAAGCATTTGTAGCTATGCTACAAAAGGGCTCAAATGCTGCTGGAGCTGAGGTGGGGAGACTTGGCAACATCCACAGGGTGCTGATAGGAACAAAAAGTGCAGATGTGGGTCCAGGAAAACTTCCATCTACACTTTGGCAGAAGGCCTGGGAGGCCAAGCAGTTTGCCCCTGAGAAGGCAGTATGTGAAGCTGATAGAGTGAGGCTGAAGGTATGATGGATACTCGAGGAAGATGGAGAAGCCAGGAGCATGAGAAAGACTGAGGGCAGTGCATAGAGCTGCCCTATGAGAGAAGTCATGTAGGATGAACTGGCAAATCTACAGAGGTAGGCCCACCCAGCCTATGAGATACAGGTTCTCACATGTCTGTCTCAGGCAAGGGAGATAGCTGACAGAGTCTAATGTTTGCTTTGCTTGGTCTCAGTCTCGTTTTGGTTTTATTGGCATTTTATCTACTAGTCTTCCTATTAGAATGAGAAAGCTTACCTCATGCCATCCTATGTCAACAATGTTTAACATAGACAGACACATACATACATACATACATAGACACATAGATAGATGATAGACGATAGAGAGATAGAGAGATAGATAGATAGATAGATAGATAGATAGATAGATAGATAGATAGATAGATAGATTTATAGTAGCTTATAATTTAGAGTTTCCTTTAAGTCTCAAGGTAGACTTCTTGGGACATCAACTTTTCAGTCATGATGGGACTGCTAAAATTTTGGTCACAGAGGTGGACTAAATGCATTTTGCATAGAAAGATGTCCATTACCTTTTGGGCCCCAGAATTTTACTTTCGTGGCTTCAAAAGGTCTTACACATTCACAGGCAGAGTTTTTGAAATGTGATATGGGCGGTATGGGGTGGCTTCATTGCAGTTAGAAGAAGGAGTTAGGCTGGAAGAGGAAGGGTGTGGGGGCGTGCGCTAGAGTGGCCAAGCTCCCTGCTCCACTCCTCTTTGCTCTCTCTGTCCTCAGCCACCGCAAAGCGAGCAGCTTTCCTGGGGCAGACACCACCGTCAGACCGGTGTACCCTGGATCAGCCTACCACGGACTGTAGCATGAGCCAGAACAAACCGCTCTTCTATTAACTTCTGCATTTGGTTATTTTTGTTCCAGCAAAGAGAAAGTGACTAAGACTGAGAAAGAGTTATAAACAGAGAAGTCCTAGAAAGGAACTAGGACTTTCAACAAACACGGGAAAGAAACTTAAATTTTGAAAGTGCAAAATATTTACAAAGGAAGGGGAAAAGGTGCTCATAGATAACTGAAGTGTGAACTGATATAACTACTTTGAGAAACCACTTTTTAATATTCTTAATTGATATTTTAGAACATATATGTATATATATATATATATATATATATATATATATATATATATATATACATAATAAAATTAAAGACACATGACATCGAGGACCTAGAAACTCATTTGTAACTTATACTTTGGAAAAAGTTAGACACATATGACCAGGGAATTATACATGAAAATGATCATGACGGGGGCTGGTGAGATGGCTCAGAAGTCTAAAGTGCCTGCTTAGGCAGGTACAGGGGGACAGTGGTTTGATTTATGGCACCACATGCCAAGCAGGCTCCAGCAGGGTGGGTTAAGCTGGCCAAAATTAAAGATAAATAATAATAATAATGATAACGATAATAGTAAAAGGATAAAATGAACATGACACTTTAATTTTAGAGGAAAAATCTTGAAGAAAAATTAAAATCTTATTCAAGAAACAGGTGTATGCCCATGAATTTGTACAATATTTTTACAGATGTGAATTATGGTGATCCTTATAAATCAACATGGCTAAATGTCTCTCTGAGATAATACTGAGTAAAAGATAAGAAAATGCTAAACCTTAGAAACTACTCTGAGCCGGGCATGGTGGCTCACACCTGTAATCCCAGCACTCAGGAGGCTGAGGCAGGAGGATTGGTGCGAGTTCGAGACCAGCCTGGGCTACAAAAGTGAGCTCAAGGCCAGCCTGAAATGCATAGCGAGACCCTGTCTCAAAAAGACAAAAAAAAAAAAAAAAAAAGAAAAGAAAAAAGAAACTACTCTGTGATGTCACTTAAAATTTTTAATTCTACAAAAATGTATTAATTATGAATAACAGTTATTAACAATTGTAAAATGTGAGTGTGGTTAATATTAACTTGACAATTGTCATTTCTGGTAGTAAGAGCTCACTGGATACACAGTCACAGAGGAATGCAGACCAGGTTTTATCTAATCAATGAGGGACTGTCACATTATTTTTCCTTATTTTTAATACAAAATAGTGTTAGAAAAAAATTAGAAATGATACAAGATTTCACTAAAGAAAGTAAAGGGAGTTCAACAACGGTTGCCACACTGTATGATGTTATCTTTAAATTAGTTGTTCACATTACAAGATATAAACATGTAAGATTCTGTTAAAGAAACAAAACAAAACAAAATAATAACAAAGAAGTTATAAGAAATTCAAAAGAGGAAAAAATTTAAGCATTATCTCCTCCTTTCAAAACACCAGCAGAAATCAACAGTGCAATTGTCCAAACTATCCTGCATATATAAATATCCCCTTCTTTCATTTGCCTCCATTGAACAATTTCTTTCACTTTCACAGTTCCTGTTGTATCTTTCAGATTTTCATTGCTCTTTCTGGTTCACACACTAGTGATTTAATACAATGTTTGCACATGTGGATCTAATTTATTTCACTTACCAGTATAGCTTCTAGATGCAACCATTTATCTACATCAGCCTCAAGTTCTTTCTTTCTTTCTTTCTTTCTTTCTTTCTTTCTCTTAACAGTACTAGGGATTGAACCCATGACCTTTCACTTGCCAGGCAAGCACTTATTCCACTGAGCTGTCTCCCTGGCCCTATCTTTCTTTATAGCTGAAAATTATTACACTGTGTAAAGATACCATATGGCTTTTATCCATTCCTCAGTTGAGTGTATTTGGATTGTTTCCAAGATTGAGCTATGACAAATTGTACTTCTATAAATATGGGTGCTCGTACATCACTGTGGTATAACAATTTCCTAGGTATTTGGAAAAATACCTAGGAGGATAATAGCTGACTTGAATGGGACCTCCAATCCTAGCTTTTTGAGGAATCTCCATGCTGATTTCCATAACAGTGGTACCAATCTTCACTCCCACTAACAGTGCAGAAGGGTTCCTTTCTCCCCACAGCTTCTCCAGTCAGTCATTGGCCAACTTCTTGAGGTTAGCTATTCTTTCTTACATAAAATTGTATCTCAGCATTGTTTTAATTTGCATCTCCTGAATGACCAATGAAGTTGAAAATATGCCATTTTATATCATTTGTGAGGTATATATGAATCTCATATGCCCACTTTTGGAGTGGTTCTTTGAATTTTAGAAGCTTTATTTCTTAAAAAATTCTCTATATGTTCTAGATAGAAGCCCTTTGCCTGATATTCTGCTATAATTGTCTCTTCATGGGTTTGCTTTTTACTCTGTTGGTGATTTCTTTTGATATGCAAAAAATTTTCAAAAGATGAGACCCCACTTGTTGATTCTTTGAAGTATTTCCCAAGCATTTTGATTTTTGTTCATGAAATCTATACCTATCCCTATATTCATAAGGTTTCTATCTACTTTTTCTTCCAGAAGTTTTAGTGTTTCAGTTTTGGTATTTAAATCTTGATCCATTTTGACTGTAGTCTTATGCATGATGATAAGCATGGGTCTATTTTAAGTTTTCAGCATGTGAAAAACCAGTTTTTCCAGCTCCATTTATTAAAGAGGTCATCTTTCTTTCAATGAGCATGTTTAGCCCCTTTGTCAAAGATAAGGTGGCTGAGTGTGCTTGTAGTTATGTCTACAACTTCTAATCTCTTCCATTGATCCTTGGATCTGTTTTTATGCCAGTACTATGCTGATTTTATCATAGTAGCTTTGTTATATAATTTCAACTCAAGGATTGCGGTACTTCATGCCTTCCTCTGTTGCACTGATTGATTTTTCTATTCTAGGATTCTTCTGGTCCAGATTAATTTTAGGAATATTTTCTCTAAGTCTGACATATACCAATGGTATTATAACTAAGATTGCACTGGATCTGTACAATTTTGGGAGTATGCCCATTCATTGAGCTTATTTTTTAAAAGCTCAGTTTAATACAAGAGATTAATAATTGTTCTAGATAGATGATGAATTATGTATGTTTATTATTTCACTTGATCAGCTTTATACATTTCATTATCTGTCTGCTCCTTACAGGCATCTAACTTTGCAATCCCCTATTTAAAAATCACAGTCATTGAAAATCAATTGGAAGTTACTGTGTTATTTGGTGCCCGGTTTTAAAAGGCAGAAACATTATTTTAAACTTTGAAAATAGTCAAACACAAAAGACTCATCATTATTGCTTCATATGACACCTCAACACTTAGCTAGATTTTTAAGGTTATTTTCTGCTCCATCCTTTGAATATTTCAGTTTATTTTTCCACCCAGGAAAATTCTTGTCACAGTTCCCAAACACATGGACCTTTTAAGACATAGAGGCAACCCACCTGCAGAAGGTCATTCTTTAAAAAATTAAATTAAAAAAATTTGCTTCTATTTTTATGCTTCAAAAGGTGACTCAGCACACTTACCAACTCACAACATGGGTTCCTTGTGAGCTTGTCATGGTCTCTTTTGATCACAGACTCTATCCCCTGGTTCTCACACCCAGCCGTTCTCTCCAACTCTGGCAGCGCTTAGTACAAAGCACATACATCATCTGTCCAATTCCTTGTGAAGTGGGCAGACAGTCCCATTCCCTCCTCTTTAGCTCAGAAAGGAAGTGTTTAGGAAATAGTAGACACTCAAAATATGAGATGAAGTACACTGTAGGGTCATCATTATGGATCAATGATGTCATTGTAGGTCAATAAGCTTCATTTATAGACATTATGAAAGTTACTTTTCTCAGTAAACTGTAACATGAATATTATCTTTCCCATAGAATTGGGAAAATGTAAATAGTAAGATAACGGTGATGTAACCATATACACGTCCCTATTTTATAATTTTAAAACAAGTTAATTTGATTTTGCTACACTGTATTTCAATCTAGTGAGGAATATTTATTTTAATTTCTCCAAATTCTCATTCAGGATTCCTAAACTTGTGGGCATCCTATCGAGTGAGACCTACATTGCTTCTACTCATCTGTAGTCAGTGTGTTTGAGGAAAATTCCCCAAGGGAAACATACAGGAATATCCTAAATGCTGTAGTTTTAATTAAACCACTTTGAAGCAGCTTCTGAGACTGATTTCTGTCCATATTCTTGCCATGAAACTATCACTGCTGATTGTCATTCAGGAAAATTGAAAAGCACTATCTCCTTCACTTCATGTGTGCAAGTAACATGCATGTGTCATCTCTCTGGCCAGTATCAGACATCTCTACCAACTTCTCTTTAATTGCAGAGATGTTTAAGGATTTTTTCTTTTGTGTTCTTTTTGCAGGCAAACTTTACTTAGAATTTATCTGTTTAACAAGGTAAGCAGTAACTGATAGAAAAGTGGGGAAAAAGCCAATAAGAGTACGATGTTATATTTGACCCCACAAAAATTAAATCATTACTATAGTGGGTTATCAGCTCATCTGGCATTATCAGAAGCTGTTGACTTGAGCCTTTTACAACTCAGCGTATAATTGTGGCATTCATTTTTATACCGCGTGGTTAGACTTTCCTGCTGGATGGTTAAGACCAAGATGAAGCAAGACTTATGTCACAATAAAAACGTAACTTTTGTATTTGACAAGGTCAGGTCCCTTCAGAATTTACCCTGAAACCATTAATGGACTATTGGACTATATATATACAGCTACTTTCTTGTTGTACAATGAAAGAAAGATCTGTACCAATGATGTTTAGACAGGAAATCATGTCTGCATCTCATACTCTGAACAACTATGATGAAGACATTATGCAATGTACTAATTATTGCAAAATAATAATAATAAAGTCAATTTGAAGCATTTGGAAAAAAGGAATAAATAAAGTAAATTTGATTCTTTACAATTAAAAAAATTAATTCGTTTCCTTTCTGGTCCAGGGCCAGCAAGATGGTTCAGTGGCGTAATACACCTGCTTAGGAAAGCTTAGGCAACTACAGGGACTACGGCTCAATCCCTGGCACCACATGCTGCACCAGCCCCACCCCCCAGGGCAGGCTGAACCAGCCATTTTTAAAAAATGTCCTTTCTGGTCCATATCATATCATCAGAGGCATGACCGACATATACTTTACCTTAAACTTAATTATTAAAAGTATTTAGAATTCAACACTAAGCAATCTTCTTAACTACTCTTTTTAAATTTGACAGCCTCACCAGATTACAAAAAAATGCTTTGATAATGAACATTTTTCCTTGAAAGCAACTCAGAATGTTATAAATGTAGCAGATAGGAAGGATACCATACGTGATCTCAAAAGCCAAAGATTGTCACTGTGTGGGCCACATGCGGTTAAATCAGCATCTCTGTTCCATGAACTGAAGAATGTTCCCTGGCAACCATCCCAAGATCAAATTCTATTCCATTACCAGAGTCAAGACAGAGCCTGGAACAAAGTAACCCAGAGCCTGACACATTTCTTATTATTAAATTACCAAATAAGACAGCATCACTGAAAAACATGACTACATGCAGGCATCGTATCATACTGGATATCACTCACTGTGAGGGAAAGAGGTTGACCAGGGGTCAACGTGCAAGTTACTGACTGGAAAGAATCCTGTCCCATACACAGAGTATGCTGTTCTGGAATATTTCATTTTTTCTTGTATTTTCTCCCTTCCCTATTCACTAAGATGCAATTGATACCTGTAAGTTGCATGTACATAATATTACATATATAATGACAGTCTGACATAGGAATACATTTTATATTGATTAATATGATCCAGTCCCTTAATATATAATCACTATCTCCATTATCATGTGTGTATGTGTGTAGACTTAGAACTGCTCCCATCAAATTTGAAATAAACAATATAATATCATTAGCCATACTGACTGTGTTGTTTAGTACTTCCCCAAAAATTACCCATCAGCTACTGGAAATAAATTATCTTTAAAATATAGTTCAAGTGTTGCATCCATAGAGTGGGAAAAATTATAGAAAGTTGTCCTACAAATAAAGGACTTATATCTCGAACATACAAAATGTTTCAAAAATCAGGCTCCCAAATTTCAAAGAACCAATCAAAAAATGGATATCAGAGATGAATACATATTCCTCATGTCAAGAAATAGAAATGGCAAATACATGCATGAAAAATCTTCAACATCATTTATCATTTGAGAGACACAAATTAAAACAACACTGAGAAACCAGTTCACTCCAGAAATAATAGCTATAACCAGGAAATTAACCAATAGCACATGCTGGAAGGGCTGTGGGTAAAAAAGGAGCACTTCTCCACTTCTGGTGAGAGTGTAGACTGGTAAAATCACTGTGGGAATAAGTATGGAGATTCCCCAAAGAGCTAAGTTTGGCGATTACACATACCCCCGCTATTCTCTTCTGGGTATCTTCTCAGAAGACTTAAAAACATCACACAAGAGTGATATTCACACACCCATGTTTATAATTTATCATAGCCACAACTTGGAAACCACCCAATTGCCCATCAGTTGAGGAATAAATCAAAAAATGTGTTCTTTTTATACAATGCAATACTACTCAGTCATAAGAGAGATTTAACTGGAGACTTTTATACATAAATGGATGCAAATATTTACTTGCATATATACATATATATACACATACATATATGATAGTTAAGATAGCTATTCAGCTAGTTTCTGTTTGTCACTGAAAAGAAAGGTGTGAGTTAATATTGTTGGGAGACTATTTCATGCCTATGTCTTACACTCTGAAGTTATGAAGATAACAGCATGTAATGCATTGATTGTTGTCGCTCTCCTGTTGGCCTGTTTGGAAGCTCTGTTTTATTTTTGTTGTATTTTTCTCTTTAAATTAAGTAAACAAAATATCCCTCTACAAATAGAATGTTGTTAATACATGAGTTTTACTGATTATCTGAACTTCTTAAAAGTTACATGAAGCATCATGTAGCTGGTACACTGTCACACTGACAAAGTTATCTTGTCTTCCATTTAAAACCCTTGGGAAGAGTCACCTAGTTAATAAATCCGTATTCACAAGTAGTGTAACCTGTCACATTTATTTAAAAACCAAGAGGATAGTTTTCCTACAATATTCAGGAACATCCCAGAATATGTTTCATGCTCGATAACATTAGTCATGACTAGCATCAGTCTGAGAACCAGATCTACTAGTTTCAGTCTCCAGCTCTTGTGCTTTCAGGCTGTGCTACCTTAACCAGAGTTTCATTTTTTAGCCTCATACTCTGAAAGATAGTCCTAAATGCATACAAATGCTGAGGCAAAATGTCATGAAATAATAATCAATGAATCTCAATCCAATTCCTATAAAAATAATATAATAAAATCAAATATGTAGTTATAGTAGAAGTTATTTGAGACTTAGATTTTCATTTCATGTAATAAATCATATATATATATATATATATATATATATATAATTTAATACCAAATAAGAAACATAAATTTTCTGAAATAAATCAGCTGGTCATATTCAAAATTTTATCAGCAATAATTTCATAAGCAATTTTAAAGTCATTATATAGAAAAAATATGCTTTTAGCATAAAATATGGGAATATTTCATTTTAGTTTATATGGTGATTTCATGACTTCCCATATCAGTAGAAAGAAAAAAAGCTACATGAATTATTAATCTCTCACTTTCATACAAGGCCATTAGGTAAACAATGTTTTCCTTCACTAGAAATGGAGAAGAGGGCTAAAATAAAAGAGTTTCTTAGGATGAGTTTTGTAAAATATTAAATTTGAGGTTTGTGAAGTATTGAAGTAAGGTGTGACATAAAATATAAATCTGGTGCACAGAAGAGAAATTGAGCTAGACTTTGAGTTCACCAACATGTTGATGACATATAAAATTATGAATAAACAGCTAAGGAGAGAAGAGAGGAAACCAAAGATCCACGTATTAAACTCTGAGTAAATAAGATTAAATATGAGGCAGAGAGCCAGTGAGGTAGCTCAGCAGACTAAGTGTCTGCTTTGGCAATTACAGGGACCAGGGTTCAATTCCCTGTACTACATGTAGCCTGTCCAAGGGCATGCTGAGCCAGTGAGCAAGTCTGGGGAATGGTGATACATGCTTCTAATCCCAGTGTTATAGAGGCTGAAAACAGGAGGATCACTACAAGTCTGAGCTGTGTAGTGAGACCCTGTACCAAATACATAAAAATAAATAAATAAATAAATAAATAAATAACAGAAAGAAAGGAAATTTCTAGGAAAATAAGCACAATATTATGTAGTGACTTTTTAAAAGGAACTGGTATAATTTTTACTGTCCATAAAGGTGAGAAATATTTAAAAAAGAGAAATTAAGTTGAGATTTCCTCACTTCCTGACCTTTTGTCTAAAATCAAGTAGTTCCTAATTGACATGAATTTACTTTTTCCCTGTAACAATGGTAATTTCAACTGAATGATGGGATTATAGGAAAGTCTGCAGAGACCTGGAAAGTATGTGGTGTCTGTAGACAGCTCCTAGGGACGAAAAGGACAGGGAAAATGCAAGGGTTCAAAGGTGAATTTTGCCTTCCTTTATCCCCTCAATTTAAGAACGGTTTTCATTTGTTAAACTTCACAGTCTATGGACCTTAATTGAACAAGTTCATTTAGTTTAGGCATCATGCCACTTCTGCAGTCAAACCTCCCCCTGCTCCTTCAGCTGCAACTGCCAGGAACCCTGAAGCCTCGCAGGAAAGCTTTAAGAATCAGGTAAATACTCAATTAATGAAATTTCATTTGAATAAGTATTAGTGATATCACACAGTGATATTTTGAACAATAATATATCAACCTACAAAAGTCCCATATCTAATTGTGTAGGACACTCTAGGGATGCAATATTTATTAAAAACTCCAAAAAGAAACAACTCCATATAGACTGAAACATGCTTCCATTGACTTTTTAATTAACTAAGTTCACACCCCACTTAATCTTCCACAATCTTTACCTAATAGGCATTTTCTGTAAAATGATCTCATTCAACACATCATATAGCATTTGCTTATTATGTCCTGGGTCACTCTGGGCTGTGACAGTTTCTCAGACTTACCTTGCTTTATGTGACCTCATAAACTTTAAGAAGTACTGATATTTTGTAGATGTCTCCTTAGCTGGGATTTGCTGGATGCTTTTCTCAAGATCAGGCAGGAGTTATTGGTTTGGGAAGAGCATAATAAGCAAGACGCCATTTTTCTCATTACATCATATCAAAAGTGAATACCACCAATTCGATTCATTTTTTTTTTTTTTGTACAAACGATCAAACTCAGAACCTTTCACTTGCCACTGAGTTGATGCCACTGAGCTATCTCTCTGGCCTCTGTTTTATCATTGTTGAAGTTGATGAGCTCTCCGGATAGATGTTTCTTGTGTTTTTCTTTTCTAGTTACTTTCTTCCCAATTCCACGCTAAAATATTGGGTGGAATTTTTAAGCCTATATGTGAGCAGTGAGTTATATTTCACTTTCTATAAAGTTGAATACTCATAAGAATGTGTTATCAATTATCTATAATAGTATGGATTCATGATTACTTATGTTGACTTATATACAACACTAAGTTATGTATTTTCGCTACCCAAATGCTCCAATTTTGTAATCGAGTTCTTATATTTAGTTTCTCTGGCTCAACAGCATACCTATACCATTATAGATTTTTTTGTGTGCTTTTTGTTTGTCCTTACCTTTTGACACTACATTATTTTTAGGGCTGATTGACTTCCGGCCCCAGTTCTTAAAAAATCAACCATGTTTTAAGAACTCCTGATTGCTTCTGTTTTACTGTGGTAATAGAAGCGCAGGTCCAGGGGGAAAATATGCTACTGGAGTTGTTGTTGTTGTTTATTGGCCTTTGTGGAAAGACCAAAGAACTATGTGTAAATATACTAACTCGGGTTAAATAATATTTCCAACTTTAAATTTCTGTATTTGTATTGATCTGAAAATGAATTCATACTAATTTTTGAAACACATGAATCATTCTATCCTCCCCTTGGTTATCTGTAACTTTACATGACATAAGAAATCTGTCTTTCACCACTCTTTCTTGACTCATTTATTTCCTGTAGAACGGTATCAGAATGGTTATTCCTGCTTCACTGGAAGTGCTCATGCGAAATTGCTCTTTCCTTTATTCTTATATCCAGAGCTGGTTAGGCCAGCACTCTTTACCCATCATTTCAGAAAGGTTCTTAGATGTATTTTTAACATAATTTGATCATTTTGTCACCGTGTGCATTTTATTCTGAAATTCCTTCAAATCCCAGAATACTTTTTAAAAATGTATTTTGTTAACTTTCATTCTGTGTTAAAGTTGTGTGACCCGTCATCAACATGCCCACTATTACAGTAGAACATAAAATCATCGCCAACCTAAGCAAAGCCTTTGCTTCCTCTATCCCATCTTCATCCTCATACCACAAACCCACTGACCTTCTAATCAGTTCTCCAATTTCACCTTCTGCAGCATGCCCTACAGTCAGAGTCATGTGTATGGAGCCTTTCTCACCTGCCTTCTTTTGCTTCACAATTTGCATTTAAGCCACAGCCATGTCTTTGTATGGCTTGTCCAGTCACTTATTTTTATTTCTGAATAATTTTCCATTCCATCAACATACCAAACTGAGTTGCTCCATTCTCCTAAGGGATATTTTAGCTCTGTGTTGTGTACAATTATCAGTCAAACTGAAATAAACAACTGCATTCATATTTTTGAAAGAGCATATATTGTTATATATTAATTGGACAAATATCTAGGAACCCAATTTCTGGAGAGACTGTAAAATTGTGTTTAACTTGGCAGCACTGGCCAGATTATTTCCAGTGCATCTATACTACTTAGCATTTCTTCCAGAAGGAATTATAGTTGGTTGCTTCTGGGCCACAGTCCCCCTAGAAGGGGTGGTCGGTTTTGCTGGGTTGCAGTCCTCCTGAGAGGAATGTAGCGGTATCTCAGTGTTGTTTATTTTTCATTTGCCATTCTCTAATAAGAAATGATAGTTAGCATCTTTGTGCATGCTCCTTTTCCATCTGTATTTCTTGATGAGTATTTTCAGATGGTTTGCCCATTTTTTAATTGAGTTGTTTGTTTTCTTTTGTGTTCAGTATTAGGACTTCTTTGTATATTTTGGATGTAAGTCTTTTATCAGATATGTGTTTCACAAATATTTTCTTCTAATCTCTGGCTTTTCTTTTCATGCTCTTAACAGTTTATTTCAAAGACAAATAATTTTTGTTTTAATAAAGTCCAACACAAAATATTTTTTTTCTTGTGTGAATCATAATTTTAGATATAGATAGAGATAGATAGATAGATAGATAGATAGATAGATAGATAGATAGATAGGTAGAGATATCCAGATGCAAGTCCATGTAGAATTTCTCCTATGTTTTATTGTAGAAGTTTTACAACTAGCTCTATGTTATGGTTGATGTCTAATTGTCCCCCTAAAGCCTCATGTAGTCATTGGGTGGGGACTTCTAGAGTTTGAGACTTGATCCATGATCCCTGGGATTATGGGTTTTAGTACTGATGGGATTATGGGTGGAAGTACTTCT
Source organism: Myocastor coypus (assembly GCA_004027025.1). Classification (NCBI taxonomy): domain Eukaryota; kingdom Metazoa; phylum Chordata; class Mammalia; order Rodentia; family Myocastoridae; genus Myocastor; species Myocastor coypus. Next base: position 184,918 of record PVJA010000092.1, on the reverse strand, counting down.
GGGATTATGGGTGTAGCCTAGGGCGGGAGCTAAGGTGGAGAGCCTGAATGTAATATAAAGAGCGACAGAGAGACAGACTAGAGCTGTTGCTGCTGCTCTGCTGCCCTGATTGATTGGCTGCCTCTGCCACCATTTTGCTGCTGTTCTGCCACCATGAGCTGGATGCTCTCCGCCCTGCTCTACTCAGCCTTGGGCCAGCCGAATATGGACTGAAACCTCTACGAACTGCGAGCTAAGTAAACCTTTCCTTCCTTAATCTTGAGTGTCGAGTATTTGTCCCAGCAATGAGCAAAAAGTAACTAAGACACTCTACAATACCTTTAAATTCAGCTCTACAATACCTCTTCAGTTAACTTTTGTGAAATGTGTATTCTATTCACATGTTCATTTTCTGTTTGAACATCCAGTTTTCCCATTTATTGAAAAACTTACCCCACATTAAATTTTCTTTGTCCATTTGCAGAGTTCACTTGATTCTGCTCCACTGTTATCTATTCTTTCACTTCTTTCTTTCTATTCTTTCACTTTCACTGTCTTGATTACTCTTCCTATAAATGTTATAGTTTCCCAAATTTGTACTTGCCCTTTGTAATAATTTTGGGTATTCTATCTTTTGGTTTCCCATATGAATCAATATCTGTAAAGTCACTTGCTCTAGTTATATTTGAGATTTACTTAATCATTAATTTCAGAAGAATTGACATCATAACAAATTGATTTTCTCTTTAAATATGGATTGTCCTTCCTTTTATTTAGAACTACTTTGATTCTGTTCCTTAGAATTTTATCATTTTCTTCATGTAGATGTGATATCTGCATCTACCTATGTCTATACATAACATTTTAGTTACTTTCTTCTCGTTCCTGAGACAAAAGACATCACATCCAAAGTTAAAGAAAGAAGAGTTTGCTTGGCTCACAGTTCTAAGAGGATTCAGTTCCTCGTTGGCTGGTTCCACATAGTAGGCTGTTTCCCAGAAAGGGCAATATGGCAAAGAGGCACCAGAGAAGAGAAATAGTCTGTGGGTGGCAGAAGGCAGAAAAACAATGAAGCCGCAAAGAAACAGCAAGCAGTGAGGGAACCCCGAGTCCTCACTCTGTCCACTGTGTCCTCTCTTGGTTGCTCGCCCTTAGAGTGTGTACCACGCACACCCAGGAAGCTTTCCCACTATCCACCCCAGAACTGTGCCAAGCCACTCAGTGGGCTGACTTTGTAATTACACAGCCTTGGTCCCAGCACCACACCTTCAAGCCACCTCTGGAAAGCCCCGTCTGTGACCATCTCAGGCATTAGGGGATTTCTACACACAAATAAGTGCACTTTTCAAGAAGTTGGCTTGTGAGGAGCAAAAGTGTCTCATTTTATATTCTGATTACTAATTGTTAGCACATTGGGAAGTAATTGGCTTTTGTATATTTACTTTTATCTTGGGAGCTCACTATTCCTATTTGAGAGAATTTTTGTCAATTCTTTGGGATTTTCTACACAGACCACCATGTGCTCTGTAAATTAAATATAGCCTGACTTTTTCTCTAATTAATGTAAATGTAATTTTCCTTCTTTCTCTTATATAGAAGCTAAAACTGATATGATAATAAACAGAAGTGACTGCTTAGTTACATTCCTGATATTAGGGGTAGATATCCAATTTCACGCAATAGCTAGTTACAGGTTAGCAAATGTCCCTTTTGACTTGATGGCATTCCCTATTCCTAGTTTGCTGAGAGATTTTTTTTTTTATTTAGTGTTCTTTTTTCTTGCAACGTGTTCACCTGGTCTGGTGTTAAGGAATGTCTACTCTCCTAGCATTGCAGCACAGCTATGTCCTTGCTTACTTTTTCCCATCTTGATGAGCTAACTAATGAAAGATAGGCATTGAAATCCTCAACCACAACAGTTCATTTGTCTACTTCTTCGATTACATACGTTTTTGTTTATATACTTTGAGACTGTATTTATAAGCTAATGAACGTTAAGGACAGGCACATTTTTCTGAGATACTAACCCCTCTATCCTTGTTCAAAATTTTCTCTCTATTTCTTCTTCTGATCTCTACTTTATCTGAAATTATTATAGCCGGATTATCTTTGTTTTAATTGTTATTAATATGCTACGTGTTGGTCTTTACTCTTAAGGTGCCTGAGTCTTTATATTTGAAATGGATTAATATATAGTTGGCTCTTTTAAATGACTGTTCATCTGAAACTCTCTTTCAACTGATAAACCATTCGCATTGAATACAATCGTTAAAATGTTGGCTTGCTACTGGCCTTGTTTTTATTTATTAAAATAGTTGGTGTAGTACTTAGCATGTTTGTAATTATTTTAGATTTTGTTTCTTTTTTAAAAGTATTCTGTTTTTGTTTTGTACAGGGTCTCGCTAGGCAGCTCGGAATTCATAGTGATGCTCCTGTTTTCAGCTTCCCTGGCACTGGGATCATAGGTGTACATGACCCAACCACACCCAGACTGGTGGTCGGCTCAGTACGCCTAGGGACAAGACTGGCCTGGTGTCAGGGATCCAGCCGTAGTCACCTGTGCTTGCTTAAGTAGCAAGATGTTGTTTCTTTTTCCTTCTTTCTCAGATTTCTGTAACATTAATGGAACATTTAATAAAATTTCATTGTATGACATTTATTAACATATCCATTAAAGCTTTTTTTTAATACTTTATAAATTACTTAGCAGTATATCTTGTAATGTATTTACCTGGTTTTGGTGTTAAGCAATTTCTACTCTCCTAGCATTTCATCACAACTATATCCTTACTTATTTTCTCCCTTCTTGATGAATTAATTACTGAAAGATAGGTATTGAAATCTTCAACTACAATAATATATTTGTCTATTTTTTTTGGTTTTATAATACTAACCTAGTTCAAAGGGAGCAATTATAACTTAGAATGATTCTATAGCCTTCAATGTGTATTTCATTCTTTTTTTCTTTTTAATTTTATTATTTTAATAAGAAATAACAATGAAATAGTTTAAAACATGTGAGTAGCACAGTCATAATAATTTATACAATGCATATTGTCTCTACAGTAGTTGCACAGAGTACAAGGTGCAGACATGATAACTTTATAAACATTATTGTTACAAATCTTTCTTCTCCTTGAACTAAGAGAAAGTAGTTGTATGTAGAGTCCACATTCCATAACAGTAGTGGGTTGTCAGCAGAACTGGCAATGTTGGAAGCTGTTCACTTGAACATTTTACAGCTCAGCATATTAATATGGCTTTACTTTTTATACTTCGTGGTTAAACATTTTTGCTGGATGGTTAAGGCTAAGTTAAAGAAAGACCTATGTGACAAAACATGTAACTTCTGTATTTGATAAGGTCAGTAAAATTTCCTCAAGATTTACCTTGGAACCATGTACAGCGTTTTATAGAACTTTTGTCAGTGTTAGCCATCTGGATGAGTCATAGCCATTGCTTGACTAGTTTGCTGTCTGTGAAACCCCAAGAGAATGCTTTCTCTCTAGCTGACTCTCCTTAGCCACGTTATACATTGTCTATCCCTCTGGTCTGTGGCCCCATAATGACCTTGAACAGATCTTCATTGACTTTGAAGGCTAGGGCTTTATTGGCTATCCTTGTAGCCCTTCTTTTTCTCTAATTTTTTTTTTTTTATCTGCACACTAAAGTTCTTAACCCTCCAAAAGAGAAGCTTAGAGATACTATTACTCTATGACATAGGCATTTAAACTTAACATTGATTGCTGTCTTTCAAAATATCAAAAGTCTTAGACTTAACATAGAACCAATAATTTCCATCAGTCATTAATATTCAAATAAACCCCTATAGAATGTGAAAAAAATACACATTTTTAATAGAAATTTAGAAATCTAACCAAATACAAAATTATAATAGGTCAATCCTATGACATTTTTTCCTTGGCTCTTATTCCCTTTTATTACGCTTTTTTGTTTGTTTGTTTGTTTTGTTTTTTTGTTTGTTTGTTTTTTAAAATTTATTTGACAGAGGGCACAACAATAATTGAAATGACATTAGAAGTAGCACACATCTAAAAGACCAGAATGACAGACATTCCAATCATGGTTTTAGTGTTACATACTGATATCCTCAGTGTCAAAAGCCTGTTGGAGATTCTTAGGACCATTGTCTAATTGATCCTGTGTATATAAGTGCATGATTTTGTCCCTGCTATGTTTCCTAACTTTTCTGCTTGCTTTCTCTGCATTGTTTAATCCTTAAGTTCTTGATTTCCATTTAGCTGTGTTATGCTTTTCCATTTTTATTTCTTCTTTTGAATTCTTACACTAGGGAAACTATATAATATTCACAGATGTAGGTCTGATTTATCTCACTTATGAGTATATGTTCAAGGTACATCCACTTATATGTATTGAGTTTCTCATCCTTTATAGTTGACTAATATTCCATTTTATAAAAACACCACATGTTTTTCAACCATTCTTCAGGTGACAAGCATTTGTTTGTTTCCAAGATATGGCTATCACAATTTGTGCTGCTATAAACATAAGTGCACAAACATCACTATGATATGATGTTTTCAGTTCTTCTGGGAAAACCCAGTAGGGGAATAGCTGGATTGAATGGGATATCCAGTCCTAGATTTTTAAAGAGTCTCCATACTGATTTCCATAAAGGTTGCACCGCTCTGCATTCCCAAAAGCAGTGGAGAAGTGTTTCTTTTTACCACAGACTCTACAACATTTGTTTTTGATTTTTTTTTTTTTATGATAGCCATTCCATCTGAGGTGAGGTGGTATCTAAGTGTTGCTTTAATTTTCATTTCACGAATTGCTAGCAAAGTGGAGTATTTCTTCATGTATTTATAAGCTTATCATATTTCTTTCTCTTAGAAGTGTGTGTTCATCTCAGATACCCATTTCAGGATTGGGTCTTTGAATTTGGGGACGCTAATGTTTTTTACTTCCTTGTAAATTCTAGATAGAAGACCTTTGTCTGAACACTTATTAGTTCAATTTGTTTTAAAATTTGTGGGTTGTCTTTTCACTTTGTTGGTAATTTCTTTTGACGTTGTCTCAGTTACTTTTTACTCATTGCTGGGACAAATACCTGACACTCAAAATGAAGGAAGGAAAGGGTTTTTTAAATTTTTTAATTTTTTTTTATTTTTTTGTCTTTTTGACACAGGGTCTCACTATGCAGTTCAGGCTGGCCTTGAGCTCACTTTTGTAGCCCAGGATGGTCTCGAACTCACATCGATCCTCTTGCCTCAGCCTCCCAAGTGCTGGGATTACAGGTGTGCGCCACCACACCCGGCTGCAACAGTGTCTTTAATGTCTGAAATTCTATGTTCACCTTCAAATGGTTTTGCCAGCTTGTGATTGAGATTTTACTTTCCTGTATATCTCTTTGAAACTGCTTCATGTGATCTATTAATTTCCTATATTGCTAATTGAAGGATTTCATCATTTTTCTATTCTCTAATTTTTTATCAATATCTTCTTTAGAAGCATTTATTAATTCTTTTATTAATGTTATTCTTTCCTTTTTAATTTAGAGATTATTTCTTTTTTTTTTTTTCTTGTTTCAGAATCTTTATTTGTTTATTCACTCATTTTTATGGCTGGCTCAGCCCGCCCCAAGGGCAGGGCTGGCGCAGCATGTGGCGCCGGGGATCGAACTGCGGTCCCTGAAGTCACCCAAGCTTTCCCAAGCAAGCGCTTTAGACCACTGAGCCATCCCACTGGGCCCTTAGAGATTATTTCTAATCTGATTTCCTCTCTACTTTCTGCAGTTGTTCCTGTACTTCAGACGCTCTTAATTCAGATATTTCTTTTTTTCCTTCAGAAGTAATTTCTGATCTGACTTCCTCCATACTGTTCTGTAGTTGTTTTTTCACTTCGGACACTACTAATTCTGAAATTTCCTTTTTTATGTCAGCAATTATTTCTAATCTGATTTCCTCTATACCTTTCTGCACTTGATTCTTTACTTCAGATGCTATGAAATTGGGGATTTCAGCTGTGTGATTCCCATTTTCTTCTAATGCTAGTGTCTCCTGCACTTGTTCTGGGTAGGCTTGTTGCCTGAGATTGCACCTTCTTTCTCTTTGTCATTTTGTATAACACTGTTCTCTGATCTTTGGTATTGAGCTTTTGTGCAGCTATGCTATTAACACCTACTGAAATCTGGATTTGAATCTACCAAGTTTTATCTTTTTCAGATGTGCCTAATTCAGAGTTGAGAAATAAATCATTACCGTTACCAGTCATTACTTTGCAGATTTTTGTGTTCTGTTATGCAGCACATATACATAAACATATTCCTTTAGGTCAACTAAGAAAACTTTTTTTTTATTTTTATCCCTATTCATTAGTTCTGCAACATTCTGTCTTTAATGAAGATTGAGCTACTGATATATCATTTTCCTTCTTTTTGAATTCATTCTTTTGACATTTCTTTCAAAGAAGAACTTCTGGTAAAGTTTCTTAGTTTTTGTTTATCTAAGAAAGTCTTCACTTGCCTTTGTAGCACCAAAAAAGCTTAATTACAAGGCATGAAATGCAGAGCTAGATTGGTGAGATGAGCTGTAGGAGGCTTGGATCAATTGCCTCCAACGTTTGAAGTTTCAATGGTGGCCCACTGCAATTGTGGAACATTGGACTGTGTATGCATCTGCTTCCTCTTAATTCAAAGAGAATTCTTTTTTTTTTTTTCCTTTTTTTCTTTTCTTTCCTTAGCAACATCAAGAGGAAGGTGGGTCATGCCCATACACTGTGCTTTACATAACTATTGTGAGGACTGTGTGCAGTGTGTCAACTGTTAAAATTAGTAATAAAGAAAACCAAAAGATAAAAAAAGAGTTAAGTTAGATATATAGTTACTTTGTCTTAGTTCTTTGAGAATAAAAGCTTGTATATGTAGACAAGATATCAGGTCTGGATCTTGTCCTCTGAATAACTACTATGAAGATAACTATATGCAGGGTATTAATTATTATAACCATCCTACTAACTTGTTTTGAAACTGTTTCATTGCTGTTTTGTCTTTTTTTTCTCATTAAAATGAATAAAAGATGTATAAAAAAAACTAGATTGTACATTGAATTATAAATTGCAACTTTTTTTTTTCTTTAAGTCCTTTATTTCTCTCTACTCTCCTCTTGATTACATGGTTTGTGACAAGAATTGAGTGTTTTTCTTCTTTTCTGTAGAGGGTGATGATTTTCTTTCCTCTGGATCTGAGTCCTTATTTCTTAGAGGAGGCCCTGAAGTTTGCTGCACTCAACTGCTGCTTGTCCAACCAGAGTGACCAGAAAGTCATTTAAAACTTTTAGTCATTTTGACCTTTCATTTTATTAATGGGTCTTGCAATTATTTATAAATGAATAAACTTATAAACTGATTACTTAAATATGGACTCTTTAAGCAAAAGCTATACAATTAATTACAAAAAGATAATTTGGAGGCTTTAAAGAATTTCGCTCTAAAATAAATAAATAAATAAATAAATAAATAAAATTTTAAAAAAAAGAATTTCGCTCTAATTATAACAGTGGCTTTTCATCAAAAGAGTTAATAGGAACTCTATGTATATAAATTCCTTCATAAACCCGATTAAAATCAAGATCTACCACACTTTATTGCCTTAGCTGAATCTGTCCTTTTTGGTTGATATTTTTTAAATAAATTCAAGTTTAACTAAAAATTATAGTTGCTAGTCACTTTTAAAAAGAGACTCAGACATAACTTTTCTTGACAAGCCAGTTAATAAGTTGAAAATATTTTTTATTTTGTTTTTACACATTTGCCTTTAGACTTCGCTTTTCCCTTGTTCGGTAATTCCCAAGGCTAAAACTCCTGTATTGCTGTGGGCCATTGATTTCTTTACACCTCGTTCTGGAAGAAAGCACACCAGGTAAATATTTTATGGCACTCTGCTTCCTTGGTTGCCAGTCACTAGAGAGCAAAGAGATGGTGTGCTCCTTGAAGCACTGAAATTCTCTCACACGAGGGCTGACCTTGACTATGCTGTAGACTATGCCGTAGAGTCCTTGCATGCTTGTCATGCTTCCATTTTGGGATGTTTTTCATTGCAGATTTATTGGGCTATGTTCAATAAATTTTGTAAATTGATACCAAGTTTGTGAGTGAAAAAATACAAATATTTTGTGTTTGGTTTCTATAGTTTGAATATTGCAAATATGTATAAGGTTATTTGTGATCTTTTGGAGAAGTGGTTTGATGTCTGTTACCAATTTTGAAAAGTGTGTAGCCATTATTATTTCATACTCTTCTGTTAAAAAGATTTTTTTCTTATTTTTCAAATACTCTATTTTCGCCTGCTTTACAATTTCTGTTCCTGTCTCAGAATTCTATTTCTTTCTTTTGTTTATCTGATTATTTTTTTTTCCTTCACATTTTAGATTGGAGTTCAGCGAGATAGCTCAATGGTCTAAAGCACCTACCTAGGCAACCGCAGGGACTACAGTTGGATTCCCAGCACCATATGCTGCACCTCCCTCACCCTCAAGGCAGGCTGATCCAGCCTCAACATAAATAAATAAAGTTTAAAAAAATTAGATTGGAAATGTTGCTACTAACCTCTCTGTGTTGATTTCCCTTTTCCTCAGTGTATTTAGTTTCTTGATCTCTCTTCTCGTTGTGTTCAAGCTTGAATTAACCTAATGAAATTACAAATTCTTTCGTAATTATTTTTTAATTTCTCATATTTTCTTCTCTTTCTTTCATTTTAGAGTTTCCACTTTTTTCATGTAACTATTCTTCAATGTTGTATTCTTTTTTCCACTAGAGCCCAACATATTTCCCACAGTTATAGAAAACTTCTTGCTTGGAAGTTCTAAAACTTAGGTTCTCTTAAGTCCAATTTTATTGTTTATTTGGTGTCTTCAGACTTTGTTACCCTTTGTTGTGTTCATTGTGCCTATAATATAATGTGTTGGCTAATAATAGGTAACAAGGCCATTAATATGAGAATTTATATTAATCTGGCTAGGAATTGCAGATTACTTAACATTTCTTGTAGTTGTAAATGCCACAGGGATAGCTATTATCCTTACAGCTGTTTCTACTATTGGCTTTAAAGTGTTTCAAAATCTCTTCCTCAGCGGTCTTACATCTTCCAATTCTTTGAGCTTTATTTAGCGATACTTGTCCACTGCTGATACACTATTTTGGTGTGGTGGTCAGTGTTTGTGTTGGGATGCACATTCTGAGGATTATATTTTAGTCTTCTTGAGTATTTCTGGGCTATGATCTTCACAAGTGTTTTACCAGTGTATCAGCTTTTTCCATCAATTTAGATGAGACCAGGAAGCTAGAAAGGCCTAGAGTAGGAGGAAGTTCTTTCCCTTGCTGAGATAAAGCTTAACAAACTTCTCACATGGCAGGTCTTTGTTATACAGAATGTTCTGGGAGTGTTTCATATTGGTTATTTCATTCATCCTTCCAGAACTATAAGAAGAACATCTCTGGATCTTTCCTATGACAATTTCAGATCTTTTTTGGGAATAACCCCTATTAAAAATTTGGACCATTTCTAAGATTATGATTCCAGAGTTTCTTCTTCATCAGTCTAGTCTACTTTCTGCTTCCAGTAATTCATGAGAATGACTACTTCTTTATTTCTATCAGTTCTTGGCTCTAGTCACCTCTGCCTAATATAGGTAGATTCACTGTTCATCTGATTCACCAATCTCGATTTTCAGTGGCAGTTTGTCGTAAAAAATACAATTCTATAATTGCTCAAAGAAATTCATTTATGTCTATGTCATTCATCTGTTCACTGCTATAAAGGTTAAATGTTAATATGATCAACAAATTGTTAATCTGTGATCTATGAATCAACTGACACTGTGTGCATATTTGTACAGCATCCATAAAAATACTTTCTAGAGCTTTTACTAGAGTCTCAAATGTTTGTATGACTAGTAAAAGTTAGAAACTATGTGATACAAAAAATTCTGTACGGATAAATACACATCCCTAAAATAGAAATAACAAGAGCATATAATGCCATTGCTATTTTCCTTTGACTATCTTTGAGAAATAAATCTAAATTCCAAATTACAAGTCAAGATCTGTTCAATTTGTGAAAACTTACCTTGCTTCAACAATTGATCAAAGCATTTTGACAGCTGAAGTTTCAATTTGGCTTTGAATTTATTTAAGAAACAAAACATGATTTTTCTGAAACAGTAACTGAAGAGCAGACTTGCCTAGATAAAGGACTAGGCAAGGAACACAGTCAGTTTTAACTTTTATAAGATACAAGAAGTTAACTTCAGCTACTCCTGTAACAGAGTAAGCTAACAATTAATTCCAAACCCCACGTTGGAAGCATCTCTTATGCTCTATGTCATATGAACGTTATTAGCAATAAAGCATCAAGATAAAAGATTACATTTCATTTTTGCACTGCTATGTAAATCTTTGTACTCATTTTCAAGGCTGATTAGATAGTACTGGTGAGAGAAGACAAAAAACAGCCTATATATGGGCATTAAATAATGTAACCTTATTATTAGGAGAACGTTCCAGTGGCAATATCAAATCCCCAGCTGATTTCTGTCAACTCTAACAGATACAAAGGGAAAGAAGCCCCACTGTTTACTGGGAGAAGATCCTGAGGATAGCCCATTGCTATTTTGCTGTTGCTCAGTATTTTACATTATCAACAGACTTTCTACGAGTCATCTCTGAAAGATGAAAGTGGGCTCTCACTGAGAATTCTACACAAATGGATTAATTTGCGTCTCCATTTGGGACATGTTGCCATGGCTACAGCCGTCTGAAGGATGGGGTGCAGCTGTAAGCTGATTGATGTCCATTCACAGTGCAGCCTTTACACAACCAGTAACCTGAAAGGAGGCTCATTAAGGGACAAAGGCCTTCCATGCACATTTGTGTGAGGCTTCAAAGGCTGACTGCTACCTCTCCACAAATCTGACCTACGTGTTAATAACACTGATGAAAGTTAGACCTATATCATGAAAGAAAATACTCAAAAATATAGAGATAATGTACTTGTCTGATACCTGGCATTATATTGCTTCATGTAAACCTAGCTAAAGACAGTGGAATGCATGCAGACATACACAGAAAAGTGCCTACATAATAAATTCTGCATTTTTTTCTTTAAAATTATCATATCACAGGACAGAAAGTTCTTTTGCATTATATACAGACATATTATTCCTGCCACCTACTATACAATGGGGAAAAAAAGGTCCTATGTTCCTTCTACCTTTTGTGTAGTATAGCACACTGTGATGTGTAACATTACCATTTACTTGGCTGAGGAGTTGGTTCAGTGGATTAAGGTCCTACCTAGCAAACACCAGGTCCTCAGTTTGATACCCAGTACCAAAAAAAAAGAAAGAAAGAAAGAAAGAAAGAAACATTTGCCATTTACATTGTCACAACTGCAGAACATGTACCTTTATTTATGGAACCAAAACTTACCTCAGAAGACTCTACTGCTACATGTTAATGGGATAATCTTTGAGTTACTCAAAGTAATTCTCCAACTCTGATTCAATTTCCACAGTATTTATTGTCAACTCAGGAGGCTGTAGTGAGCCCTTTTTCCTTGTCTCAATCCAAGAACTTTATATTTGTAATCCCAAAGATACATTATTGGAATCCCACAAAGTTCATTCCAATCTACGACTCCTGGTGCAGCTCACAGCAAAAAATAAAGAGACTAAAGCATATTTATAATTATGGGGAGCCTAAGTCCAGCCATGCTGATGGTTATCTGGAACAAAGGCCTCTACCCAGGGCTTAACCTGGGTTTTATTCAATCATGAAGAAGGAGTGGCTTGAGAATGAATTACTGAGAATTACAGGAAGTAGGTGAGTACTGTGAGCTGGGCTAGGTAGGAGGCCTGCATTTACCTCTGTGATATTCAAAGAAGGATATGCAGAAAAAATGATTTGCATTTCACTACAGAGATAGTATCTAATGTTTGGGGTCTAGTGCTTCATCTCTGATGTGTAATCTTTCAAGCCCCAAGAAGTCATACCCTCTATCTTGAGGCTCAATCCTAGCCAACAATGTGGAGCACTGGCTCTTTGTCCTGTCTCGACCTGGCTCATATGAAAGAGCAGCAGGTGTGGGTTATTAGGGAAACATGCCTGCTCTCTTCACAGACTACCCCCAGGACCCCAGCTACACAAATATGCATTGCTTAAAGTGAATTGAAGGGATAAGGAAAAGTCCTAGTCAGCTCTGTACCTATCAATACAGGGATACAGGGTCAGGCCCAGGCAAAATGGAGACACCTACTCTTCTTTTAAAGAGAGTCACCCAGGTGATCCTCCAGAGGAGCTTTCCACGTCACTGCTCTAATCTGCTTCTTCCTGGGTGTCATTCATGTTCCTGAAATAGCTTATATGTTGCCCTCCTCAAAGGAGAAAAGCTTTCCCTATGCTCATCACAAACCCCTCAGGTCCTATCCTGTTGATCTTGAGCCTTGGGCTTGCTCTTGCTGGAAGTTCTGATGATTCTGACCACTTACATGGCACCCAGCTGTTAGATCTGTGTTCCTGGGTGCCCCTCAGCCTCTGTGCTAGTCCTCTGTGTGCTCCCTCAGCCCTTCTCTGTGCTCCTTCAGATGCTCAAGAATGCTTCCACACTATGGGAAGATAGAGACTCTGCGAGGCTAGCTGTTGACCCGACTGAGTAGACTGTCCAGAACCTGAAACACAGAGAAAGTTGTGAGCTAACTGGACACAGCGAAACTTTGTCAGCCTCCACTAAATCACGACCAAGCTTTAAGAGCTCACATTGTATTTTGTCAGATGAGTAAACTACATGTGAAATTGGCTCTGACACTTTGATGTTCTTTAGCTATCAGTCCCCCTTTATTTATATAAAAAGGCCAGAAATAATAACTCCTCCACGATGTTCTTTTCCTTTTCCTTTTTTTTTTTTTTTTTTCCTCCAGGACTTCATTGCATAAGATTCTTGTCATTTTTCTTGAGTCAGAATCAAAAGACATCATTTAGTACATAACCCATGTATAATATAAGCTAATTTATCAACCTGACAAAGTACGTGAAACTGGAACTCTAAGGTTCTCTCCATTGCTTATATGTTCAATAGGATTTACTGTTCAGTCCTCTCTTTTTCAGTTAAATTGACCAGAGAAACCAAGTCAAAGTTTGAAATTTGGAACTGCTTACTTAGAAGTTTTTCATGTGAATTAAAATTTTAGCACCTAATAAATCAGAACACTAATGAATTTTGGAATGCAGGAATATTTGTGCATTCTTACACAGGTGCAACTGGAAATTTTCTTTGTAATAGAATGTCTGATTAATCTATCCTCATTCAGTGGGCCTGGGTAAAAATAATAGGAATCACATATGAGAATATTTCATGTATGTAAAACATGAATCAAGATAAGATAGTGTCATTAAATAAATCACCATATAAGATTTACATATAAAAATTTATATTTTGCATCTACTGTGTTAATATTTATAACTGACCTGAGCTCATTATTCTATGGAACAGAAAGACATTGGGAAAGAGAGGGAAGCAGTAGGCGAATTCACATCATGCGATGAGAAGGAAGTCCAATCAAGTAGGAAAAAATTGTTCTTAAGAAAGAGAACCTCATGTGGCAAAATAAACATTTGAAGTTACATCACCAACATAGAGCAACTGCTGGGCAGAATAGAGAACATAGAACTCATCTGCTATAAAATCCTCTTCATTTTTCTACGCCCTTTTGGGTAATAATAGTACTATGGGCACTATCTCTTTTTTCTATACGTAAATTCTATAATCAATGGTGTTTAATCATGAGATGATTTTTTGTTAAGAAAAAATAAGACAGCCTAAGCACTTGTGGTCACTTTTCTGTGAGGCCTCAATCCAAACATTTGAAAGTGAGAAGCGCCAAAGAAAGAGCAACTTCTTAGACCCTAAAATTACTAAACAGCAATAAAGTAACAAAGAATAAACAAACAAATCATATATATATATATATATATATATATATATATATATATATATATTTTATGGAACTGGGGATCGAACTCAGGACCTTGCACTTGCTAGGCATACACTTGTGAACCTGAGATATTTCCTGGGCCCCTTGTTTTTTATATATATTTTTTTCATTTAGAAAAAAAGTATTTATAAGAATTATTAATAGACACAGGGACCCAGGTTTGATGCCCAGCCTACCAAGCCAGCCCCACCCCTGGGCATGGTGGCTGTAATCCAGGGATTACATCCCTGTAATCCCAGCACTTGGGAGGCTGAAAGCAGGAGGATCACTGAGCCCAATCTGTGTAGTGAGACCCTGTGGCCCATGTACTAAATACATAAAAAGAATTATTATTACAACACAAAAAAAGAATGGAAATATTATGTTTCTTGGGCCTGCTTTTGCAAATATATTCTATTATAAAACAGTAAATTATACTTAAAAGGTAATTAAACATTGTTTCACTTGAGAAATTATTTGAAACTTTAAAATATTAGTTAATTTTTCTATACATGAACCCTCATATATTTCAAAAATATGTCAAACACAATAAAAATTCAAAAATGTAACACCCCAGAGAAATGTTATAAATTAATGCAGAAATACTTTTGTTTAAATTATTTTAAATATGTGCATTAAAAAACTATTGATTTTACTTCTGGAAATTTCACACGGTAAACCAAGACTTCAGTTGTTTTAAGTTTATAACTCTATTTTTTTTCAAATGGCAGCTGTATAATCTTTCTTTTGGTAAGAAAAATTGCTTGTCATTTTTCAAAATAAAACATACTATTATCTGGTTGCAATATCAGCCTTGACTCTAATTTTAATGAATATTATGAATCAATGGGACAGTATTATTTGGCTATACTTATAATCTTAGTCATAGTTGTGAAGAAAATATTATCAGTCATCTGGAGAGGTTGCTCAGCAGTCGAAGCACTTGTTTTGCAAGCTCAAGAACCAGGTTCAATTCCCAGTACCACATGCCATCCTGCCCCAGCATACTGCAGAATTTCACCCCTATAATCCCAGTACTGGAGACGCTGGGAAAGGAGGATCACTGTCAGTCTCAGCTTCATAGCAAGACTCTGTACCAAAATAATAATAATAATAATTAATTAATGATTTTTAAAAGAAAATATTATTACTGGTTTGTGTCAATATGCTTAGCAGTTAACAGTCAGTATGACCTAAAATTATGCTAAAAATTCAACCAAACATAAATTTAATACTATAACTTGATAAATTTTGTGAAAATGACTTAAATTAACAATACTGACTGCATGTGCTTTGCAAATATCAAAGCTTTATGAGAGTAAAAACTTGTTTGTCACATCAGAAATAGCAATTGTGAAGAAACACAGGATATAGGGCATGAGAATCCTGGTATTAACTGCCCAAGTGTGGAGATCAGCAATCCAAGGTGTGAGCCACACCATTAGATTACTACACTTCTGTAAGTGTAGAAGTCAAGACAATCAGACCTGCTCAGGCCAAATTTATGTTTCTGAACACAATGATCTGAATCAAATTTTGGAATTATTTTCATTTAATTATCAATAAACACAAGGAAGGAAGAAGAAAAGAGAAAGAAAAAGAAAAAGAGAGAATTGAGATGCATTATGTCCAGGTATGAGCTCTTCACAATAAATGTAATCACTGTATAATGCAAATATTTTTTTGGTCTTTTTGAGACAGGGTCTCACTGTACAGTTCAGGCTGGCATTGAGCTCAGTTTTGTGGCCCAGGCTGGTCTCAAACTCTCACCGATCCTCCTGCCTCAGTCTCCCGAGTGCTGGGATTACAGGTGTGCACCACCACGCCCGGCCTAATGCAAATATGAATAAAACAAAGTTAGAAAAGGGAGTATCTCGGTCCCATCCACAAATCAAGCACAAAAGACTTTTGACTACATATAATTTTTTTTCTTGTTTCAGAACTTTTGTTTGTTTGTTTATTTATTTTTATGGCCAGCTCAGCCTGCCCTCAGGGCAGGGCTGGTTCAGCATGTGGTGCCGGTGATCAAACAGCAGTCCCTGAAGCCACCCAAGCTTTCCTAAGCAGGTGCTTAGACCACTGAGCCATCCTGCCAAGCCCCAGCATATAATATTTTTATATAAAATACTTATAAAGAAAACATAGTGAACATGATAAAGAATATAAAATCGTATAATAGCTCTCCCTTCCTTAACAAGGGAGTCCTACAAATGATGCCAATAAAGTCTGAAAAAGATAAGGGTTATAACTCTCATTACATTTTCTTCAAATTACATCAAGTATGCTATCCAATACAGAGAGAGGAAAATCAAGTTACACAAATATTTAAAAGGAGAAGATAAACGCAATCACCTTTTATACATTACAACATTTATTGTCAGGAAAATTCTCAACAATGGATTGGAAAATGTTCCAAATGAAATCGATAATTATTTAAAGATTTTTTTAAGGGTAAATCTTTAATTAATTAATTAATTAGTTAGTTAATCGGCACAGAGTCTCAGTATGTCCTGTTTTGGTGGCTGGCTTGTGCCGGGGCAGCACAGCATCCGGTTCTAGGGATAAAACTTGCTTTTGCCAGAGAGGTGCTTAGATTGCTGAGCTATCTCCCTAGCCCCAAAATCAAGGATTATTGAACAACAAAAAATATTACATTGAAGTAAACAGTTTCATATGATTCTGCAAGGAAATTGTCTTAAAAATATAATAGGATCCCTGTTTCTTTGCCTTCTTAAACTGTTATAACAGATGCTTTAGACAGTGTAATATAGAACAGCAGAAACTATTTATTGATCCATTTTTGTATTTAGGACAGGGTCTACAGGGTCCCACTACACAGCTCAGACTCATAGTGATCCTTCTATTTTCAGCCTCCCAAATGTTGGGATTACAAGCAATGCCATCACTCTCAGTTTCAATAGCGCGCTCAGCAGGCCCCAGGGCCCAGACCGGAGCAGCATGCAGAGCGTCCAATCCCAGCCAGCCACTGCACTCTGCCTAAGCAGGTGCTTTGGTTCGCTGCCTGTCTGGCTGGCCCTGAACAGAAGAAATTTAGTTCTCACAGTTGTGGAGGCTGAAAACCCTAAGATCAAGACGCAAAAAGATTCAGTGTTCATTTGGTGAGGACCCACTCCTCATCACTGGCATCTTCTGTGAGCGCCCTGTTGGTGAAAGGAGGGAGCAAACATCCCAAATCTCCGTGTAAGGGCACTAATCCCATGCTCCTCTCCAAGTTTTACCTCTTGGTGCCAACACACTGGAGATTTCACCATAGTAGTTGTGGAAGGCACAAGCAATCAGACCTTCATCAGTATCAAAAAAGATATGAAATACTCATGTTGTAATTTGTAGGACTTACATAAAACGTAACTGGAGGAAAAATACAGACCAATTAAAATGAACATGCTTATAAAAAGTTCACAATTTATAAATGAAAAGGCTCAGCAGTATGAGTATAACCTTCTCCCACCTTCCAGGACTCTAGAATTATATTGTAGCCTCAGTCAGCTATCAACATGGGGTTATTATTTATAATGCTAAGGTAATTTATTAATTTGAATGGAAAAATAATTCAACCTATATTTATGTGAATCACTATGCAAAATACACTAGAGAACATAAAATATTGAGTAGAAAAGACATTCCAAATTCTGACAAACGTCTTATGATGTGAGAAACAAAGTTTCCAAGTACACCAATTACAACATAACAGAATGTGATAAATAACCATGTATTTATGTATCAGTTCAGAACTAATTCAGTGATAAAGGGCTCTTTAAGAAGTAACATTTAAGCTATACCAAAGAATATCCGAAGACGACTGCATACCTATAAAAAAATCTACATCCCTTAGTGTTCAAAATAGGGAAAGGTAATAACATTTTCTTCTTTATTATAGGTATGTGGTTCAAAATTTCTATAATTAATGCAAAACATTTTAAAAGAGAAAACAGGCATCAAATTGGTTTTGAAAAAGACTCTAAGGAGAAGAGCTTCAACATGTGTCTACTTTTTTCTGGATCATTCTTTACATAACCAAATCATTTCCTTAAGTGTTCCTGCAGCTTCATATTCAAATTTTTATTTAGTCAGAGAGTGAATATAGATAATGACATTTGAAAGATAGTTTTCATATTCTAAGATTATTCATCTTTTGCCCTTCATTTACAAACATTAATTTGAAACATAATTTTTATTTCAGAAATTTACATAATTATATTTTATATTTAAATGTGATGAAAATATAGACATTACTTATTTGCTGCTTTAAAAATAGCATATAATATTTCTTGGTATTACTGCTAAAAAAATCCCTCTTCTATTTTAATACCAGAAAAATTGACTTGCATTATTCTTTCATAATTACTGATGATTTTAAATTTTGATTTTTTGTATTAACACCTGCTTGCAGTACATGACAGTGGCATTTCTCATGGAAAGGGGCTCCGTGCACCTAACACACCTTGATTCTTCCTCTGTCCTCCTCCTTCCCCTTGTCCTGCTCCTTTTCTCCCTTCCCCTTCTACAAAAGACCTCTCTCCTTGTTTCCTGTGATCTGCCTGATGCTCTGCTCTTTTTTCAGGAAGGGTTTCTCCATAGGAGGAACCATGATGTAAGTAAGCTTGCAGGCCTGCTTTAGTTCACTTAGCATTTTGAAGGTTACTGAACACCATTCCTACTCACTGAATCATAAAAATGCATAGACGGAAAGACTTCTGATTTCTCTGATACTTCAGGAATACACAGCCAACAAATTAAATCTTTCGCAAGTCAGAAAAATCAGTTTTAATTTTCTAATATCTTTAACCAATATAAACCATTTATTTATATTTCCCTTCAAAAATGGATAACTGAGCATAGTGCCATACAAAATATGAAGATAATTTTAGGAAAGGTTTTGAGACCTACATAAACTATTCTAATGCTTTTACTGTGCAATCTTAAAATAAGTGTAACTATGAGCAGATTTCTTTTTAGAATTCACTTAAGATGTTTAAGAAGCCTGAATCTGAAAAATACACCTTTTATAGACATTGAATTTTAATGCTTGCGAAACAGGATAAGCAATCATTGTTAAAGGAGACGATTACTTGAATACTTTGATTTTCACGTACTCACCATATGTAATCTCCCATCACATAGCCCTTGGTGTTTCCAAATGAATTCATTGAGTGCCAATGTATGGCAATAAAGTGTTCAGACAAAAATTAGCCTTAGAGATGCATAAGCCCATGAAGTGCTGCTTAAGGGTTGTTCTCCAGAGCAATTGCCAAATATACAGAAGCTGTCAATTGGAAGTTTCCATAAGCAACTGGGAGCCAAAGCCTTGTGGTCTTGGCTCAAAGATACCCCAGGGGAAAGTCCTATCCAATACATCATGGCCAGAGTCCACTTTGTTTTACATGACACTTGTATACTTCATCAAGGGAAGTGCTAATCAGCATGCACTGGCACTTATTTCAACATTGAATGCTTATACAGGATAAGTCATTGGTTGCATTTCCAGATGATCTGCAGGACAGGAAAGGAGAAGCCAGAAAAAGCAATACAAACTTTCTGTCCCACCAATGACCTTTATCTTGAGCTAGAGTTACTTCCTGATGTAGATGTTGGAGATGGTTCAGTTTCTATGACTTTAATCCAAACCAGCTCCCTTAAATGAGGTAAAAATGATACATTGAATGCCAAAGAACTAAAAAAAAGGATAAGATATGATGTGTGGTACTGCTAATTAGGGTTCTCTAGTACATCTGCCAGGATTTCAGTTTTCTTCTTTTGTACGACATGGGCTCACCTACTGCACTAAATTAGAGGAAATGCCAAGGTGCCTACTTACATTCAATTTCTAATACCTTCAGTTCACACTTTCAGAAAAACCTGAACAAGAAGCAATTACTTTGAGAGATAAGAGAGCTCTACAGTGAGAGATCTACTGTTGAGAATTATCCTGAAATTCTGGAACAAAATGTTTCTTTAAAAATCACAGCACCAATTAGGAGATAGGAAAGCACCTGAACATAGGATCTGCAAATGGCTATAGCCATTCAGTCTATTAAATCTTTAAAATTCCTTAGTTCAAATCTATGATGAAAAGCTAGACAACCAACCTTCTGATCTGTAACTTGCACCATATGGCAAATACCTCAAACTTTCTAGAAACACCGAAAATTCAACACCAAAGCTTGTTAAAATTCAACACCAGCCACAAAGCTTGAGGCAGGTTGTAAACAAAAACTTCATAGGTATTTGTTCAGCAAGTTTGGACTCAATGTAGCCACATTCTTTTTTAATCCCTCAAACATTGGATGGAAAAATAATTGAGAGAAGAAAAAAAAAAAAAAACACTTCAGGAGTACTACTCATTTTAATTATCTGCAATAGTAAGATGGTCAAAAAGGAAAAAAATATAGGTATATCTCCATCCCATTTTTCAGAAAGGGGTTTAGTGGAGTCAATTTATATACTGTCAGATTCGAAGAAACTATGTTTCTGAAAAGCCACAACTTCTCTTCCCATCATATATCATAGAGAATTATCTGTGAAGGACAGTGAAGGAAGAGGCTCTGCAGAGAATAAGACGTGGTGAGCCTGACAGAGGACTTAAATATGAAAGGAAGCAACTTTAAAAAGAGGAGCCAATAAATCATTTTTGATGAAGGCTGAATAGACAAGA
The DNA here is from genome assembly GCA_004027025.1 of Myocastor coypus. NCBI lineage: Eukaryota > Metazoa > Chordata > Mammalia > Rodentia > Myocastoridae > Myocastor > Myocastor coypus. The sequence continues at coordinate 164,260 of PVJA010000092.1, read as the reverse complement.
TATGGACAAGAGCAGTAATATAGCCCAGAGAGTTTGTCAAGAATTTAAAAAAGAATGAGAAGCACTTTAATAGTATGGGAAGCATAATAATTTTAGGATTTTGAGGAATTTGAGCAATTAATACACTCTCATAAAGAAAATGGATGAATAGAACTTGAACAATACATGTGATTTCTTTCTAGATGCTACTTGCTCACTAGCCAGATCCACTCCCCGACAGATTAATTCCTGCAAGTTCACCATGCCATTGATTTGCACCTGCACTTGACATGTGGAAATTCCAATATTTAGTCAACCTGTTGCCAAATGTTGCATTGTTATTACAAACGAGATCCGCAGCAGTAGCCCATTAGATATGTATTTAAGTGAATGTCGTGCAGAAAAATCCAGAGGAATACATGCCACAGATGAATTCAACTGAAATGAAGGAGCTTGGCTCCTTGTTGGGAAGCACCATGCCGTGTGGCCTACAGACTTTTCCTTGGATTTTCACCCGGCTAGAAAGGCTCTGCCCCCACCCCTCTTCTGTGCAGAGTAGCTCATAACCCCCATGCGGGGCTTCCCTTTGAAGGCCTAGGCCATGCGGCACAGGTGATGTGGTTCCCTTCTGAACTCTTCAAAGGATACCACCCATGAGTAGCAGACCAAGTTTAGAAAAGGGGAACACATTCCCACTGGCTCTAGGTAGCAGGATGGCTTCTGAGGGAAAGGGGAAGAACACGGAAGACCCCATGGGTGAGAACTGCACTGAATGGAGTACTTGGTGACAGAGAGTGGTAAAGCCAGTGTGACCACATAACTGATTGTGTGTCTCAGCTTAGTTATTTGTTTATACCAAGGAGGCTTTCCATGACACTGGAAATAAAATTCCATGTTCGTGGAATATCTGTCTGGCCTTATGCAATGAACCCATGACTAACTCTCCGGCCTGATCTCTTATTTGTCTCTCATCTCATTCCCTGTGGGCCAAAACTAGTAGCCTTCCCGATATTTCTGGAAGGTGCCAAGCATATTTCTACCTCAGGCCTTTAGAGAGCTGGCTCTACTTTGCACTCTGGTTATCGCTTTTTTCACGGGGACATTAACAATGATCATAAGTGACATGTTCCCTGTCTCAATGCCAAGCATTTTTATGCTCTTTCCAAGTTTTAGGGGTTCTGGTTGATATTATTGCTTATTTGATGATTTCATCTTGGTCTTAAATGTTAGGCTTTGTAAGGATAAGGACATAGAATTCTTATTTTTAAATCACCTATATCAGGAACATGTAACTGCTTAATAAAAATCATATGAATATGGCCGGTAAGATAGCTTAGCTGGCAAAGCTCCGGTTTCGGCAAGTGCATGCTGAGCCAGTGACCAATCCCAGTGTGGTGGCACATAGCTGTAATCCCAGTGCCAGGGAGGCTGAAAACAGGAGGATCCCTACGAGTCCAAGCTGTGTAATGAGACACTGTACCAAATGGGAAAAAAAAATCACATGAATAAACTGATCCACCCTTCTGTCATTTTTGCATGTGGCATTATCAGTAGGCATGGACCGACCAAAAGATAATAGCTAGCATAAAAAGGGACATATAACACTAAATTATTGTGTTCAGGTCACTGTCCTAAGTATTTTGTATGTGCTTCCTAACTTTTACACAATCAAAAAAAAGGCACCAAGAGCTTATGGTAGCATATACAGTACAGCACCTACTACATACAACACAGGATCTGTGCAATGCTAAGATACACACAGTGGCAGTCTCTGGCTTCTCAGCGTGTCATCTCACACAGGAAGCCACCCTCAAATGCACTGCTTCTTCTCCCTTTGATCCTTCTGCCTTAAAAGACATTCTTTCCCTTCCTTCAGGCTTTGTCTGCACATCTTGTAACCACTGCGTAGTTGATCTAAAATCTACCTAAGATATTCAGTGTGCAAGCCTCCATTTGCATTGATTCTTCTGCATAATTGGGTTACAGTTTATAGCACATTTAAATTGAAAATGTGTGTTTACCTAATTGCTTCTTTAATTAAAAAGACTTGAAAGTAGGATTTTTTTTGCATGTTCCACTATTGTCAATATTTGTCATCACATCCAGTAAAGATAGATTTAAAGTATTCACTAAATTAATTGCCTTCCTTGTTCACAAAGTAAGAAATTTAAAAAACTAATTCTTCTAGACTTAACCTAAATTATCACAAACAAGTGATGTTTTAATATAATCTTTATTTTTTAAAAATACAATCTTTAGAAGACTGGAGTTTTGATTAATTCTTTCTCTTTTTACTATGCAATATTCAGGATGATCCAGCCACATATCGATCAGAAAAATGTACATTGGTTTGCTTTTTCCTTAGCGAAGTGTTAAAGAGCATCGCCATGAGGTTCTGGATTCCTTTACATCTAACAGCAGTGCATTTGTCTACTCCTTCCGGTCACTGTATCATGTGCTTAATTTCTGCTAAGAAAAACCTCTTGGGTAGTTGGATTGGGTTAAACAGATAATCTAAAAGCACTGGATGTTTTCATAAGTTACATCTGAATAATCCAGATCTCTAGAGTTTACTATATTGCGCTAGAAATCTTAGAAGTAGAGGTATTGTCATAATATTTTTCAACACAATTTGTTTCTGGCTTTAGCCAAAAATAATGTAAAAGAGATCTGTTGACACATTAAGTTCCAACCTTAGATTTAAAAAGAAAAAATGGAGGAAAAAAATAAAAGTCTTTGAAAATCCAAAAGTTTCATTCTGGCTTGCAGTTAAAACAGAAATCAGAAAACCACAATAAAAGTGGCAAGCACTTCGGGCTTGGATGTCCAGCCTTGATTGTAACAGATAACTGTGTGGTTCCCCTTTGGAGAGGACCAGAGTCCATTCAGTTTTCCCAGCCTCTGGCAAAGCCACCTCAACTAAAAGGAGGAGAAAATGATGAACAGATAAGCGGTCCCAGGAGGGCGGGCTCTACCAAGAAACACAATGACAGGAAGTGGGTGGTGGTCACAGGGGCACTGAATGTGCTTAAGTGTCAACTTGGGGAAAAAAAGTGGAAACAAACCCATGGTGGAGTCCAGGAAGCACAGCCCTTCTGTCACAAAGGAGGAAAACTTTACCTACATGTTTGGCAAGGCCATTTTCTCACTGTCAGGCAAGTTTAATTAAATCCATGCTCTAGGAGAGACAAAAGAGAAAGACGGGGCAGGGGAGGCAGTAGCAAAAAAAAAAAAAAAAAAAAGCAGGTATCACCTGGGCTTGAATTTGAATCTAGTTTGCACACCTGAAGACAATTTAACATTTCTAAAAGCATTTCAAATGTTTAATTTGTTAATACAGAAACTGTTTTGCTTTTAGTATTCTGCAAAGCAAAAGAAGCACAGTTTAATTATCTGAACTGTGATTGATAAAACTAAGTACTTATTCCAAGGGGACTACAGAGCCAGGAAGATTTGGAGACCCACCCCTGGCAGCGTGACTTACACAACAACTCCCAGGCAAACTAGAGCAGAAATGAAACCACAACACATATGAAGTGGATGAGAGGACGAGAAGCAGGGCAGTTGAGAGTCTGAGCTTACTGAGGTAGCAGTGGGAAATTTGCATGGAAAAATCATTTCCATTTCCCTTCTTTTAAAAAATTAACTTGCAGCTGTCTCTTCCAGGGGCTTTCATAGAGGAAGACCATGTGGTGAAGTAGGTCTAAGGTTGTGAAGAAAACAGGGGAACTGGCTTAGCTGGGACAAAACTGTGCTCAGCCAATGAGTTAGCAAGCACCGTGGCTCAGGTAAAATTGATTAAAATCGGGATCCAGTAGGAAAGCAAGTCACGTAGCAAGAGGACAAGAATACAGAGCAAGGTCTCTTCCTGTCTGGCTTGGGCTGGCTTCCTGGGACACCCCTCCTGTTCCTCTCTGGGACAGGAGCTTTCTTTACCCCAATAAATCTATTCTGTTCATAAAAAAAAAAAAAAAAAAATTGATATAACCAGCCATGAACAACTTAGTCATTGAACTCTTCCTTTGAGCAGTTCTCTAAATTAAAATCTGCTCTTAAAGAACAAACTTATCACCACAGAAAAACTTCACGACTCGGAAAGTAACTTTACAAGTGGAATGCAAACCACCTGAATAGAACAGAATGTAAACTATTGTAAGTTAGAGTGAGAAAGTGGAATAATTCTGGGACAGTGCTAACAGCAGCATTTTTACCTTAATTTCTCTTAATCCTTTATGTTTCTATCATAATTGTGAAGTGTTTGCTGCCTTGACTTCCAAGTAGCCTCCTCAGGTGTTTTCTAAAATTATATCAAATGAAACCAAGACAGTCATAAAAATGTTTGTTTGCCTGAGTGCTCCAGTGTGAGATATGATGCTCATAGGGGAATTTGAAACTCCTTTAGAAATGTTAGGAATTATCTCAGAAGGAGTAAGAGCCTTATTTGGATTGAAGCCATCTGCAAAAACATGAAGAAGAAGAAAAAAAAAAGACAGAAACTTAAAGGGTCGTCTGCTCTTGCGCATCTTAATGGACTTCAGTCATAGCATAGTTGGGTGGAAACGGCACATCCTTTTCTCAGAGAAAAAGGACAAGTCATTGAAAATGGTGCTGAGCCGGGCGTGGTGGCTCACGCCTTTAATCTCAGCACTCGGGAGGCTGAGGCAGGAGGATTGGTGAGAGTTCGAGACCAGCCTGGGCTACAAAAGTGAGCTCAAGGCCAGCCTCAACTGCATAGCGAGACCCTGTCTCAAAAAGACAAAAAAAAAGAAAAAGAAAATGGTTCTGAAATCTTCCAGTTGCCTGTCTTCTTTTACCTGGAGCAGCAGAGAAGGTTAAAAAAAAAAAATCTGTTTTTCATTGAAAAATGTCTTCCCATTCACAATGCTTGCATAGCTGTTGGTCCCACAGGAGATCTGCTTGCCATTTGAGCTCTTGAATACTAGGAGAGTTGGAAGCAATAGTAAAACACCATAGAACTATTGCAGTGAAGACAATATGGAATTTCAGAAGAATTATGTCCTGGAGAGCCCTTTTCTGAATAAGGAGATTCTTCATTTAAACAAAAATAACAACTAGAGTTATTGACCACCCGGGCCAAACCCATGGAAAGCAGAGAGCATTCTGTGGTGAATTTAATCTGGCCACACATAGGAACAGGTCAGATTAGATTGTATTGGCAGTCTATCCAAGCCACACTGGGATGTGAGGCTTGTGCTACTTCCTGCTTCTAACAACAGATGGGGATACCCAGATAAAGAAATATGACATTACTGTTTTGTGGTGCAGACAGAGGTTTAGAATGACAAGGCTAATCCAGAGCCATCTTTGAATACTCCCTTGGCCAAACTTGCGGCACTTCTGGAAAGGCTTCTTCAAGGATTAAGGTTGGTAATTTTCATGACTGACAGAAACTGCCGCTTTCTCTAGGGTTCTGGAGTCACAGAGCTCCTCTGAAAATATGCTGGTCAATAAAAAACAAAGGCGTAAAAAAGAAAGGTAAAGGATAAAGGGAAGATATTAAACAGATAAAATCTAAGTAATTATTTTTACTCTAGTCAAATGTTGGAGAGGCTGCTGGGGAAAAAAGGAACCCTTCTCCACTGCTGGTGGGAATGCAGGCTAGTACAACCATTATGGAAATCAGTGTGGAGACTCCTTTAAAAAACTGTAACTAGAATTTCCATTCAATCCAGCTGTCCCCCTCCTGGGAATTTTCCTAGAAAAACTGAAAACATCATATTATAGTGATGTTTGTGCACCTATGGTAATAGCAGCATGATCTGTGAATGCCAAATGTTGGAAACAACCAAAATGTCCATCATTGGAAGAAGGGTTGAAAAAGATGTGGTATTTTTATACAATAGAATATTATTCAGCTATAAAGAATGATAAAGTAGAAGACTCTCTTTATATATATATACCTTGAAAATATAATCACAAGTGAAATAAACCAGACCTACATATGTAAATATTGTATAGTCTCCCTAGTGTAAGAACTGAAAAGAAGAAATAAAAATAAGGCATAACATAGCTGAATGGAAATCAAGAACTTAAGGATTAAACAACGAAAACACAGCAAGCAGAAAAGTTAGGAAACTTGCCAGAGGCAAAACCACTCATTTATATTATACACAGGATGAATTAGACAATGATCCAGAAAATATCCAGCAGGTTTTCAACACTGAGAATAGCAATGTGTAATACTAAAACCATGCTTGGAATGCCTGTCATTCTGCTCTTTTAGATGTGTGTTGCTTCTAATGTAATTTCAATTATTGCTATACTTCCTCTCAAAAAATTATTTTCACTATACTTTTGTTAAAATTTCAGTAAATTTGAAATGTGGAAAACCAAAGATCATACATTGTCTATCATTTGATTAACATTCAATATTCAATGCTTTCTGATAACTCGCTAGCCTTCCTGGGTGGACTGAAAACCTAGGGTTGGAAGGACGATAATCTGGGAGAAGAGTTCACTTGCAAATATTTTTTGTCAACAGTCATTCTGAAATATATGATGATTTCTTAATTTTTATTTTTTGATACATGTTTATAACACATAATTACATTCATCTTACACAATTGTGTAATATATGGCACATCTTAATTATTTTTATTACTTGAATAGCAGTTTTAAAGAACATACTTATATAGGCAAATGAGGGAGAAATTATTTAGAACAATCATACAAAAAGTTGTCAGAGTTTTATTTATTTATTTGGTACAGGGTCTTGCTATATAGCTTAGACTTGTAGTGATCCTCCTGTCTCAGCCTTCCCAGTACTGGGATTACAGCTGTGCACCCTGGGCCTGTACAGAATGTGGTACTGGAGTTCTAACTCAGGTCCTTGCCAGGCAGGCACTTAGACTGCTGAGCTATCTCCCCAGCCCACCTGCATTCTGTAGCTTTATCTGATGAACTGAATATTGCTGAAGTAGTAGTGACTAATATGCTCCAGATAGCCTATTTTCTCTGTAATAGAAGCATATAGGATCATATCTCAGAAGAATGATCACAATATGCTGAACATTGGGAGAGCTATCAGACTCTAAAAGCCTTTGGGTAGCTTCTCAGAGCACATCGCACAGCCAATGCCTACCTGCTTCAACTACCAGACACTAGATCTGAATACTTCACTCACTGAACCACTGCACCAGTCTACCCAGGTTCATGCCAAGCATATTGGCAAAGGTCCAAAGTACCTTACGTCCCTGATTATCTTCCAACTGCTAGAAATAATACTTCCCTTCCTCTGGGGCATAAAGAAGATTCAGTTCAGAAATCACTGTCAATGAATATTCAAACCTCATGCAAATCAGTGAAATGTATTCTGTGCTTTGCTCTTTCATCAAAAAGCATGACAACAACCACAAGAATTTTCCATAATTCTGCCTACAAAGCTCTCCAGAAATAGCGCATCTATTAAGTTGGCTTTCAGAATGTAATATTAGAAAGATCAAGTCGTTTTAAAAACCACCAAGAGAATAAAGTTGCAGAGTTTGGTATTGTCAGGGCAGGGGTCCAGACTCCCCACAGGACTTAGCCCTGTAGTAATAGTTGTTCTTCTTTTCCAACTTGGCTCAGAACTACAAGACCTTTGCTGCACACAGAATGTTTATCGGTTTTCTCCCCCACCGCTGTTCATGACTGAAATGGATCTAGAAGGCAGGTGTGGGAAATGAAATATTACTGGGCTGTAAAGTGAGGATAACCGTTAGGTATCAAGCTAAATTTGCTAACCAGGACGTGAATCATTTAAATTTCATATAATTTCAGGGTCTTTCTTTTTTCTCAAAACAGAAAGAAAACACCTGGTGCATTATCTGGTGGATTCAGATAGAAGGAAGCAGAGGAAATTACCCTTGGCTTGCCCCAAGATAAGTGGCTATATATTTTCACTGGAACATAAGCATTCCATGAAATCCTAAATTGCAACTGCTTCTCCCCTTCTCATTCTATTGCCCTCTCATCAATGCCTAAATTAAAAATTACACTATTTCTGGTTCTGCCTTAACATAGATGTACAATGTCCAAAGCTTATTTGACTTACCAACATTATGTATAAAATAAAATTGAAACAAATAATTAAGAGTTCCTTAGAGAGTTGTGCACACAAAGATGGATCTTGGGGTATTCATATGTTCCATAATAAGATAAAAATGAACCTCACTATGGAGAAATTGAGACCTTAAAAGGGACCCCATTAATTTAAAAAATGCGACCTGTTTGTCTACTTCCTAAAATAATGTACCATCTAACAAAAAGCTAATGTCAGTGGAGTTGGGTGATGCCATACATTAAGATCCTGACCATTGGGCCTCTAAGTACAATTGTTATAACTACCACAGTGTCTAATCATTCAGTATCCTTCTTTTCTTGTGTGTGGGAACCATAGATCATCAGAAGCATAAGAGAAATCTCAGTGGTTTTCAAACTGTGCTATAGTAGAATGTCCAATTTTAAAGCACAGATCAGGGCCTGGAGAGATAGCTCAGGGGCACAAGTGCCTGCTTGGCAAGTGCAAGGTCCTGAGTTGGATCCCCAGTTCTGTAAATAAATAAATAAACAAAGAAATAAACATAAAGCACAGACCATACGAGTAGTTTTCCTGTTCCTCAGTTCTGTCTCCAGCACATAATTATGTATTTCAGTCTCATATTTTGTGGACTAGTACCTTAAACAGTGCTAAGAATGTATTGTTACTCAATAAATGCTTGTCAAATGACAGAGTCAATGAGTACTTGCTAAAAAAAAAATCTCAAAGGAAAAGGGGGAAAAATTAAAGAAATAAAAATGGAAAATGAAAAAAATTATAGGAAAAAAGGTATGAAATATGCTAATCAAGTTCAACAGTATGAAGGGTGAAACAGCCTGTCCAAAATTTACAGGAAATTGGTGTCTCTGCCACCTAGCCTGTGTCCTGATGCAGTGTCATACTACCCAGCTCTTTTCTCTTCTCGTCAAAGGTCCACAGGCCATGGGATTGAGACACTTGCATTTTTATTCTGCTAAACAAGCTCCAGATTTCACCTTATTTTCCAAACCTTCATTCAGGTGTTTCTGATGGGTTGATATTCAGAAATGTGTTTAATCAGCAAGCAATGAAAGTATCTCTCTATATTTTTAAGTATATGGCTGATTGAGAAACATAATCTACGAGTCTTTAGTTTAAACAAGATGAGAATCATTAAAAAAAAATCAATGTAAGAACTATGATTGAATACCTTTCATCTTATTCTTTTGAATGTTCATCATCTCTCATGTCCCATCTGTTATTTTATACTCTCTTTAAATTAATTTTTTTAAAAATTAAAAAGTAAAAAGGACAATAAAAAAATTAAGGTTTAGTGAAAGGAAGAGTTAATGTTCAATTGCTTGATCAAACTTGCATGCTTATATCTGGTAATCTGAGGAACAAATTTGATGATAATGCGTAATATAACAACCGCTGTTAATTTTCTATTCTTACTTTGAAATTCTGCAACTTTTTTTTCTATGTTGTTTTCATTTTGTCTTTATTCTTGTTTTTGTCATTTCCTCTTAAAAATAAAAAATAAAGTACAATCATGATTTGACTAATTTTCTCCTATTTTGAATTCTTTTTTCCCATGATTCTCTAAATTGTGGAAGCAGAGAGCTAAATCTGCTGATATAGAACCTGTTAAGGATGTTTCCATTTGATTCAAACAGGAAATCCCAGGAAGACCTTAGGCAGGGTGGTTCTTAAGAAATTTCTAGCCCACACTGCATGCCCCAGAGACTGAATGAGATAATTACTCAAAATACTTTCAAAATAGTCTATTACTAATGTTAAGATTTCAGTCAAAATCTATGCAGTGCATTGTGTTCCCACCAACCTGGATGCTGAGGCAGGAATACCACGGGTTCCAGGCTAGGGTAGTCTGGGAAACTTGATAACTTAGAGAGCACTTGTCTCAAAATAATAAATGAAAAATATGATGGGGAGGGCTAGGGATGTAGCTCAGCATGAAGGTTGTAAGCTTAATTCCTTGTGCATGTACATATGCAGGCACGTGCACACACACACACACACACACACACACACACATTCACACTAATGTTATGTAGCCTGTAACTTTTGTTCTTTTAATCTATTTGTCCTTAAATATATCCATGTTTTAGTAAGGAATTAGTTCTCATTAGACAACTTTAAAGCGACTACCATTGTGTTGATACAATATAATTTACTGATTTGCCTAGATTTCTGGTAGTATAGTTGATAACCCACACTGCACTGTTTTTCTTTGGCTATACCCCCAATGTTATCAGTGAAATTCTTAACAAACAGTTTTGCAACAATCATTAGCAAAACTATTTAATGACTCCCAGAGAATCTGTAAATGTTAGAAAGGAAAAAGTTATAATGGCTCTATTAGAACTAGAAATTCATGTATTCTTTAAATGTTGGGAGTTTTAAATGCATTAACATTTCCTCAAAAACATAATTTAAAAAAATTAACTCATAAGAAGCACTTTAATTGTTTTAATGGCCATTAGTTAATGGTTTAAAATAGTGCTTAAGGTTTCTTAATATTCTACAAGAAAATAAACTAGGCTGATGTACAGTTTCAATTGCATAAAAATAGTAAATATAGATGGAAATTAAAGGAGGCAGACTCTTGGTAAATCAGGATTGGGAAAAACAAGCTGTTATCCAGGTATATATTTCAGCAGTATTCTCACCGAAGTACTTGTTCATGGGGTTGTGTATCTTGGCTAGAAAACTTTGAGAAAAGGAAACTCCAATTTACCTCTGGATCCAATTTTCCAGTATAATACGTAAGTACAAAGTATACCAATGTTGACCTTGCTGAGTGCCAAGAAGTTAAAATTACTCTATTAAGTTTATAGCAGAAACATTTAAAACTGCTTAGCAGAGGATTCACTTGTTTCTCTCTCCCTTGCTTCTCAGCAGGGATAATGCTGTCTTTTACAAGCTGTTCTCTGAATTTTATTAAATATCAACAGAAATTCAGCAATATGAGATAGACTTCAAACCTAATCACCGCTATTCGAATAAGAGGAAGAACCCAGGAGCAAGACAATGATTCTCCTGCCAAGTCCTCAAATAATTTTGATGCACAGCAGGCTGCATGCAATTTAGGATAATTATCTGTTTTAAATTAACGTACTTTATACACTCAACCTCCAGCATGCATGAACACACACACACACACACACACACACACACACGCACGCACGCATGCATGCATGCGTGTACTTTGATTCATTTTCACAGGATTACATGAATTTAAGGGACTGTAAATCTATCTGCCATGATAAAGTTCCAGTACTGATTAAGCACTCACTGTGCAGACCTCCTGCTAAGTGATGTGCTTATACAACTGCACAAGGCAGAGGACAGTGCACAGAAAACCTGGAGTTTACTATATGTGAGAGAGCTGTGGTCTGAGGATGGGGATGTAGGCTGGACAGTGGGAGAGCAATTTCAATGAAAGAGACAAGTTATCTAGTTCTGGTTCTAACAAAGGGTTGTGCGCGCTAAATAGAGCATGCCAAGGGGAAGTAATGGTGTAAGAAAAGATGAAGAGTGAGATGGAGCATAGAGCTACAGTAGTGTAATGGAGCTACAGGCAGAATCCAAGCTGCTCCTTTCATGTTTTTGCAAATTTTTTCATGAAAGGATTTCACTTTGTAGTTCACACTGAACTGAAACTGACTTTATAGCCTATGAGGCCTGGAACTCACTCTGCTCCTACTATCTCAGCCTTCCAACCCTGTGATTACAGGCATAAACAACCATGTCTGGCTATATTCATATTTAACAAAACTGATTTGCTGAAATTTGACATCCATTCATGATTTTTTAAATGCTAAAAAATATTAGGCATCAAAGGAATTTTCTTCACCATAGTTCATTTCATATATAATAAGCCAATACCTAACATATTAAGTGGAGCAAATCTAACACTTCCTAACAGCTGAAATGAAACAATACCCACCTTTCACCACTTTTATTCAACATGGTGGGAGAAATCTAAACCAGAGCCGTGAGAAAGAAAAATAAATAAAAAGCGTAGAATCTGAAAAAGAAGCCCAACTTCCACTTTTTGTAGATGATTTCGCCTTGTAGGTGGACCCCTCCTCCCAAATGCCACTAAAATATTCCTTGACCTAATAAGTGAATTCAGCAAAGATACAAGATACAAGACCAACCAACAAGCAGTAATCTATGGGGCTACTGTACTCTAATATCAAGATACCTGAAATAAAAAATCAAGAATGGATTCTTACCTGCACTACCAGAATAAACAAAAACCTTGGAAATAAGTTTAGCTGAACATGTAAAAATTCTCTAAAATGAAAACTTTCATCTCTAAAATGAAAACTAATGTTATAAAACATTAATAAAATAAATTGTAAAGACAGTCTACCATTCATGGACTGCAGGGCTCAATTGTTAAAATGCATATACTACCCAAATCTATCTACATACACAATATTATGAAGAATGTTCAGGTCTAAAGCTCTATGCAACCCCTTCTCTAAATATGTTTTGTAATACTTTCTTATTGTCTTAATTTGTGTGCCCTAATATTTGTATTATTTCCTATGATCTGTTAATATTAAATTTTTACTTAGACATTTAACGTACCAAGATGCTATATAGTTACAAGTGAACAAATCCTGCACCGGTATATATAGCCAAGTAGGAATGAGTACAAGAAGTACTTTCATATTTCTTGACACTCAAAATACAAAAAGTATCTAACATAGGCCCATCTGCCTGCTTAAATATGTATTGTAGGTATTTTGATGCAAAATGGTCATGATAAAGTGAATTTTTGCATCATTTTATACATCATCATAAGTCTGTTAATCTTTTTTTTAACTTAGGACCCTGCACTTGCCAGGTGAGCACTTATTCTACTGAGCTGTATCCCAACTCCTTCAAAATACAAAAGTAAGGGCTGGGAAAACAGCTCAGTGGTACAGTGTCTGCCCAGCAAGTGCAAGGTCTTGAGTTTTGAGTTTGATTTCCAATATTAAAGAAAAGAGTATGTTTGAAATTTCATTTGAAACGTCTCTTGAAGTAAATATATCTTTAGGAGATTTTCCTTCAAAAAGAAATACAAAAATAGTATTCATTGGTTTACATTAGAGTTTAAGTATATTCTTAAAATAAATACATAATTTTAAAAAGCCTTCTTTAAGCCTGCATGTGCAGATGCTGGGTACTTGGAAACCAAATAGATACATAGGAAGATAAATCATTTAATTTAGAGTTTAAAAATGTATATATTTCATCAAATCAAGTAAAGTATGATTTCATGCTAACAGTTACATAAAAATACTTTTATTAAATAATTGTAACAAAAGTAAATTTTGCATAATGTGAACATTATAGATTTGAATTATGCTCATAAACTATATAAGGCTGTTCATTGTTGCTCTATTACTTTACCATCCATTTCTATATTTTTAAGTGATAACTACCTCTCTGCACAGATCTTTCCAATTTACAGGAATGTATTTAAATTCAGAGGACTACTTTGCAATACTAACAGATTTAGCATTTGGCATCTAGAAAACTAAACACACTTAGTGATCACTCCTATGTATCCACATGTCTGAGCAAGCATTAGACATTTGCTTTTTCAGTCAAGTAATTAGGAATCTATCACATTAGGGGTTTTAGAAATGGAAAATCAAAACGTGTTTTGCCTGTGACTAGTCATATAAAGCAGATAGTTGACTCATGTTGATTAAATAATCCATAATGAAATTTCTTCACTTCATCAAGAGAGCATTATTTATCTCAGAGGTAATACAGGAAACAAAAGCAATGAGTACAACCTAATGGAGTTTTATCTTGATAAATGAGTCTGACATATTTATGCAAAATAACTTTAAAAAATTATTTGCTACCACATAGGAGCAATATTAATTCCTCAAACTTCAGTGTCAAACTTTATAGCCACAAATTCAAAAAGAAACCATTTAAAGTCTGCTTTTAATATTGTGCAGTGTCTAAAACAAGCAAAGTAGACCTAAGCTCACCATCATGATCCTTTCTTTTCTTTTTCTATTCTGCATGGCCTCTGGTCCCATGTAGCCATAGGGGCTGTGCTGCACTCTCATCTTCTGGGGATTTGAGCGCTATCTTATAATCTAGTTTGTTGACAATATTGCCCCCAGGGATTTACTTTTTCTATTCAATTTCCTCCTTCTTATTTTTAAGGGAATTGGGTGATTTTAAAAAAAATATATACACTGCCATGATGTTATTGATTTTGATATTCTCTAAATGGCTGTGGGCCTAGAAGCACATTTCTCATGAATTCTTATAAAAGACTGATTTTTAGCTAAAGTTAAATATGTCCATTTTGGTCACTCCATGGAAGTATCCCTTTTGCAAGTCTTCAAGACACTTTGTCTTCCTGTTTATTTGCTTACTGGGTTTGCTCTTATATACTTTTTCATCTTTTCTTCACATGAAGAAATGAAATGAAAACCGGAGAAAAGCTCATTGGCATTGGGTTGGGAGTGACTTTTTGGATATCATTCCTGGAGTTCAGACAACAAAAGTAAAGCAAACACATTAGACTTCATCAAGCTGAAAGGTTTTTTCACAGCAAAGTAAAATATCAAGAGAATTACAAAGCAGCCTTCAGCTCAGAAGAGTAAATTTGTAAATTATAAGTAATTATGAATTGTATGTAATTATATGTGGTTAATATCCAAAATATATGAAGAACTCACATAGGTCTATAGTAATAGATAGATAGATAAATAGATAGATAGATAGATAGATAGATAGATAGATATAGATATAGATAACCTGAGCTTAAAATAGGTAGAAAACCTAAATATATATTTTTTCCAAAGACTAAAAATGATTAAGAAGTAAATGAAGAGGTGCTCAGTAACGCTAATGATTATGAAAATGTCCATCAGAATCACCTAAATATTGTCTGGCTACAATGAGAAAGACAAGGTAGCAAGTGTCGAGCGGAGTACATGCAACCAGTGAGGGCACACTGCTCTGATGGCAAAAGCTGTAATTTGTAGCTAAGAGATAATCAAATGGGAGAACCAACTAAGAAAAAAAGAAAGGTTCTAGCTGAGATAATAGGGACTTGGATTCAGAAGGAAATAGATAGTGTCAGCTGGATGATGGTTAGGAAATCCCAAGATTATAAAGACGAAGCAGATCTGAAAAGTAATGAAATGGAACAAGAAGATAATAAAAATGAGTATTCCATGTAATTACAAATGTGTTATATCGACAAGAAACGTACAGATAAAGAGTATTTGGGAAAAAGTTGGGATATATACTTTGAAAAGTGAACAAAAATGTAAATAATTCTAGGAAAAATTGCTTGTATTCTAAACTGAAAATGTGATCACAGTATATGGGCTATTTCTGTTATTAATTATAGCCATAACGATGTTGAAATAGAATATTCATTAAACATAAACTATGCTATAACTAAGTGAGAATACGGGTGCATAGAAAACATGTTCACTGTGGGGAGAAAAAGCAGTGGAGACTACATCATACATAAGGTCTACCACTGACTTTAGATGACAGCAGATTATTTACAAATGTTTCTTGAGGATTCAGCCCTTTCCATCAATGCTCATCTAAACCTTGAAATAGCCAGGGAAAAGGGAACAGTTCCAGCCAACACACAGTTAAGTGGTGTATGAGAAGACAGGTGACAAAAGTCAGCAGATAATTTAGTGTGGGGGGTATGGGTCACTGTGACCAGGCTGCTGTCCCCAAGCTATACATTAATTTTAGTGTGGCCACGATGGTATTTATTTAAAGATTCTTTAAAGTATGGGTCAGTGGAAAATGTAAAGGGTCTTATCCTAAATAATCTCCGTGGACCTGGCTGAATCAGGTGAAAACTTCAAGAGCAGACTTGAGACTTCTCAAGAAAGAAGAAACTCCTCTTGTGGAGAGTAGCCTTGGCTTCTGCCTCAGCACTCTGGCCCATTCTTTCCCATAGCCGTTCCGTCAACTGCTGACCTGCGCTCCCAGCCCTTATGATCATGTAGGTCAAATGCATAGATATTAGTGGCTCGATGTCTGCCAGGCATAGCAATTAAATCAAAGCTCAGTAGGCGTGATAATGAATGTGAGCCAGGGAGATCTGCTGTTACTTTATAGTGGGTGGTCAGGAAAGGCAAACTGATAAGATGCCCGTGGTTGGCTGATTGTATCATTGATATTCTTCATCCTTCCTTGAACTAAGCCATTTTATAATCAGGCTTTGCAGTATCATTCATTAAAAAGGCAAGATCTATTTTCTCAAACATTAAATCTGTCTTGCCTTTGCAGCCTTTTGTGAGATATTAACAGACAAAGCAAAAGCAGAGGCTGAAGAAAGATCTGCCACAGTTTCACATGTATCTTGTTCTTTGGGCACAACCATAAAGATAAGGTAGTCTTGGTTGAAAGCTGAAAGCTGTGCCAGCCCTAACTTAATGAGCAGGGGCCATACCAGATCGGCCAATC
This sequence comes from Myocastor coypus, assembly GCA_004027025.1. Lineage (NCBI taxonomy): Eukaryota > Metazoa > Chordata > Mammalia > Rodentia > Myocastoridae > Myocastor > Myocastor coypus. The sequence continues at coordinate 147,768 of PVJA010000092.1, read as the reverse complement.
ACCAGCTGACTCCAGACTCATACATGTTTGCCCATGAGCAAGAGGTCCTAGCTGCCCTGCAGGTAAAGAGGTACACAGTTTATGTCATAAAGTCCTATCCAGATTAGCTGACACTCATAATTAAATCAGTATTTATTGTTAGAATGCCTGGAGCGTCCTGTTATTGTTTCTATGTAGCGTTATACTGGCTTGAAGGAAGCAAAACAGTCAGTTTGTCTGGAGAAAACATTCCCAATAAAAAAAGAGCAAGTGGTCTAATGCAAGCATGTGCTTGGGCTCCTATGGGACAGCAAATGGGGTTTTTGCAGCAGAAGTACAGAGAGACAAAAAAAAAAAAAAAGCACAAGGGGCTTAAGTCAGGTGGCAGAGAAAATAGATGAAGGAAGGTGGGTTTGAGTGGGAATCATATACCACACGCTGGAAAGCTTGCAGGGAAAAGAGATCTCCTTCTACGTTGCTCCTGGGAATGTAAAAGACTGCAACCACTATGCAGACCTGTGTAGAGTCGTCTCAAAAAACTACGATTAGAAATTCCGTTCTACTCAGCCACAGGCCTGTTAGATATCTTCCTCAGAGAGGGAAGGATGTGATCCTACAGTGATACATACGTACTCACATTTATGAAGGACGGTGTTTGTTAGTAGCAAAGTATCTTTTACTGGATAATTTTTCTTAAATCTAAATTTTCACACATATTTTCAGTCATGCAGAAAAACAATTGGAATGTCCTTGAGAGATTTATTGGACAGCTTTGAGAGATGCCAGAGAGGCAATTACAGCTTTGCAAGATGGAATGGAGTCAGAGAAAATAGTTTAGAATTGAAACCCTGAGGTATTCCACAGGCTTAGGAGAACAGGAAGCATAGTATCCTTTTGGATATTTAATGCATGAAGCACATAAAAGAACTGGTTTCATGGCCATTGTCCACTGGTAGGAAGGGGAAAAGATTGCCCGCATACATGTTTGATGTGACGCAGGAGCCTTCACAAGGAGATGAAGGCCGAAAGAGGTGACTGAGTCTAAGCGCTCTGATGACAGGTTCGTGAAGAGAAGTCAATCTGAAAAGTGAATATAAAATGAGAGATGGGGTTAGAGGACATGAACAACTATACTAACAAAATATATGTGCACAGAATTCTCTCAGTTATGGCTCCCTATTGAAGAATAATTCTTTTTCTTGAGGGCAGGGAAAACAGGTCTCACATAAGACTTATCCTCTATCTTTAGTAAGGAAAATGGCGATTAGACTGTTGCTCTTGCATCTGTTTTCTTCCTAGTATTTTTACCTAAAAATAACCCATCAAAGTGGGTTATTTTGGGAAGCATAGCCTGCTACCTTTAACTTACAATTTTTGATTAGCTTTTTGTCTACTGTGACATACTGCTTCAACTTTAATAGGGATTTTTTTTTTCCCCAAGGAAATCATTATTTTAAATTCTGCTGTTTTTTTAACACATAAAATTTGAATGTCTACCATCTTTACCAAAGAAAAAAATCTCTATCACTGACTCATATACTCCAAACTATATTAAATATAATTTGGGAAATTCCATGTCCTCTATAAGATGCAGAGTTACCTTACACTTCTTCAGCACCTTGGAAGAGGAAAACTTGAAAAAGAAAAAAAAAGATCATGTTATATTAGTTAGATTTTTCTAGAGGAATAGAAACAATGTAAATATAAAAATATACATTTATATATTGCTATCTTATTCATATATTTTATATATATTCAAATATTTTTATGTATAATTATGCCAGGGGACTTATTAATTAGCCTTACAGGATGGGGGCAGGATGGCCTGCAGTGATGATCCAGAGAGCTGGGGGATCTGGTTGCTGCTCAGCACAAGGGCCTGGAAGCCGCAGAGCAAGAGCACCCAAGGAAGCAGACCAGCCTGAGGGGAAGACCCAGACCAGGAAGCTCCTGTCACTCTTGTAAGTCTGAGTGGAAAAGCTGAAAATGGTCAGCTGTCCACAATGATTAGAATAACAAAAGACAAATCCAGTCAAGCATGAAGGAGCTTTTCAAATGCAGGCCAACTTTCTCCTTCTTTCCCACTTATGCCTTCCAGCCTGCAAGGCTATTGGCTGGTGCCACCCACAGTCAAGGCAGGGCTTCCCACCTCAGGTGCCAGCCAGTGTGCCAATCATCTTTGTAAACACCACTTAATCTCATCCAAGACTGAGCATTACTAATATGCTAGGTGGGCGCATGCGTGCGTGTGTGTGTGTGTGTGTGTGTGTGTGTGTGTGTGTGTGTGTGTGTGCGAACTCAGGGTCTCACTACAGCTTGAACTTGTAGTGATCTTCCTGTTTTCTGCCTCCCTAGTGCTGGGGTTACAGGTGTGCAGCACCACACCCAGACTTGCTAGGCATTTTTTAATCTACTCTAATTAACATTATCAGTCACATGTATATTTTAAATTATTATTTTTTAATTAATTTTCAAAATTAACTTTATTTTTTTTTTTTTCAGGACTGGGGAGCAAATTCAGGTCCTTGATTTGCTAGGCAAGTGCTTATTCTGTTGAGCTTTCTCCCCAGCCCCAAAAAATAAGCTTTCTTAACTGAGACAAATTTTGTTCCTGCTTCTGCTGTGGTTGTTTTGTTCTGTTTTTGCAATACTGGGGATGAACATAGGACCATCCGCAGGCAGGCATTTATGCTGCTAACTATATACCTGGCTCCCTCTGGCCTGGACTGTTGATTATATTGTGCCAATTTCTATACCAAGAGAATTCTATTTAAGTACTACTCTTGAGAAATTGATATCTTCCAAGAAACTGAATAAACCTTTTTTTTAAAATTTGTATTTAAGTTTTTAAGTTTTATGTGAATGTGGCATGCGAGCCCTCAAAGAAAAAGAACTATCAAAACCTGGAGGGCCTGGAGTGTTATTGTAGGGAGATATTAAATCTTGAAGCTCAGAGTTTTCTTTCACTATTATGTAGCTATCAAAAAATAATTTTCAATAAACTATAAGGGGAACACTTATATCAACAGACACTTATTGACTATAGCAATTCATTTTTTGGGGTTTTTTTGGACAGGCACTTCAAGCATATTTTTACTGTTACACATTGCTATCCTTAGTGTCAACATTTTGGAGGTTCCGAGGACCATTATCTAATTCATCCTGTGCATATAAGTGCATGGCTTTGCTCCTGCCATGCTTCATATCTTTTCTACTTGCAGTCACTTCATTGTTTAGCCCTTAAGTCTTTGATTTCCGTTCAGCTGTGTTATGCCTCTCCATTTTTATTTCTTCGTTTGAGTTCTTACACTAGGTTGACTATACAATATTTCCACATGTAGGTCTGGTTTATTTCACTTATGAGTGTATGTTCAAGATACATCCATTTATATATGAAGTCTTCTAGTTTGTTATTCTTTATAGCTGAGTAATATTCCATTGTATAAAAATACCACATCTTTTTCAACCATTCTTCAGATGATGGGCATTTTGGTTGTTTGCAAGTTTTGACTATCACAAATTGTGCTGCTATACACATAGGTGCACAGATATCACTATGGTATGATGTTTTCTGTTCTTCTGGGAAAATTCCCTTTAGGGGGATAGCTGGATTGAATGGAATTTCCAGTTCTAGTTTTTTAAGGAATCTCCACACTGCTTTCCATAATGGTTGCACCAGTCTGCATTCCCACCAGCAGTGGAAAAGTGTTCCTTTTTCCCCAGAGACTCTCCAAGATCTGTGGTTGGTTGATTTCTTTATGGTAGCCATTCTTTCCAGGGTGAGATGGTCTCTAAGTGTTGTTTTAATTTGCATTTCACGAATGGCTAGTGAAGTGGAGCACTTATTCATGTATTTGTAGGCTTGTTGAATTTCTTTCTCTGAGAAGTGTGTGTTTATCTCAGATGCCGCAAAAACTAAAATTTGGCCCAGGTCTATCACCACGCACTCACTAAACTAAAGTCAGAATTAATTAAACATCTAAATATTAAAAGAGAAACATTAGATCTCCTGGAAGAAAAAGTGGGAGAAAATCTTGAAGACTTTGGGGTAGGCAAAGAATTCATGGACAAAAACAAAAATGCATGTTTAGCAGTTGAAAGAATCAACAGCTGAGACCTCCTACAGTTAAGAAGTTTTTGCATCTCAAAAGAAATCCGGGATGGCTCAGTGGTCTAAAGCGCCTGCTTGGAAAAGCTTGGGCAGCTTCAGGGACCGCGGTTCGATCCTCGGCACCACAGGCTGCGCCAGCCCTGCCCTCGGGGCAGGCTGAGCCGGCCATTAAAAAAATGAATGAATAAACAAATAAAGATTCTGAAACAAGAAAAATAAATAAATAAATAAAATTAAAAAAAAAAAAAAGAAAAAAAAGAAATTACCAACAGAGTGAAAAGACAGCCCACAAATTTCAAAAAGATTTTAACTAGTAAATATTCAGACAAAGGTCTTCTATCTAGAATTTATAAAGAACTAAAAATCATGACGGTCCCAAAATTCAAAGACCCAATCCAGAAATGACTAGTAATTTGAAACCTAGTCCTATTTGTCTTACTGGAATCACTGGCAGGCCACATTTGGTCTCAGACTATTTCCTGAAATCTTGACAGTTGCTTTACAACTGACAAGTATGGTGTCTCTTGTAACTATCTTTGTAAATTTCCTGAAGAATTAACTGACTAGGAGCAGAAACATTCAGTAAATTTGGTATTTGTCAGTCACTTATTCATGAAGTTGGTTTAGGTTTCATATTTTCTAAGCAAAGAAAAAAAATGACAACCTATTGCTCATGTGGTCCCGAAGAAAATTTCTTTTTCAGAAAATAGAATTCACAAATAAGCTCTGTAACACAAACTTCACCAGGTTTTACAGAATTGAACCTTTATAAAAGTGACAAACCTTCTACTAAGTGCCTGGTGCTATACTGTACTATCTTCAAAGATACTAATAATCACAGTACTTTTAAACTGATGGAAAATCCTCACAAATATTTACATGGGCTTGAAAATCTCTTTCATTGTTCTTCTCAAATGGGTTTCTACTCAAATATTAAATCAAGGGAGTTATTTGCCATCTAGTGCATAAACTTTTTCGTGCTTTAAATCTAGTTTGGTTCTCTTCATGAAAATTTAGCCCAACTATTATTTCTGTACCTGCCAATTTTCTCAAATTCTTATAATTGCTAAGCAAATAGAAATAATTTCAAACAAAGCAGTTTAGGGCTAGTTAGATAGCTCAGCAGACTAAAGCACTTGCTTAGGCAGAGCACAGGGGCTGGTGTCAATCCCCAGCATGCTGTGCAGGCCCTGCCCCCAGGATTTGCTGAAAAGGCCATTGAGACTGGGCATGGTGGCACGCACTTATGATCCCAGTATGTGGGAGACTGAAAATAGGAGAATTACTATGAGTCTGATCTTTGTAGGGAGACCCTGCAGATCCTACGGTAAATATAAATAAATAAATAAATAAATAAATAAATAAATAAATAAATAAATCAGAGTAGTTTATGCATTAATTCTTGGTTTACTGTTTGATGTTGCTGACTATTTGTCCCATATTAAAACTCGAGAAAAGATCTCCATTTTGAAAGAATTTAGTTGAAAGTAATTGATCACTTAAGGTTTTTAGGAACATTATTTTACTTCAGGTAAAAAATCAGAAACCCAGTTCAGAGTGCTGCTAAAGGATGTTTCAACTTCACTTTGCTGTGGGAGGCAGCAGCCCACACTACTTCTCTCTAATTTATCAGATAGTATGGTGGCCACATAGCAGCCTTTGCTGAGAGTAGCTGATCCACTGTCCCATAAATAGAACACATCTGCAGATAAACAGATACCCTAATTATACTTAACACGTGTACAAACACTAATTCTATGTTTTTTTATTTTATTTTTTGGACTTCGGGTGTGGATTTGGGGTTTTAGGAATTGACATTTGAGCTGGGGAGATAGCTCTGTGGTCTAAGCACCCACCTGGCAAGCACAAGGACCCAGGTTCAATCCTTGGTACTGCATACCTTGCTGGCCCATAGAATGCTTGCCTCGAAACTGGGCATGATGGCACACACTGGTAAGCCCAGCTCTGAAGAGGCTGAGAAAAGAGGATTGCTATGAGTCTGAGCTGCCTAGCAAGACCCTGTATCAAATAAACAAATAAATAAAAGATTTAAAAATTGATGTTCTCAAAAAAGAAATTGATGTTCTCTTGTGTTGCTTTATGACTGTTCCCCTATTGGTCCCATCAAACACTGTCATAATGTGTAGCTTCATACATATTAGAGCTGGCTCTTTAGTGGCATTGCCTGGTAATTTTTCATTTTATAAACCTTCAGATTGTCAAAGACTTCAAGGAATAATCATTTACTAGCTATCTAAATTATCTACCATTAACTTCAATTCTAATACCAGGCCATCAGAAAGCAGCCATGGCACCAGTATTGCATGCTTCCTTATTTCAACACCTTTAGATATTTAGCGATATGGATTTCATAGGTAAAACATCACAATCATTATAATGTTATAATGTAGGTACTCAAAGAATTTAGTAGTGAATGATTTCTGTCAAAGCCTATCTTTTAAAACTGCACTTAAGTTTGGGGATGTAGCCAGTGGTAGAAGGCCAACATGTATAAAGTCCTGGGCTTAACTTACAGTACAAAATGATGATGATGATGATGACGATGACGATGACGGTGGTGGTGGTGATGATAATGGTGTTAATGATGCTGATGTAATTATTCTTGTAGTTTCAATCAACTAAATTAGTTTCCACATTGCTTAATAACATAGTCCTAAAGTGTATGTATATATATATATATATATATGAAATGCATTTGTCTAGAAAATGAAAATAAAAAGGTTTTAAAAATAATTGTAAAGTATTAGCCTTTACTAGTGAAACATTAGTTTCTAGAAAGTATTGCAGAAACAAATATTTTCGAGCAAATGTTTGCTCAAAAATCTGTGTCCATATTTTCCTTTGCTATGAAGCAATAATGTTGTGTATTTTTGTGTATTTGTGTCTAGATATTTTTCTCATTGCCGAGCCAAAGAAACCAACACCCACAAGTTAAGAGCAAAAGCATTTACCTAGCTCCTAGTCTATTAGAGCCTTTGCCTGTCATCTGCTGCCATGGCGACACATGGCAGAGGGGCAACTGGTCATGGCAGCAGAGGACATCAAAGGCAAGTAGAGGGAGACAAGACTCCTCTGTCCCTCATGCTGTATATGGACAGCCCACCTTAAGGCAAGTGAAGCATTCACACCCTTAAACCTAGCCAGCACTGAGTCAAATCAATCCATGGACTCACGTACTAACCACAAACCCTAAATTCCTGCATCCCACACTCGAGGTTCTGCCACCTTGGGAAAAGCCATTTGTCCACATAAGGCTTAGAGGTTATATAGACAAAAAACATAACACTTTTTTAAAATTTCATTTGATGTGTTTAGCACAAATTGGGTGAGGCACAACATAGCCACTCATGAAACTACTGCTATTTATTGCAAGTTGTGCGCATCTGTGTCCATCCATAAGCACAGGGTCATGCTCAGGCAAATGTACAAAGTATTATAATCACTCACATGGACAATATTTAGGGTTAGCTTTCCTTCTAACAAGGCAATTTAATCTATTCAGGCCATGCTCTGAAATAGGAATAATTGTTACTATTTAGTGCAGTAGATTGCTACAAGACTTAAAAATCATAGGTCATGCTAATCTTAATTATTTTTTAAAAATTCATTACACATCATGTAGTCATCATAAGTGGTACATAGCTATCAATGGAACAATTCAATAGTAAACTTCAGGCATCAGAAAACCTTCTGTAAGGAAGCCCAGAACAAATACTTTAGCTTGAGGCACACATTATTTTTTTTCATCACTGTTCAATTCTGTACTTGTTGCCCACAAGATACAGACAAGAGGTCCAGAGATATACCTCAGAAGACTGAGTGCCTGCTTAGCCAAGCACAGGGTGCATAGTGTTACATGCTATACTGGCCCTGCCCTTGGATACACTGAGTGGGCCACTGAGACCCAGCACTATGGCACACGCCATAGTCCCAACCCTGGGGAGGCTGAAAACAGGAACATCACTATGAATCTGAGCTGCACAGTGAGATCCTATACCAAATACATTTAAAAGACAGACAATACCCACACAGTGAACATAGCTGTGTCCTATAACATTTTCTCTATGGATCCTGAAATTTGAATCTCTAACAACTTTTCTACAGTATAAAATATTACACCTTTGATGTTTTTCAATAAATTAAAATGTAAAAGCTACTCATAGCAACAGAAACAAGCTATCATGCTGGAGAGCAAAGGATATGAAATAAACCAAAGTCTCCACCCAGCTGCAGAGTGGGGTTATCCACTAAAGTGTCAGCTGTTTCCTTTCCAAAATGAAAATACTGAAAAATCCCTATCAGTCTATATCACTAGTGGCAGTAGTGGTATCATTATGCCATTTAATTTTCAGAATTTTCTGTGAGATGATATAATTTTTGCCAAATTTTAAGATGAAAATATTAAGGATCTGTAGGTTTAAAAAATATTCACTGAGAATAAAAGTTTGTATTAATAGTGTTTAGACAAGACAGCATGTCTGCATCTTGTCCTCTGAATAACTACTACAAAGATAACAATATGCAATGTATTGACTATTGTAATTGTTCTACCAACTTGTTTTGAAATTGTCGCATTGCTATTTTACCTTTTTTCTCATTAAAATGAATAAAAAATTTTAAGAGGAAAAAATAAATAAAAAATAAAGTAATGCAACTAGCAACAACAAAGTTTCATGTCAAACCATGTCAGGTTATCATCACATTTATAATATTTGAGAAAATCACCCTGGAAAACAATCTGTTTAAAATAGTTACCATGTATGTTCTTGATATTCCATCACTTTTAGAAAAGAATAAGAAAGCTGTCAATGGAAATTTTTATACTTGTCTCATCCTTCCCAAGATGTACGCTATAATTCTGAGATGAAGCTAATGATGTCTAAGGCAAGAAAGGGAAAATTACGTGGAATACATAATAGAACATCTGCATCTCTTCTACATATCTTGAGAAAACGGTAGCTGACACTTATATTTCAAAGTAATAAGCATTACATTTAATCTTATACCTTCATAAATGCAATGCCTATTTTCATTGACCCTAACAACATGATAGGCTATGTTCTTTATGTAAAGATGGTATCAGTACTAAAAAGAAATATCAAATCTGAAAAAAAATGCTTATTGAATTCATAAAGAAAATTCTTACTCTATGTCTTTTCATTATTTTAGTGCAGTAGTCAATATTTTGACCTTTAAAAAGTTATACATCCTCCTGTGTTATGAATTAGTCACTTCACTGTAAAGATAAAGACATTTATAAAGAGGAAGTTTTAGATATCTAGGGTAAGACTCTAGCATAAGCTGAAGAAAAAACAACATCTTAGTTTCCTAACAATATGAAGAGGGAGTCCTCTCACACAATTGTGCCTATTCATTCAAAAATTATTATGAGGAACCATTGTATGCCATGTGCCTTTCTAAGCTTTGGGGATGTAATAACTTATGAAACTTACATTTTGGGGGGGAAGAAAGATAAATAAACTTGACTTTTTTCAAATATTAGTAAAGGATTTGGAGAAAAGCAAAGCAAAATAAAGGGGAAAAGCGAGTATGGTGGACAGATAGAGCAGGCAAGGAGGAGAAGGCAGATAAAGTCCACAGGCAAAGTATGATCGTAAGGTCCATGGGGCAGCAAAGAGACTCAGGAGGATGCAGCGAAGAGATCAGAGGGGTGAGCCAGGGAGAATGAGGTCAGACCCTGCTTACACTGCTTTTGATTCAGAGCCTTGAAATCTTTTTGCCAAGTACTATCAAGATATCACATATTTTTTTTTTTTTTTTTGTCTTTTTTTTGAGACAGGGTCTCGCTATGCAGTTGAGGCTGGTCCTGCACTCACTTTTGTAGCCCAGGCTGGTCTCGAACTCACACCAATCCTCCTGCCTCAGCCTCCCGAGTGCTGGGATTACAGGCGTGAGCCACCACGCCCGGCTAAGATATCACATATTTTAAAAGAATCATTTTGGTTGTATGTTATCATCAAAAAGTCAACCAATAACAAATGCTACAGACAAGGGAAAAAGGAACCCTTCTCCACAAAGATAGGATTGCAGACTGGTGCAATCACTAGGGAAATCAGTGTGGAGACTCCTCAGAAAGACTCCTCTAAAGGACTAGAGGTCCTATTCACCCAGCTATTCCTCTACTGAGTGTTTTTGCAGAAGAACTGAAAACATCATACCACAGTGATGTGTGTCCACCTAGGTTTGCAGCAGCACAATTTGACATAGTTAACTCTTGGAAGCATCCCAAAATGCCCACCAACTAAAGAATGGATAAAAAGATGTGGTATTTTTATAAAATAGAGTATTATTCAGATATTTAAAAAAATACTTAGGACTGGAGAGATAGTTGTAACACAAGTGCCTGCCTGGGAAGTGCAAGGTAATGAGTTCAAACCCTGGTCCTGCAAAAATAAGTAAATAAAATAATAATAATAATAATAATAATAATAATAAATAGATAGATAGATAAACCTATGGCCTTTATAAGTAAATTGATGGAACTAGAGACCATACTTATAACTGCAATAAATAAAAAAGAACAGAAATAAATTCAGACTGACATGTATAAACATCATATTGTCTCCCTAGTGTAAGAACTTGAAAGAGTTAAAAAAGAAAATCAGAAAGGTACAATAGATATTGTTAAGGGGAAAGAAATTGTTCAAAGGGAAGGAATAACTGGGTTGAAGAAAAGTAGAAAAGAAAAATGAATGGAAAAATAAATATAAATGTATATGCATAAGATAACTTAGATAATTGTACTGCTGATTTGTGCTGGTCTATTGAAAGTAACAGTTGTTTAAATTTTTTTCTCTCTTCTTTTACATTTTTTGACCAAGTTGGCCTGCTTATACCTTGTAATCTGAACAACTAATGTGTAGACAACAATATATAACATAACAATCACTGCTACATTCCTTAAAAAAGTAAATAAGGAGAACAGATATCAGATGCCATGATAATGAAAAATGATTGCGCAAGTCCCTCTGAAAATTTATGGTGAGCTTGGAAAGGTCATAATAGTGGAAATAATAAGTGATAGTCTGACTCTTATAGACATATGTCAGAGGAATAGTTGCCAGTATTTACTGATAGCTTGGCAGTGAGGAGGGAGGAAAGTCAAGAATAACTGCAATTTTGCTTGAGACACTGGAAGATGAAATGCTCAGTAAGTGCTGGAGAGGGAAAGCATATAGTGGGATGGTGAAGTCTGCACATCAGCAATTCTATTCTGGACATGTTAAATTTAAGAAGCTTATTAAATATCCGGCAGGCTGTCACCTAGCAAGATAGATGTCTGACACCCAAGTTCGGCAGAGGTTAGGTATAAATTTGGCCTTTGGAGGATGAGTTCACCCTGGAAGTAGGGAGAGGTAGAAGAAAACTACAACATCCTTTGTTTTTCACAAAAGTTACAGAAGCACGAAGAACAAAAAAAAGACTGGAAGAAAACAGTCAAGGAGGTTCAAAGAGGCATGAAAGAAAGGAATGTTCTGGAAATCAAGTTGAAAATAAACGTGAGGAAAGACAGGAGGTATGTAAGGCACTACTTGTAAATGGAATGAAATGTGAATAGCAGCAGTGAAAAGGGGGGAAAGTTATCTCAGAACTGGCACTGTAAGTATCTGAGGACCTCAATAATAAGCAGTTTCAGTGTAGCCATAGGAACAAAACACGCATTAAAGTTGAAGTTGGCTCAAGAAAGAAGATGAATGTGGAAGTGGGGATCACAAGAATAGGTGACACTTTTCAGGAGATTTGATGCCAAGAGAACACAGAGGGGAGGGGAGGGGAGGGGAGGTAGACAACATCATAGCATCCAGGCAGGGTTATCATATGATGAAAAGCAAGGGTCAAAGAGAGTGGTAACAGGGTACACAACAGAAAGAAGAGTACAGTGCCTAAGAAAGGATTTGCCTCACCAAGGGAACAGACAGCTTAACATGGTCATAAGAAGGAAGAGAATGAAATAGCCATAGATAGTTGGGTAGTGTGCTGAACAGAATGGATAGGAGAACTCTTCTCATGGCCTCAGTTGCCTGAGGCAGATAAGGTACAAGATTATCAGTTGAGAGTAATTGGGAAATGCGTTTTGGAATATGGGGAAGATAAACTATACAATAATAGTCTGACATTATAGCAGAACCAAGGAATTAGGGAACCATAATGCTTTTCCTATCAACACTGAGTCCACTTTAGATTAATAGTCATTAATTTCTTTTTAAAGAAAGAGCTATGATTGCATTCCTCCAGCTAGGCTTACTATCTAGGTCAAAGATATTTAGCAAGTAAGATTTAGAATGCTTTGAAACAGCATACTGAGACATGGTGGTCAGGGGAAAAGAGTAATAGATGTTTGTGGATCAAAAGTTGTTGGTATTTAAGACATTTGGAGAATATGAATGGTGAAATGGATGGTGCAGTATTCAGAGAATGAGAAAATGAAGTTGAATTCATCTTAGAGGCATTGGTAACAATAAATGCCAGGGTAGGACTGTAACAGTGGGTGACTGAGGATGGCTAAGCAAATAGAGCGTTGGAGAACAAGGAACTGCACCCTCAGGCACGCAGCAGGACAGACAGAGAGAAGACATCGACGGGAGGAGGAAGTGTAGAGCACTGCTTGGCTGTCCTGCTAATGGAATGACAACCTCTGGAGAAGAGTGATGGGAAAAGTCCCCTTTGATAGTAACAGGTCCCAATGCACAGAACCCTGTGGACACTGGCTGGCTGCTATGCAGCTGAGAGTGAATCTAGAAAACAAAACAGAAAATTACCCCTATCCTAATCACTGACAGCTAATACATCCTCACGGTGGCCCCAAAGGTTATCTGCCCTTATTCATTTGGTGGCTTGAACAAAATCCATAGCATATATTTTGCTCACTATGAATACACAAAAATGCAGAAGGTCAATGTTGTCTCCCTGTTTTCTAATAGCTTACTTCCCTTTTCCCAGTTAGAAAAAATGGAATAGGTCTATATTTTCCCTTAGCTCTATAGGCTCTCATTTCTAGAACTCCAAACAAAGTATAGTTGAAACACTAGGAGAAATCAGACAGACTGCTCAGTGAAAATGCTCTGACACACATCAGGAAATGGGTGAGAGGTTTCCCTTGTGAAACGCAGTGCACAGGGCAAGCAATGCATTAAAAGTCTACTGTGAAATCATTTTAAGTGTCTCTTATATCCACCTCTCCATACTTAGCATGAAGCATAAGTCATTTTGTCAGCGTATGTCTAACCCAGACATAAAGTTTGTCATGGAGTATTTATTTCAGCTTTATACATGACAATGAGGCAAGAAATACTTTGTGTGCCTCTTTAGTAATTTGCTTGATAAATTCTGAAAGTGAAATATGTTAACCACTTTAACACGTTCTCTGTATATCTGTATTATATATATCATATATGTGAATGTTATCTCTAATCAGATTGCAGAATTAACAAAATCTCACATCAGCAAAATGTAGAAAGTATTTCATCATTATGTTGATATACTCTTATATCATCCAAGATTAAATTTAAAAGACATCTCATAGCTTTAAGAGTGAAGACTCCAAAAGGATAAAATAAAGGGAAAAAAAAGGTGTAGTAAGCCCCCTGCTTAATAATTCCATTCTGGAAAAACATACCTAAATTAGATTTGTACATAAATCTTACAAACTAAGTCTTATGCAACAGCGACACGAGTATACACTGTAAAACATTTTTAAAAGCCGCAACAATCCCAGCACTCGGGAGGCTGAGGCAGGAGGATCAGTGCGAGTCCGAGACCAGCCTGGGCTACAAAAGTGAACTCAAGGTCAGCCTCAACTGCATAATGAGACCCTGTCTCAAAAAGACAAAAAAAAAAAGCCACAACACACAGAGTAAGTCCATGGCTGCACTCCACTTCTGTACACTATGATACTGTACACCCTATGCAGTGCACACACAGCAATACAAATGTAACAATGTCTACCAGACAACTGAGCCATTTCTGTAATTCTTTCAGTTATGAATGTTCTTAATGTGGTTGTTCACAGAGGGAACGTTCATAAGATGAGGATTTACTGTACTGAGGATGCTTAGGGGATCATATTGAAAAAGTTACAGGATGTCAATGATTAGATATCCATTAGAATACTGTAGGCATCTGAGAAATGTAAAATATAACGATTCATTTGAATAAAGCCAAAAGAAAGGAGAAATAGATAATAAGGTTGACACAGATTTACTATATAGCAGCGATGGAAACTTCATCCATTCACAAATCCGGTAAAGGCTCATTAGCACAAAGGAGAACACGTATCAAGGTTTGACCTTGTCAATATCTTCACTGATTTGAAGTGAGAAGTGTGGAGCTGTGATGCTAGAATTAATTCTAACCAGTAGGTAGTAATGCATTGACAATGAAAAATTATCAGGAGAGAAAAATAGGTAGGTCATACCGGAGCTGTGAAGAAAGTTTCTTCTGTATAATTCTGTGCGACAGCCGTTAAATATAAAAAAGGGACTTGATTTTGTATTCAGTATCTCTCTTAAGAAAGATGGATTAATAGAGTTTGAAAGCTCTAAAAATATAATTATCCAGGCAATAACTAATTATTCCAATGAGGGAGAAAAATGGTGAGGGAAGAAAAACGAGCTCTGTGGCGCGTTCTCAGTGAATGAAGATGCGTGCAGCAGCAGGAAGAAGGGATGAGAGCGAGGGACAGCTGTGCACTGCGGACAGGGATCAGTTGTGACCGTGAAATGCTGGAGTCACCCAAGGGCTCGCACTACCTGGTGCTGAGCAAACAGAAACGAACAACCCTGTCTTGAGATAGACATTGGAGTTAGGAGAAAATGGAAATAAAGTTTTGAAACCTCCTACATTTTTATGCTATTCACTTTAACACTCTTGATAATATTAAAATCAAAGTAAAAATAATTTCTGAAGCAATGCATGTTGAAATCATTAGGTAGAAAGGTGTTTCAGAACAGAATACTCGCAAAATATCAAGTGTGAGAGTACCAACTCACTGACAGAGTATCCACTGAAAAGAGAAAAAGCAACCTCGACAGGGAAGAACTCTGGTGGTTACCCTTTGACAGAGGAGCCAATTTTTGCATAGCTTGCTGAGTAGTATATGTCAAACCATACAATTCAGTATGAGGCATTCTTATAAAAAATGTTTGTCTTGAATCCAAATAAGCATTTATGCCTAGCTTATAATTAGTAGAAAAAGATAGGTAGGGTTAAATGAAGCATGCTGGTAGATATCATTCAAGCTTGAGATATTCTACTTAGAAGAAAAAATTCTGATAATACCAGGTAGATCAAAGGAGCAAAAGTAATATAGAAACTTAAATTGTTACAGGGGTTCAAAAACCCATCTTAGATGCAAGGTGGAAGAATAGGAAACTCTACGAGTCACTCTGTATAGCAAAGAAAGTTTCTACTGGAGAATGTGATTTCCATCTATGAGTTTGGTCATTTTCAGCCTAACTGGACACGTCTGGTAATCAGGACAGTGTTCAACAAAGAGAGAGCCTGCTGGCTTTCTCTCAGAGGATTGCATGTGCAAAGCAACTGCCAACACAACCCGCAACACTTCTGAGTGAGCGCAGTGTAGCAGTGGGCACAGTAATCTGTGATCCTGAAGAAGATATTTTGTGTTAGGGCAGGGAATCAGAAGCTTTTTAAAAAAATGTGCAATGATGTTGGTTGCTTGGCAAACAGCTGTGAAACTTTCCTGGTTTCCTCTTAGGAGCAATGACTGACGCTGGAAAATTCAAAGAGATAGAATTCTTTCTCCTGCTTTTTGGAACCAGCATTTTCTGGAAAAGCCCTACTGGGTCCACCAGCTTTTATAGCTGCATATGCACTGAATGGTTGGTGTGTTGCTAAGAAGGTGGGGCCATAGTGTAAGAGTCAAATAAGTAGCCAAGTCCTAGGGCCAGAGAGATAGCTCAGTAGGTTTAGTGCCTACCTGGAAAGTGCAAGGTCCTGATTTTGACCCCGGCACTGGAACATGTTTTAAAAAGTAGCCAAGTCCTAACCTGGAGGACTTTTATGATACAAATCTGACTTTTGTGCAACAGGCCAGAGGAATCCAATAAAGGGTTAGAAGGAGTGGGTGGCAGGATTATCTTAACTCATCAATGTTTTCTTAGAGGTAATAGCATATAGTATAGTGACACAGCATTGGGACTGTGGAGTCAGATCAACCTATGTGTATATTCTAGTCCATACCGTTCATATAATCTGAGGCAAGTTATTTAACTTTTCAGAACATGATTTGTTGTCTTAATAATGTTTCTCGAGATTTAAGACAGCAAATGCAAATGGAAAACATGGCATCTTTTCAGAGTTCACTGATGGTGCTAGGATGAGGTCTCCAATTAGGAAAGGATGATGTGTTCTACCTGACCAGCAGGTACTCCCCCTGGAAATTTCATACAGGCTGGCTCTTCATACTGCTCCTTCCCTACAGTGGTCCTCTGCTTTACCCTACATCTTCCTTTTACCTTATTCTGAGGTTTTGAGCTATCCACCACCCAAGACAAAAATCACTTGAGATTTCATGAATACCCAGTTCAGTCCTTCCTTGAGCCACCACTACCTGACTTGCCTTTATTTCTTAGTCACTTCCACTCTGCCTTCCTTAACTACCAAGCAATCCAGTAAGAACCTTTCACCTTCCATGTACTAAGGGATAAACTATGTACCACTGCGTTCCTCAGCTGTGCTCCATTGAATGTTTCTCCTTCCAAACTCGTTAAGAGGAAATCACTAGTTCTTCCCTTACTCTAAGTATTCTTGCTTAAACTCCACAGAAGTTTCAGAACTTTATGTCTCAAACTTGAATGTCCTTAATTGAAGCTCTATCAGATTTCTTATGGGCTGTGTCTCCTGATGGCATGAGTTTTCTGTCTTTTATGTCCTTCTCAGGAGGCTCTACATCTGATGACTGACCATGTACACCTTGGCGTCACGTTTCCTGAGTTTCCTTTACACTGTTTCCCTTTCTGCTGTTCCTCACAGGGTACAGCGTGCTATGCCACCTTCTACAGCACTTCCATTTACACAGCCCTGCTTGAAATTGTACTTTAAAAATGTATCTCTGCTCTTTCTGAGTGGTTTTATTCATTTTCTTTTCTATTAGTATGCATTTCAGTACATAATGATTCCATTCGTCCTGGAGAGTTGGTACCTGTACATAGTGTATTTCACCTTTAGTTTCTCTCCCCTTTCCCTTCCCCTCTGGCTCCATCGCTTGATCTCCTTCTCATCTGCGAAAAATATGTCTGCTTTTACCAATAACCTATCATTCATCTTTCTTTTTAAATTATTAATACTTTGGGTTTCTTATATTAGACAAACCATGCAATTTTGAAGATTGTATTTCTGAGTGGTGTAACCTCAATTTCTCATTTCAAGGTGCATGTATTGTCCTACAATTATTCAAATTTATTATTCTTAATGAAAAAGTAATAATTGTGTATGAATATTATATTTTTCATTCATCTACTGATGGACATGTGGACTGTTTACAAGATTTATCTATTATGGGTTGGGCTGTTGTGCTGTTGTACACGTGGGTATGTATATATCATTGTGATACAATGCTCTTAACCTCTCACAGGAAAATACCTAGAAGAATACCTAGGTTAAATAGAATTTCTAGGGGTTTTGTCCCCTAAAAAATCTGTATACAAATCCCTATGATTGTTGTACTAGTTCATAGTCATACCAATAATATAGAAGGGTTTCTTTTCTCCCCTCATCCTCTCAAGGATTTGCTATTGTTTGATTTTTTTTTTTTTTTGTCTTTTTGAGACAGGGTCTCGCTATGCAGTTCAGGCTGGCCTTGAGCTCACTTTTGTAGCCCAGGCTGGTCTCGAACTCGCACCGATCCTCCTGTCTCAGCCTCCCGAGTGCTGGGATTACAGGCGTGCGCCACCACGCCCGGCTTTGTTTGATTTCTTGAAAGTGTCTATTCTTACTGGAATAAGAAGGCATCTGTGTATAATTTTAATTTGTGTTTCTCTAAATGTCAGCAATGTTGAACTTTTTTCCCAATATTCACTGGGCATTTGTACTTCTCAGAAGTATCCATTCACTTTAGCAAAAAAGTGCTCATTTTTATTAGGTCTTTTTGGGAGGCCTCCATGGGACACTTTGTAGTGCTTTCTATATTCTAAATAATATTCGTCTCGCTGAAACAACTGATGAAAATTTCGCCAACATATATGTTGCCTCCTCAGGTTGTTTTCCTTGCTTCCAGCATTTGTTTATTATCCTACGGAAAATTCCACTCTTCAAGGCAAAGTCTCTGACAACTTTAGAAATTATTCATTCTATGTAAATCTTATTTTAATTTGATTAATTTTAGTGAAAAAGAAACGAGACAGTTTCTAAACACAGTAGGAGAGTTACAATAATTAATACATTGCATATTATGATCTTTTTCAGAGCATAACATACAGACATGATATCTTTTCTAAACACTATTAGGACAAATCTTTATTCTCATTGAACTAAGAGATAGTAGCTGTATATATAATCCAATAGTCAAAAATTGTAGTGGGTTATCTGTAGAACTGGCAATGTTGGAAGCTGTTGACTTGAGCCTTTTACAGCTCAGCATTTTAATATGGCTTTATTTCTTATACCTCATGGTTAGACTTTTCTGCTGAATTGTTAAGACCAAGACAAAGCAAAACCTATATAACAAAAAGTGTAACTATTGTATTGGACAATATCAGTCAAATCCCCTCAAGATTTACCCTGATTCAGGAAACTCATTTAACCAAGAAACCAGGCCTGGTATGTGAATGAGACTGCTTTGGACTGTCTGAAAACTCATCTGACTCAACAAATGAGTAAGACTACCCTAGGCCCACCAGAAACCTATTCATCCCAGCAACCAGGTCCTGTGTGTGAGTGAGACTACCTGGGGCCCAGTGGAAACTCATTGCCCAGCAACAAAGCCTGGCATGTGAGTGGAACTTCATCTATTAGACAGGCCCAGTGTAGAAAAGTTATGGCAGAACTCCCTGCAGAGAGGCTAAAGACAAGACCCTCTTAGCTGATCCAGGAGTAGTACATCTTCTTGGAGTGGCACAGTAGGTTCACCTCTAAGGGCTGTAGCGTGAAGAAGTGGAGCTCACCAGCCAGAACCAAGCCATACCCACCAGGATGAGTTTGAACTTGGTAGATCCAGATCTGTTGCCAAGGTAAGAACTCTACCAAAGTTCTACACCAAAGGCCAAAGGCAGGGCTATACAAAATGACGAAGAGAAGGAGCAAAATGTACTCTCAGGCCCTGAACTTGGCCAGAACAAATACAGGAGACAATAGCATAGAAGAAATAGGAAATCACATTGCATATGCACTTATAATTGTTATCTCTTTCTATTGAATTATTCCCTTAACCAATGTAGTGAGTTTTCCTCTTCTGATTAGTTTTGGGTTAAAGTCTATTTTGTCTAAAAATAAGAGAGGCTGTTCTGCTTGCATTAAATATAGTTTTTTCTAACCTTTTATTTTTAGTCTATGCATTTCTTTTGAGATTAAATGTGTTCTTATAAACAGAATACCTTTAAGTTTGGTTTTTGATCCATATTGCCAATTGCTTTTTATTAGAGAGTTAAGACTATTCACACTGACTGATTACTGAAAAATATTGACTTATTCCTGACACAGTGAACTATTTCTCATTTTTTATTTTCAGTAACACAAAATATAATAGAAAAAAGCACTAGAAACAATATAGGATTTCACAAAACAAAGTAATAGGAGTTCAACAATGTTTTCTGTGTTACATGATGCTATCTTCAAATTAGTTGTTCAGATTACCAGATATAAGTGTATAAATATCATTTAAAGTGAAAAAATAGTAACAAAAAGGCATGAAAATTCAAAGGAGGAAAATAAAATCAGAGTGAAAAAATTAAGCATTAACTGTTCCTTTCAAAAGACCAGCAGAAATTGATGATATAATTATCTGAACTATTCTCCTTACAGACCTAAATATGTATTTTCCCTTCTTTCATTTATCTATTTCCTCATGCTAGTTTTTCTTCGCCATTGTACAATTTATTTCCTTTTCACAGAATGTGTTGTATCACTTAGATTTTCATTACTCTTTCAGGCTCTCACAATAGTGAGATAATACAATGTTTGCAACAATATTTTCCTATTCTTGGTTCATTTTCTTTTTTACCTTCTGCTTAACTGCTCACCTTACTTGAGTACTCATTCCACTCAACTTTTGGCATCATTTGGCTTTGTCATCTGTGTCTATGATAGCCTTGAGAATTAGGTGGGGAGTTGTTTGGTGGTCATCTCTATACCTTTCTCAAGGTATCCTTGATCATACAAAGTTCTTATTTCTTCATCAGTTTTGAAAGATAGCTTTGGAAGATCTATCAGTCTGGATTAAAAGTTATTCTCTGTTAGAAATAGAAACACTTTATTTCACATTCTCCTGGATTTTAAAGTTTGTGTTGAGAAGTCTAATGTGTTCTAATACTTTATATTTACAAGTAATTTGTTGCTTTTCTTTAATAACTTTTAAGATTCTGTCCTTATGCTGGACTTCTGGGATTTTGACTACATTTCATGAAAAGTTCTTTTCTGATTGTGGCTATTTGTGTTCCTACATTTCCTTCTTATTCATATGGTAAATTCTTTCACCAGATTTGGAAACTTTTATGCTGTGAGTCTTGCAAACAGATCTCAACACCATTCACGTTGTCTTCTGAGTTTTCACTAATTGCAGTGAAGCACAAATTAGTCTTTCTGGGTGCACCATCTAGAAGACATTGGATCCATTTTCCTTGACTTCTTATTATTTTTGAGAATTTCTGAGGACATGGTTTGTTACCTTCCTCAGACCTCTGTTCCAGTTCTGTCACTCTCACTTCACAATGGTCACTTCTGAAGCAGTAGAATCTTTTCACCTTTTAAATTTTGCTTGGTACCTTGGCATCAACTCTATTTCTTTGGCAACCCTGGTTATTCATATTTTGCATCATTTTGTTTAGCACAGCTAGCTTTTAATTAATGTCTTACATGAGCTCACTGATCATTTGCTTAATCAAGCCTATTATCTGTTTAGTTTAACCATCTTTGACCTCTTAAAGCATGTTTTTAATCTGCTTTTAGTCTCTTTTATCACTTCGGTAATTCTGCAGTTTGGCTTTTGATTCCCTCTTCATTTATGCCCCATTGGTCAGTTAGGAGTTTGGGGTGGAATTTCATTGCCTTGTCCTTTATTATTTATTTTTCTTTCTTCCTTTATTTGTGCTAAGGGTTGTGGACCAATTATACTGGAAGGACCTTGGTGTGATTAGGAAGGTCTCTTTAGTGTCTTCTTTCCAGTGGTGTACTCTGGGCTTTGACATCCATAAGGCCTTGGCTCTGTTTCAAATTCCGATCACTTTCATTAACTTGGGAAGGGAGCATTCAGTGTCAGGCCTGAGAATCAGTTCCCTTAGAATGAATCACACTACTGTTGATAACACAAAGACAAACCAGGGGTTGGACTGCAGTAAGAACAACTGATAGGAACAGCTATGCCGCCCTGCAAATAGTAACAGAATGGGCAAAAACACTAGAGTCTATGGCAAACTGGATCATTGATGAGATCCAATAAAAAGTAACACTGCATCATTGTGTCAGCCTTAACAATAGAACAGTGGTGTGCAACAATAATGGAGACAGAAAGATAAACCAAATATGGACCAGTAGCGATAGCTACTAAATGTAGCAATTGCACCACCATTAGCAATAGAAAAACTATGGCAAATAGCTGACTTAAATAAAAATCTATAGATGAATAAAGCCCAAAAGTAACACTCACGGCAGTAGAAGGTAAGCAAGAAGAAAATGAATGCATGAAGATTAAAAAAATAAAAAGAAGGAAAAGCAGAGAAGAGTGAACCAAAGGAATGCATTAAATAACAAAAAAATAAACTTACAGAAAAGAATAAAGAAGATAACCAGGAGTGATGTTGCATGCCTTTAATCCCAGCATCTCAGAAGCTGAGACAAGAGGATCACTATGAGATGGAGGCCAGCTGGGTTACAAAGTGAGTGAGTCCAAAACAGCATGCACGAACTGCATAGTGAGGCCCTTTCTTAAAAAATAAAAATAAAAAGGAAAGAAAGAAAGAGAGAGAGAGAGAGAGAGAGAGAGAGAGAGAGAGAGAGAGAGAGAGAGAGAGAAAGAAAGAAAGAAAGAAAGAAAGAAAGAAAGAAAGAAAGAAAGAAAGAAAGAAAGAAAGAAAGGAAAAAAATCACATGCCTTAAAAGATGAATCCAAAAAGAAACGAGTCCAAAAAATTACCTCTGTTTTTGAATGAGTTGTTTTTCAGTGCCTACAGTATTAGAATTCGCCAGATACGGTGCAAGGATGGACAATCACTCTGTTTTGTTTCCTTGTTTACAGTATCCTGTGAGAATGCACAGTCTTACCCTGTCCTCCCAGTGGGCGCAGTTGCTCTGCCCTTTGGCTGTATTGACTTTAGCCACCGCCACTTACCATTTTGCTTTCTGTGCCCCAAATTACTGCTTTCTCTGCATAGCTTTAAAGTCTGAGGGAAGCTGGCCAGATAGCTCAGTGGACTAAAG
Organism: Myocastor coypus; assembly: GCA_004027025.1. NCBI lineage: Eukaryota > Metazoa > Chordata > Mammalia > Rodentia > Myocastoridae > Myocastor > Myocastor coypus. The sequence continues at coordinate 125,048 of PVJA010000092.1, read as the reverse complement.
CATATGCTTAGGCAGGGACAGCGACTGGGGTTTGATCCCCATCTTGCCATTCTGGCAGACTGGGGAGCTGAGACAGCAAATGAGCCTGGGTGTGGTGGTACACAGCTGTAATCTCATCACTCGGAAGACAGAAAACAGGAGGATCGCTACGAGTTCAATCTGTGTAACAAGGCCCTGTACACTCTGTACTGAACACATTTTAATAAATTATTTATTTATTTTAGTAAATAAATAACTAATAAAGTCTGTGGTTTGTAAGGTGCTCCTCTCCTGCACAGGCCCTTCTGTCACACATCCAGACTAGAGTGACTGTGAAAGCCAAGCTGCATTCCTGATCATCTTCGAAGATGGGGACGGTGGACAGACCAGAGCTCTGGACTGGGCATAGGCAGCAGAGCAGGGTGGTTGAGCAGTTGGCTGAATGCAGTGTCAGCAGTTTCAGATAAGCCGGCTCCAAATCCCATGCAAAATTGCCTTGGCTTTTCACCACCGTAGTTGGGACTCCCGTGTTCTTCCAAACTGAGTTTAAACTTTTTAGGGAGATCTAAACTAGCCCTTATCCTCTCCTCCACTCTCTTGTGTCTGTCTCCTACCCAGTCACTGGGGCACAGAGACCCAGAAATCTTAAAGTGCAGTTGTTCCATAGCTGAACATTGAATAATAAACCCCTTCTAAAAATGCTTCCTGATTAATGATCGTATACACTAGGCGCTGCCCTGGACTTCTTCTCCGACATTAGCCTGTCATCAACAGATTCTCTTTCAGAGTAACACACCGTGCTGTATTTGTGACTGCAATCACAACGGGCTCTTATTGGAGTTAGCAAGGCCAATCTGGTCTGCTGATGCCCCCTGGAAGCCGCCAACCCTCCGTCTTCTTACCCGGCGTTGATGGACTTGGTGCTCCTCCCTGGACCCAGGCTCCGCATCCCAGGCTGCTTCATTCTTTTCTCCGAACTGTGTTCAGCATCTCCAGCTCCTCTGTAGTTTCGAGTCTCCTTGTTGTTTATTTCCTGATTCTAAGAGATTTACTTCTGTCTTCTTCCCTAAGTTTTTGCTTCCTAGGACCCTCAACTCAAGGCCCAGAGAGGGCCTTGAGTATTTTCCCGATGGGCTTTACTCCATCTTTAATCTTCCCCTTTAAATTCTTGCACCCTCTTATTCTAATGCAAGATGCTATGCAATCTTCTGTGACCTTAGTATTTTCCTGTGTCCTCAAGAGATCACTCTGTGGTTCACAGTTTTCACATCACCTAGAAACTTTCGCCAATTTTGCACATTGGTAACTTACGAATGAGCCATGTCTTTATATCAAATCAAATCAATATCTCACCTAACAAATGCCACTATTCTTTTAAGTACAATCAACTCAAAAAGAGGATTATTTGACAGTAAAAATCTTTAAAAGCCTAGTTCCAACTAAATTTCAACTATGTGAATTTAAGCTGTTAAGAAAAATGGTTAAAATAAATTGTATGTTGCTTCTTTAACTGTCTCTCGATTTAACTTTCCTGATAAGTTTTTAAGGATAATATAGTATATTCAAGTCTAAATTGAGTTTAGTATCTTTCATCATTTTACATGAAGAATCACGGGATTAAAACCAGAGACTTTTCAAAGACTGAAACAAACTTAAGCTTAACAGTTATATGGATTATTCTGGGATATTACAACATGGCTCAGGGTGGAGCGCCATGTAGAACATGTTCTTAGCAACTTCTGGGCCCAAGTTCAACTACCAACATCAAAATAAATAAAGAAATAAAGTAAACATAAATCTCATTTTTAGAACAAAATATCTGGCTTTTATGAATGTTTATTGGGCATGTCCTTAGTTTGAGTGTGAAAGCAAATTTTAATTGTGACATATGCATAAGCTATGTTATTTATATAAACTTGTGACATCATAAGTTTTGTCCATTAGGAGAAATGTGTTTCAATTTAACATTCTGCAGGAGGAATTGATCACATTGAAAATTAAATAATTGAATTTTCTCCTTTTAATCTATAAATAGCTGACATGCAAAATATTAGGTCCTACGAGTAAGCCCAGTCTAAATATACCAAAAATAAATAAGACTCTACTTTTCCTTGTTTTTATTTTTTGGTAGGTGAGGGAATCTCTGAACCAGTTGGGTGTGGTGGTACATGCCTGTAATCCCAGCACTTGGGAAGCTAAGGATCGCTGTGAGCTTGAGAGCATCCTGGGCTACAATGTGAGTGCCAGGCCAGCCTAAACTGCATAGTGAGAACTTGTCTCAAAAAGACCAAAAAAAAAGAATCTCTGAACCATTTTCTTCTAAAAGGATTTGGTAAATTCATTAAAGCTGATTTGAGGATTACGAAACCTCAAGCTTTCTAAATTTCACAAACAGCTTAAAGCAAAGTATATATAATCTAATCTTTAAAGTCATAATCACACTAACTTTCAGCATAATTTTGATTTAAAACATCATTTTTAATGAAGTGACTCGTAAGTTATGTATTTCCTTATATGTATGATTAATATAATCAGCATTTGATGCTTAGACTTTATACAAATTTATTATATCCACAGAGGAAAATGTGACATGCTTTCACTCTGCAGACATACTATGAAGTTAGGTATTTTGAGCCATTGGTAAGCAATTTGCCTTCATGTGGGCTGGTGAGGTAGTAACAGCGAAGTCATGTAGCATGTACTTCCCAGCGTGGCTCCATGGACATCAGTCAAGTTAACCTCTCTGTGTTTGTGCATATGTAAAATACTATATATAGGTCGTAAGTTGTGGAGTTCTAATGAGTTAATGCATTGCAGTGTTAAGATCAGTGCCTAACACATAAGAAGATGAGGTAACAGAAACAATATGAGCATAAAGCTAAATATCCTAGAACACACACACACATACACACACACACATACGCACATTTTGATTGCAGTAAGAGAGGCAACTGCTCTTCATTAAAAGAAAACCTCAGATTCAAATATTGAAACTGCCATTTGCTAGCTATTTCATCTTGAACATAAAATTTAATAGTTCTCAATCACATGTTGTCATTTTTACAGTGGGAATAATCATGATACTTTTATAGTGATTAAGTGAGATAATACCTGCCAAGTATCTTGTATGGAACCAACATGTTAATTTCTCAATAAATAGTAATAGTCACAGGATAAATTTGACAATGGTCCTAAGAATCTCCAACAAGTTTTTGAGACTCAGAGTAGCAACATGTAAGACTAAAGTCATGCTTGGAATGTTTGTCATTCTGGTTTTCTAGATGTGTGCTGTTTCAAATGTAATTTCAATTATTGCTATACTCTCAAGTAAATGTTTGTTTTGAAAGAAAACAAAAAAGTGTACTTAATGAGAAAATAAGACAAGGAAAAATGCCATAGGATTGACCTCTATAATTTTGTATATGCCTAGATTTCTAAATTTCTGTGTAAAAAAGTATAACAGTTTTTTTTAATCACATTCTACAGGGAGTTATTAGAATATCAATGGTTGATGGAAAATGCTACTTCCATGTTAAGTCTAAGGTATTTAATATTAAGAAAGACAGTGATGTTAAGCTCAAGTGCCTATGTTATAGAGTAATAGCATCACTAAGCTTCTCTTCTGGAGGGTTAACAACTTAAGGAGGCAGACAAAAACATTACAGAAAAAGAAGGGCTACAAAGCCAATATTTTGACCCTAGCCATTCAAGGTCAGTGAGGACTCTGGACATAAAAGAACCTGTACTGTAACATCCTATAATTCAAAGGAGGCCCAAATTTTCAGTTCAAGAAGATTATGGGGCCACAAAGGAAAGGGATCAATGATGTACAGTGTGCCTAAGGAGAGTCATGTAGAGAGAAAACATTCTCTCAGGCTTTCACAGAGAGCAAACTGGTCGAGCAATGGCAGTGACTCATCCAGATGACTGACACTGACAAAAGTTCTACAAAACGCTGTACATAGTTTCAAGGTAAATTATGAGGGTATTTGACTGACCTTGTCAAATACAAAAGTTACATGTTCTGTCATAGGTCTTGCATTAACTTGACCTTAACCACCCAGCAGAAAAGTATAAACACAAGGTATAAAAAGTAAAGCCAGATTAGTATGCTGCACTGTAAAAGGCTCAAGTCAACCGCTTCCAAAATTGCCAGTTCTGCCAATAACCCACTACTATTATGGAATATTGGACTATGCATAGAACTATTTTCTCTTAGTTCATTGAGAAGAAATATTTGTACCAATCGTATTTAGAAAAGTTACCATGTCTGCATCTTGTACTCTGAACAACTACTATGAAGATGACAATGTGCATTGTATCAACTGTTGTTGCTGTACTGCTAAGGTGTTTTGAAACCACCTTAATGTTATTTCTTATTTAAATTAATGCAAAAAATAGTAATAGCAGAACATTAGTACTAACACCATTAACACCAAAGTATGATAATGATGTCATTAGACTACTTCTAAGTTGTAAGTTAGTTAACCGTTCCCTAAGTTTCATATGAGTTCTGTAACACTTACTTAACAATAACTGAAACAAGGCCATAGGCAGCTGATCTTGCTGGATAGTGAGAGAATATAACCACTAAGGGGTTTAGTAAGAAGTTATCTTGCACAACAAATAAACTTAGATTGCAGCTATTTCACATACAAAAAAACATGATGCCCAGAAATCTATCTGGCAGAAGAAAACTTGCAAAGTACAATAGATTGTAGACATGTAGAATACTTATAATTCAGCTTCATGGTCTATCCACTGACATTAAGTATAAAAACATATTGTATTTATTCATATTACAGTATTTAAGCAATCAAATTAACTCAAAGAATAATGGAATTTATAGGGAATAATCAGCCAATCCATTCATTTAATAGGACATTCAGGTCAACATCATTGAATGAGTTTTTCCACCTCAATGCTATCTTAGTCACACAGGTATTTACACAATATCTATATGTGTAAGGGTTAAATTTGCTTAATATTTTATGACTATAAATTTTGATTTTTAACTTGGTCTATTCCAGCAAAGAAAGTCAATTTCTTAAAATAAACTATGTAATTGTATACCAAGATATTTTAGTTATAGTTTCTCAAAAACTGTAGCCCTATAGCACTCTGACAAAAAGCTCATGTTGTGACACATAGCCTTTGGAAAACAGTTGGATCAGCTTTAGACAATTACACTAATCCTAGGGGCTGGGAAGATACTTCCGTTGCACAAGTGCCTGCCTGTCAAGTGCAAGGTCATGAGTTCGATCCACGGTCCCGCAAAAAAAAAAGGTTTGTCTAGGCACAATTACACTAATCCACTAAATTCAGTCACAACTGTTAAGTAAACAATTTAACTTTACGGTCGACACAGGAGATGGAAGAGATAATAGAACTTGGAGGGACTGCAAAGTTATTTTTCAGTATCATTAAAAGAAAGTGGAGCCTGAGCTAAGTAGAAAATATAAATTCACAATCTAGAACCCCGCTTTCATTCTAAAACTGCATAAAATGATTAACTAATTTAGCCTCTCATCTATCTTCTTTCCACACAGCTTAGTATACTAACCAGTATCAATCTGTTCTCTATTACTGTGACAGTGTATCTAAGAATAACCACTAAAAGGAGGAAGAGCTTATTTGGGGTCATAGGGTCAGAGTTTTCAGTACAGAGTGAACTAATTCCATGGCTCTTAGGCTTGTGGTGAGCCAGACACACAGGCAGGTGGAAGAAAGATGCCTACTTTGGGACCCTAAGGATGGGAGAGAGAGAAAGAGACAGAAAGAGACAGAGATAGGCACATAGAGACAGAGAGACAGACCCAGAGACAAACAGAGACACAGAGACAGAGAGACACATACACAGAGAGAGAGGGAGAGAGAGAGAGAGTCAGAGAGAGAGATTGTTGTTAAGTCGACAAAAGAAAGGACCAAGGGGACAAGGTATAGTTCCCAAGAGCAGGACCCTACAGCCCACATCCCTCAATCAGATTCCACTGTTTCCATTACTCCTAACAGCCCGTCAAATTTTAAATGCAAAATCATCAATGGAGTAATTGGTTGATGAGGTGAGGACTCTTGGAATCCAATCCTGTTTTAAAAATTGAACATTTGAATATTACTGTATCAGGGATAAGACCTTCAACACATGAGACTTTGTGTGATGTCCCAGATCCAAACCACAACTCTTATACTTGCAGCACACTCAGAAATATTTAATTTTTTTAAAATATTATGGCCAGCCCAGCCTTCCCTGGAAGGTGGCACTGGTGCAGCATGTGGTTCTGGGAATGGAACCGTGGTCCTTGCAGTTGCCTAAGCTTATCTAAGCAGGTGCTCTAGACTGCTGAGCCATCTCACCAGGTCCATCAGAAATATTTTTAAAAGGTGGCATGCTAAGAATCACATTCTTGTGCACTTAGAGTAAGTTAACTCCAAGAGTGCTATGGAATTCATGTTTTAACGTACTTCAATGTGGAAAGAGATAAAAGCTGAACGAGGCAGAAAGCAGAAGTTCATCTTCGGATACTATCTGAATTGAAGGCTTCCAACAGCAAGAAGTTGTGAAATAAGGAAACAATACTGGGGCGACAAGGGCCTGGCACACTCAATGGTTACTGAATGAAGGAGAGTGTGACTTCCATATGAGGGGATGCCTTTCGTGTTTTCCAGAGAGCAGAAGGTCGCTTTCTCAACTACACTCACTACCCTCAACTTTCAGAAATGACTTCCATGCACTTGAGTTATATGTCATTAAAGACATCTTCCACTATTAATGACAAATTCAAACACTGATGGGAGGTCACTTGATAGCCTTCCTGTTCACTCATCAGTCCACCAGCCTCGCGTTTCTCTCTCACTCTGTAGAGCCGCAGTCCTTACGGGTTTTCATGACACTCCACACTTGGGCCTCCATTGCCTGCAGCTGCATAATGCCCCTGCTAAGCGCGATCTCCTTTACTCTGACCCTTTTCACACTGTGTCCTCTGCAAAGAATTTCTGGAATGATCCATGTCTTGTCCAAGTTCAACCTCTTCATTAGTTAAGTAACAGCTTTATGCTCTCAGTTTATTTCTCTGTGGAGTAATAGCACCTAAGAATCACACCTGTCATAAGCTTACTGTAAAACATATGATGCTCAAATATATATATATATATTGCCTGAAATCTATTTCACAAAGAAATAAGTTAAGGCTTATGGTTAATTTCAGCTAGTAAGTAGTAGAGCTAGAGCTAGAAATTAAACTAAAGAATTTCAAAATTGATGTTCCATCCACTACAAACACTGATTATCCTGCATCCAGGAATGTAATCACTTAACACATTCCTTATAACATCCCGTCATAATCGGCTTTTTTGATATTGATCACCTTGATAAGGAGGTCTGTGATTTATTCATCTTTAGGGCTACAGTTGTAATGAATTTACAGCACTGAGCACACAATGGCTAGCATAATAGATATGCTCTGTAATTGTGTTGGATAAATAACTACAATTGCTATTGAGGCTATAGATGGAATATAAAAGGAACCTTGGTTTATCTGAGATTAAAAATTATGAATATATTCAGAAGTTGAATAATCATATAGGCAGGATTGTTTTCTTGGTTACACCTTCATAAGAACTGAAGAATATATGAAACCACAAGGACCTATCCCATCTCAGCAATAGGCCAGTATTAACCAGGCAAGACTATAGTCCGGACACTCCAGTGCACATGCCCACTAATGGCTCAAATACATTTATTTTGACCCTTTGCCTACAAGGTCCAGTGTTCCACAAGTATTGTAGCCAGGGTTTGCAAGGAGACCAATATAGGACATGTAATTTGTAGAATTATGTTATAACAGTCAAAGAGTCAAATTTAAAAGAGTGCAGGAAATCTATCCACACACTAAAGACTCAAAAGAATCCAGCCGAGGGCCTGGATCCCATGACAGTGTCTTTCATGTGTCCAGCTAAAGGCCTAAGGGCCATCACAAAGCTCTCCACAAATCCAAGTGGAGGCCAAGGGCCCGTGGAAATATACCACGCAAGTTTATTTTATGGGTCTGCACTGGGAAGGCGCAAAGGTCAGCAGTGGAAGCTGAAAGGTCTGTGTGAGGGATGATGGATCTGTGCCAGAGGCTGAGGGATCTGCACTGGAGCTAGGCAGTGGTTCATTGCCACAGCCATCCTCAGTGACAACAAGGTCCAAAGGTCCTCTGATGATGAGAACGTCTGAATCCATATCAGGAAAACCAGCATGATAAAGCTCCTCACAGAACCAAGAGAAGCAACAGCTCCCTAATAATACTTCTTCTCCAGTTCTTTTTATTTTTGTTGGCCTCAGTCTTCAGGTACGACTGACTTCCATACCATGAACCATGCTGATTCAGCTCAGCTGGATGCTATAAGCTGGCATCCGTTGGAAATCCACCACCCTAAGTATTGATACTCACAGGTGCTGGAGGGTGGTCAAGACACAGCTATACACTGGATGAGAGAAATAAGGCTAAAGCTTAGGAATACACCTGCCCTGGAGTGTGCACAGTTGCTCCTGGGAGACCTTTTGTCATTGGGAACATAGCTGAGGGTCAGAAGGGAAATGGGTAACTGACAAGCCAGCAGCCAGCTCCAATGCCTACATGACTTCCCAGCTCAGGGTTTAGAATGGTGAGAGAATTTGAGATTCCAATCAGCTCTTTCAAATCATAATGAAGGTAAATGTACTAATGCAGGGAAAAGGGGACATTTTCAGATAACTTGATTTTGGTTTGAATGAGAATACCTAGGTATTTGGTAAAATCTCCTAGAGTTCTACACTGGTACTTTTGTCTGAGACTCTGCAATGTTAGGGTCAGGCTTATGAGCAATAAAGTTTTCACAGTTAAAACTAAGCTCAGCCAAGAAGATTTCTCAGTAGACTAAGCGCTTGACTGACAAGTGTAGGGTCCTGAGTTCAGTCCCTAATACTGCAAAATAAACAAACAAACTAACTAACTAAGATCATTTCTTAGTTTTCCTAAAAATAATTAAAGAGCCTAGTGAGAAAGCAGAGCTAGATGAACACAAAAACGCCCAAGTACATCTACGTCCTTCTTGACAGTAGATTTAACTGATGTGGATAGGCAGCTTTGCTTGATGTCTTTGTAGTCACAAAAATTTTAAGAATTAGTTTTAGCATGAGGGTTACCATATTTATAAGAAAATAAATGTCTCCAATGCTGCATTTTTCCTAACAAGTTCCATGTGCAGAGGAGAAATATTAGCAACAGAAAAATTAAAACTGTTTGTCAAAGCCCAGGTTCCCAAGAAGAAAGCATGTTTTCATTTTATAGTACAGGAAAGTTTTCACTTTATTGTCAATAGAAATGCTTGTGAATCAGACTGTGATTTCAGAGATCAGATGGTAGAGAACCCTGGTAAACAGAGAGTACAGCTGTGTTTCCATACCAATAAGGAAAAGCCACTTGCCAGTATAAACTGGGGCTACATTGTTTAACAGCAGTGGCTGATCCTCTTATCAGAAATGTGCCGGTCAAAAAAAGAGAGTAGGAAGGTCTCAAAAGCCCACCTCTGTTTAGGAAAGCAAATGCTACATCAGCTCTGTTCCCTCACAAAGATGGACATTCCAATTTATGTTACATCCGAGGGGTACTTTTGCTCTTTAAAGAAAGGAAAAGCAACTGTGGGACCGACCTTGGAGGAAAGGAAACTGCCAATTGAATCCAATCTAAAGTGAAATCAGTTTCACATGGCCATAATTCAAGGAAGTGGGGTAGTATGTAATGAGGTGGATATTCGCCTTGCTTTTTAAAACATGAACTTTCTTGGCTACTTAGTAATCATTTTGGAAGCAGCTTGGATCCTTTTTTCTTATTACCCTCTTCAAGAAGTTTTGCTAAACATGGAAACGCAGACACACTGTGACTCATTACACTTGTTTCCTGTAATTTTTCTCATCTCATCCTACTTCATTTTCCTTTCCTCAAGATCAAAAAGGAAAAAGTCATGTGGGAAAAATGATGTTTCGAAATGTATACTGAACCTGTAGTAAAAAATATATTAGGATAATATATTAGTATTAGTTTTGCTTTGATTTTCTCACTAGTGCATACTTGGAAGTTCACACACAAATTAGATTCAAATACAGAAGGATACTACACATAACCATGTAGCAGTAAATTCTGATTCACCCTTTTCTTGCTGGATCGATGAAAGGGACAGCTGTAACTTTGTTCTTATTTCTACCTTACCTGAATATATGTGCTTGATAATTTTGCTGTGTAGCTGTTATGAAGATAACGTCTCAATGCATTTTAAATAGTGATGCAATAATCCAGATATTGTAAAATATGTACAGAAATTGAAGAAAAAGGAAGCTCCCAAAGGTAAAATTAGTGACTGGAAACAACTTGGCAGTTTAAGGCTCTGATGGTTAATGTTGCAAAACTTATCTTTAGGCAAGTACAGCATGAAGGTGAAGGCAACTCCGGTGCTCCCGACTGGGGTGATGTGGACTTGAAATAAGAAATTGATGAGGTACCTGGCATCTACCTACCTGGTGGAGTAGTGCCCAAGCAGGAGAGCCATATTGGCAGGTAGGGCAAGGACAGGCTGACTGGGGCTGGGACTCTGGATCTCCACCTCCCATGGTTGATCACTTTCCCACTAGGTCTTATTTTTAAAGAAAGGGGGTGTTTATGTATGGTCCTTCAAGCCCAACCCTGAGCCACTTACTGAAACTTTTCCTGGCAGGGCCTCCCAGGGAAAGGCCACCCCCTCCACGCCAAGCTTCAGAGCCTCCCCCAACTTCCCAGCCCCCGCTAGCCAGGCCAATGCACCTCTACCTCTGTATCTCAATCTGTAAAACATTTAAGTCACAGCTTTCTGCTGAGGCTGCCTTCTTGCCGTGGAGAAGTGCAGCCATTTACACCACTCTGGATCAGCGTCCGCACTTTTACAGATGGCCCTTTGCCCTCTAGCTGACCTGTAATCCCTGGGTCTATAAAACACCAGCAGCCCTTTCTTCAGGGAAGTGAGTTAATTCCCTCGGTGCAATGATTCCTCTGGTCCTACCCCAGGGTCCCTCTTTGGGGGAAATGGAGCATTCTGGTAGTTGGAGCTTAGACTTCACAAATAGCTTAGAAAGTCAGGAAAGCCTTGCCTGTCACGTTCACTTTGAGGTTCTGCTGTAATGAACTATTTCAACAACTGAGCACTCAGGTAGCTAAGGCTCAACTCTGCTCTTGACAAATAGCAGAGAGAAAAATAGTCTAAACATAGATGTTCATAGTTCATAGTTCAGACCACAATTCTTGTTTTGAGCAAATCTGTATTCTCATTCCTTCAAAATACGAACTATATTTGCCTAACATTTGGAGAAGCAAAAAGTTATTAATATTTAAAAACTAGTTTTAAATCCTTTAAGCAAAGACCATGCCACCGTTTCAATTTCTAATTGATATACATACTAAATGCCCATATTTCATGATGTAGATTAATTTAACCAAACTTTCATGACATCAGCATTTGTAATGCAAATCCAAGAGACAACAGATCTCAAAATGATTATATTTCAAAAGCACTACAGAAAAATAATAAATGATGGGGACTTAAAGTCTCATATAGCTATGACATTGATTGAATACCTGGCAACTCTTTCATGTGGGAGCCGATTTATTTACATCCTTTGTACTCATCTTTAACACTTTGAATATTTGAGTTCACCCAAGAGGTAAAGGCGTTTATTTTACTGTCGCTGATAACTGTGATAACTACTGTGACTTCTAGTGGGAATATCGCTGCACAGCAATTGCCAGGAAAGCTCATCCATCAGTGTTCCTCAAATGCTAGCCGGTCATCACCGCAAATGCCACCCGGCAGCACAGCTAGCTGCCTTCTCCACTTCGCCCTGCAATTGTCACTGTGCCCCTGGACCAGCATGACCATTCGCACAGCCCTGTGCCTCTTCCTTTCCATTTTCATCCTATCACTTTCTGACAGGCTCTGAAATTTGGCTACCTAAGTACTTGGTGAGTTGTATACCTCCTTACAAAGTCACTTTCAACATGGACAGAATGTGAATGAATGAAGGTCAAGAGCATTGTTTTCTCCTTGTACCCTGTAAATTCCAATACATGCATTGATAACACAACATTTAAAATGTTACCAGGTCCCTGAGTGGGTGAAACTACTATTATGGACTATGGGGCTAGAACAGATTTTTAAACTTTTCTTAAAAGATTTTTTTCTTCAGTGACTTCCTCTTTATTCAAGAAAAATAATTCGTACTAATAGTGTTTAGACAAGATATCATATCTGCACCTTGCACTCTGAACAACTACTATGAAGACAACAAAATGTAATGTATTAATCTGTCCTACTAGCTTGTTGCTGTCTCATTGTTATTTCTTTCTCATTAATATTAATAAAAAATAAAAAACAAAAATATGTTCTAGATATTATCATTATACAACTCTACAGATGAATTCCAAAATTTGATGAGAGCATATTTTCTTACTGAACTATGAAACTGTATTATTTTTCATCAAGCTAATACATTGTTCTACAACTATTTTGTCTTTCCCTAATTTCCTTTGTTTGGCACTGATTAGTTCTGTATGTTTCCTAGTGAATAACTTTTTTAACATAAACCCCTTGCAGTAGGCTTTGCATTTATTTATTTATTTATTTATTTATTTATTTATGGATTTTATGTATTTGGTACAGGGTCTTGCTACACAGCTCTGACTCATAGTGATTCTTCCGTTTTCAGCCTCCCCAGTGTTAGAGTTACAGGCATGAGCCACCACGGCCAGACTTGGCACCTGTTCAGTGTACCTGGTGAGGATGGTGCGGTATGTGGTACAAGGGATCCAGCCCTGGTCCCTGAGTTTGGCTAAGCAGGTGCTTAGTCTGCTGAGCTGTCTTAGCGGATCAGGCTTTGCATTTAAAAGCCAAAATATTCTCAATACCAGAAGCCTAAAAATTTTCAATAAATAAAGAGAAACTCTATAATTTTTATATTTCCTGGTTGCAAATAACCTGTAGAAATCTGGGACCTTCAAAACAGATTGACATGAGATTGTGTGAGAAGTTGAATGTTCCTGTGTGGGGAAGAGCCACCCAAGATAAGCATAAATTCCTATTTTGAAACACAGGATTTAGCTGAACTGGCTCTCGAAGCTAGCTTAAAGCACAGGAATAACAGAAGCTTACAGTGAAATTATTGATTTCCCTGCCATGAATTCAGCTTTCCAAGAAAAGACTGGTAATATTTTTCCCCTCTAATGAACATACTTTTTAAATTTTTATTTTTTAAGCAGAGTACAAATTAAAGAAGAGTACAAATTAGATTTAAAACAAAACATTACAAGTGATACACAGTTTCACTTAACAAAGTAATATGAATTTCACAGTATTTGTTGTAAAACATAGTGTTGTCTTTTACCCAGTTATGCATATTACCAGATAAATGGATGTAAAATTGGAAGAAGAAAGAAAAAAAGAAAAAAATGTATAAGAAATTAAGAACAGGGCTGGCCAGATAGCTCAACAGACTAAAGCACCTGCTTAGGCAGAGCGTAGGGACTGGGGTTCGATCCCTGGACCCACATGCCTTGCTGGCCCTGCCCCTCAGGCTCACTGCTATGGTGACTGAGACTGGGCAAGATGGCGCCCACCTGTAATCCCAGCACTTGCGAGGCTGAAAACAATAGGATCACTATGAGTCCGATCTGTGTGATGAAACCCTGAAGACCCTGTACTGAATACTTAAAATAAAAGAAATTAAGAAGAGAAAAGGTACAAACAATTGAAAAAAAGAAACAAAACAAATTAAAACCATAACTCCTTCCTTCCATAGGCCAGCAGAAATGCACAGTACAGTTGTCCAAACCATCCTGCTTATGTACATAGATAAAGCTCTTTCTCCCATTTCCTTTCCTGTCCTTCTCCTCAATTCAGTAACTCTTTCCTTCTGAATAAGTTCATTCATTAATGAACTATTAATCTCTAAATTTTAAAAGAAATGAGATTCAAAGAAAGGTATTTTAAGAAACATCTCAGAATGCATTGGCTTTTGAAATATTTTCTTTTAAAGAGCTACCTTATCACATTCTGAACAAATTAAGCTTGTGTTACCCTTGCTTTATAAAGCCAATCCTTGAGAAGAACAATGACTGAATATATGGACTGCTGGCTCTTCATGACATTATTTTACACACAGCTGCACAAACACACACCATATACCACACCCTCATGAAGCCATAACTACATAATCATCAAAGAGCGATTTGCCTTTTCTCATGCAGGTACAAGACATTTTAACACAAATGAAAATTTCCATCCCCTGAATGTCTTTCCTGTTCTCCCAATTACTTTCCAGTTTCAATACTGGGAACCAAGATGGAAATAGGTCTTGCCTTAACTGGTCTTAACCATCCAGCAGAAAAGTCTAACCACGAGGTATAAAAAGTAAATCCATATTAATATGCTGAGCTGTAAAAAGCTCAAGTCAACAGCTTCCAACATTAGCAGTTCCGCTGATAAGCCACTACTTTTATGGACTATTGGACTATATATACAGCTACTTTATCTTAGTTCAATGAGAAAAAAGATTTGTACTAATAGTATTTAGACAAGATAGCATGTCTGCATCTTATACTCTGAAAAGCTACTACAAAGACAACAATATAAACTGTATTAATTATTGTAACTGTACTACTAACCTATTTTGAAACTGTCTCATTGTTATTTCCTTCTCATTAAAATTTTAAAAATAAATAAATAAAATAAAATTAAAATAAAACAAAGGAGAAAGCAATCGTCAATGTTTCTTGGATACAAAATGCTTCTAGTCCATAATCAGTTAAAGGGGAGCTAATGTTATGCATCAGCTAACTTGCCACTTGGACATAACTAAAGGTGATTTCTCCTGAGCAGGTCTCAGGCAGATGAGACTAAATGTTTATTATCCAAAGAGAATGACTGACATCTGCTGGAAAATAAAAGGAATGAAAAGGAAATATATATCCAAGAAATACAGTGTAAAAATACATAGATTTCAACAATTGATAACATGTCGCTATACATCTTTAGAGATAGGATAGTGATAGACTATAAGAAAAAGAGAAGTATATGATTCTGTGCTGTTATATCATGATAAATCCAATCAAGGCAACTTTCACCCTAAACCTCTATGAACAGTGTGAACCTGTTGCCCATGATTTTCAACCTTCTCTTGACTTCTGTAGTCTGTTGGGTTCTAGAGGTTTTAACTTGGCTATGTCAGTGTGATCCATCAAATGAGCTTTGCCAATCTAGACCCAAAGAATAACAAAAATTGATCACTGGGAGAATCAGAATTCAATTTCCCTGAAAAAAAAAGGACAGATCAAATATTGCAAACTGAGATTTTTTTAGGTTATTTAAAATGATTTCATAATGTCATAAGGGGATTATTACTAGTTGAGAGTTGCTGTACAATTACAAGAAATATGTAGTTCAATTCTATTTTACGGTATTTTTATTTTGTCTTTGGGTACAGTATTGCTGTAGTGCCCAAGCTAGTCTTCAACTTCTGGGTTTAAGTCACACACACACACACACACACGGCCTCCCTAGTATCTAGTACTACAGCATACACTATTAATTACTTCTTGGCCTTCTCACTAAGTTCAAGTGTAGAGCACACAGTGTTGCTTCCAGCTCAACTCCATCCTCTAGATGTGAGCCCGAGCGTGGAGTCCAAGGACCCGGCCCACATTTCACTGGCAATAAATCAAGCATGTCCAACCTACCACGCAGCAAGCTAACAACAAAGGCCCCCTAAGTTCATGGGCTTTTCACATTCTTTGTGTGATCTCCAGGAATAGTTTTCATCACTCCATTACAGAGTGCAGTGCAATATCGAGTCCACTTTCCACAGCTGCCACAGAGTCCAGTGGAAACCCACGTGGATCCTAGTTTACATGGGCCATATTGTTTTCACTACCATACTGTTGCCCATGCCATTAACCAACTGCATCAATTTTATGAAAAGAGATAGTCCACAAACACTAACTGAAGACCCTGATTCTTTGTTTTGCTTTGTTTTGTTTTATATTTAATACAGGGTCTACAGGGTCTCACTACACAGATCAAATTCATGGTGATCCTCCTGTTTTCAGCCTCCTAAGTGCTGGGATTACAGGCACATGCCACCACACCCAGTCTCAATCACCCTCTCAGCACACCTTGGGGGCAGGCCAGCATGGCAGGCTAGGGTTTGAATCCCAGGTGCTACACTTGAGCAGGTGCTTTAGTCTGCTGAGCTATATGGCTGGTCCTAATCTTGATTCTTTATTCATGATCTGGTTCTGATCTGGATGCCATTAATCAGGAAATCCTGACAAAGACCCAAAAAGTAAGAGATGGAGTCAGGAGAACTCATCTTTCTTGCAATTAGGAAAAATATAGTCATATCCTTGATTTCTTCATTAATACAATAACAGATATGGAGCAGGTAGCTTTGTGGACCTCTATCAGCTGCATATCTAATTAGGAATACACAATATAAGAATAGGCCGAGTAATTTACTTCATCATTATTCTGCCACAACACACAAACAGAATATCAGCGTGCAGCCAGTTATATGTTATATTCATCATTCATTATTGGAAAGAAGCCTTATTTATTTTTACAATTTTGTCTTGTTTTAAAATTCCTCATACACTTAGTGTGAAAATTTGTAATCTAAGTAGTCTACTTTCACAAATAAACACATTCCCTCAAAATGTTACCTTGCCCAATAAAAAACTATAAAACACTTATCCCACTCTTTGAATAGCCCCAAAATAAAATATTTATTTTTCCTGAAAAGGAAAATAACTATGATCAAAACTTACAACATGTGCAAAAATTGACCAGACTATGATCTATTGTAAAAGAATTTATGTGAACACAGTATCAGCTATTATACAAGTTCCTATCGTCAACAATGTTTGTGAATTTCCAGAAGTTATAAATTGTGATTATTTTACCTCCAAACTGAATGAAAATCATCAAAATATTTTAAATATTAATCTAGAAGCGAAAGTAACAATAAAAATGTCTTGTACAATCAGCCACACTCCTGCAGTAAAATATAGAGCAGATTGAATCTTGAACTCAATGGCACCATCTAGTGGAATTCAACCAGAAATGTGCATATTTTGTGAATACTTAATACTAAGCTTTTGGACCAGCAAGATGGTTCAACAGTCTAAAGTGCCTGCTTAGGAAAGCTTATACAACAGCAGGGACTGTGTTTCAATCCCCAGCAACACATGCTATGCCGACCCCATCCCCAGGGCAGGCTGAGCTGGCCATTAAATTTAAAAAAGATACTAAGCTTCTTTAATAATTACCATCCTTCCCAGTGTCTACCAACAACAAATTCAGTGACTGGAGGACTTATGGGAACATCCTTGAAATAAATAGTTCTTTACCAAAAAAATGCTATTTGATTGAAAATAACCTGATCATAACTATGTGATATACACAACAATTTGATTTAAAAATATGAAGTACAGATTTGACTCAGAATCCAGGCCCGGTGCACGTGAGACTACCTGGAGCTTGCCAGATGCTCATTCAACCCAGAATTGAGGATCACATGTGAGTGAGATGATCTGGAGCCTGCTGGATCTTCACCGACCCAGAGGCCAGGCCCTGCACGTGAGTGAAAGAACCTGGTGCCCAGGCCCAGTATGTCCATTATGGAACCTTATGGCAGAACTTACTGCAGAGAAGCCAGAAGCAAGACCCACCCAGCCGACCTAGGAGCAGAACATCTTGCCAAAGTGGGACAGCAGGTTCACCTCCAAAAGCTGCAGAAGTGGGGCACAGCAGCCAGACCCAAGCCACATCCACCTGAACGAGTTTGAACTTGGTAGATCCAAACCAGGTGCTAAGGTACTAACTGCACCAAAGCTCTACTCCAAAAGTCAGAGGGCAGTGCTACACAAAATGACAAAGACAAGGAGCAGAATGTATTCTCAGGCCCTGAGCCCACTCAGAACAAATACAGGAGTCAATAACATAGAAGAAATTGGAAATCACACACCTGAAATCTCTGAAATAATAGCGTCTGAAGTAAAGAAACAAATGCAGAAAGGTATAGAGGAAATCAGATCAGAAATAATTTCTGAAGCAAAAACAGAAATGATAACTATAAGAAACAAGTACTAAAAGCTCCTAAAGAAGACACTGATAAAAAATAGAGAATAGAAAAATGAAGGAATCCTTGAATGAGCAACCTAGGGAGAAAACAGAATGCATGAAGCAGATTCAAAGTGTTATACGGGAAATTAAAACCTCACTCACATGCTGTTAAAACTATTGAGTAGAAGTGAAAATAGACTTTCAGACCTTGAAGACACTATTGCAGCTAATGAAGAGGGAAGAAAAGATCTCTTAAAAACAACTAAAAAGCAGGAAAAAATAATTCAACATCTGCAAGATGATGCAAAGATGAACAACATAAGACTAAGAAGCATCAATGAGAAAGAAGGAGTTGATACAAATGATATAAAAAGAATAGGGGCAGAAGTAATAGCAGAAAACTTCCCAAATATGGGGGAACAATTGGACATGCAGATAACGGAAGCATATAGAACTCCAAATAACATCAACCCAATTAAAACCACACCCAGACATATAATAGTCAAGATCCCAGAAATTCAGCATAGGAACAGTATACTAAAAGCCACTAGTGAAAAGAGGTTACATTTAAAGGAGAACCCATCAGAATAATGTTAGATTTCTCTTCACAAACCATCAAGTCAAAAAAAAGCAAGAAGCAAAGTACTTCAAGTCTTTCAAGAAAACAAATTCCAACCCAGACTGATATGCCCTGCAAAACTATCTTTCAAGTTTAATGGAGAAGTGAAATACTTCTAGGACAAAGAATAACTAAAGAATTTCATGATGACAAACTCAACCCTACAGAGTTTACTAAAAGATATTCTAGGGAGGGAAGACAATGAGTATAACTCCATGAAGGAGAATGGAAAGAACCCACCAAACAGGGCAAACAATTAAACACAGCAGAAAAGAGGTATACAACAGCAGTCTTTCAATTATTCTTTGATATGCAGCAGCAAAATATTTCCATCAGCATACTCTACAAATGGACTTCTCCTGCTCCTCAGGGTCATGATTGTGGCCAGATCTATAGGGTGAATATCAAGGAAAAAGCGGTAGTTCAGTCTCACAAGTGACACCTGGCCACTAGTAAGCATCATGGACACTGTCCATGTCCACGACATACTAGAGTTTTGTATGATATCCTATCCCCAAATGGTTAGAAGTGCTGGTCTACATTTGCCATTCCAGTATTTATCTTATGTTTTATTGTTAGTTATTCTTTACTATCATGAACACTTTTTCTTAATTGAATTCTTTCCAAATATTTAATTTTGAATTGATATTTAATTAATTTTCTGAATATTATTTAATCTTAATTTTTGATTCAAGATTTATGCTGTATATCTTACAATCTACTTATAAGATATGATATATTTTCTCCTAGTATTAAAAACTTTAAAAGGCATATTTTCATTTTCCATTGACTTTATATTAGTTCTTCCTGGTCCTTTACACTCACACAATAGGTCTTATTTATACTCTTTCAGTCCTTTGAATTAATTAGTCTAGTTATTCACACACTTGCTCTTTCATTTTTCTACTGTGCAATAAGATGTTATTTAGTTTTGTTCTTCCACTATATATATATATATATATATATATATATATATATGTATATATATATATATATATGCTTTAATAATTGCTTTTCTTTTGCTTTACAATTAGTTTTGGACAATTTCATTTTTGTGTATCTTGATATGATTTTATTCAAATTTCTTGTACAAAGGTTCTTTTTTGAAATGTGATTTAATTTCAACTGAATTCAGAAATTTCATATCTTTCAATATTTATTGCCTACCCTTTTCTACTTTGAGAATACTAACTATATGAACATGTTTCTTGATTTTGGCACAAAGTAAACCATTACAGGACTGATCTATAAATGTGATCTTCATTTTTATTTTACACAATGTTTATTGTTATATATTTAAATTTGCACATTACTTATAATATGCAATTTATTATTAATCTCATGCTATGTATTCATTTCAGAAATATTTCTCTAAAATTTACTCTGCCTACATCTTCTGTCTTTCATATTTCAATATTTGTTTATAATTTTTAATATGCTATATAATTGTTGATTTTCAATAAAGTTAATGAGAAATGAAATAAAAAATAAAGTATATGACCTTATATTTGACCACCAATCCCATGTAAGCCAGTGATAAATGCTTTTTAGCTATAATGAAGTTTCCCAGATAAAATCATGCCTGTCACTAAAAACCAGAAATGCCATGAACTGTAGAACCACGCTGCTCCGGATGAGCGCCGCAACACCATCACTCACTCCCCAAGGATTACTGAGCTCCAGGTCACAAATCTTAAGCACAGAATAGTTTTTACTTGGAAAGGCCTTGGTAGGGGTTAAGCTGTTTTTGTGTAAATCACTCATCTACTAATTTTATTTTACTATGTGCTTCTATTCTTGATCTACAGTTTCTTTTTTTTTTTTTTTAACTCTGCTTCTGTTGCTTCCCTCTGTCATCCTGCACAAAATTCCAGTAGTTTCATTTATGCCATGCCAAGAGACACTAAATAAACCCCAGTGTTACATTTTCTCTTTCTCACTAATTCCATTATTTTTGCTTCCTAAATTCTCCTGGCTGCCTGGCTCACTTCTACATAGATCCAGTCTTACTACTGTGTTAAGAAGATATCCCTTCTTATGCCACATTGCTCTGAAGTTTTCCTCAAAAGTAATTCTCAGCTGTGGTAAGGTCAAGCTAATGAAGGCAAATAACAAAATTTTTTATGAAGTACTACAGAGAGAGAGAGAAAGAGACCAAGAGAGACAGACAGAGAATATGAACACAAGTATATAGCTCTGTGGAAATTTTAAAGCTGAAAGCTGTTAACAATGCGTTCTTATTGTGTCTGTTATAACTAATCCTCTTACTCAAAGATAGAAGGGCTGGCATGATTCAACACGTACTTTCCTCTTCCTCCTTCTCATCCTCTTCCTCCTCCTCCTTTTCTCTTTCTCCTTCTCCTGCTGCCCTTCCTCTTCCTCCTCCTCTTCTCCACTTTCCAATCTCAGGAATTCTGTAACTGTATGCCAATACTTAGTATTCCCCCTCCAAAGGGAACCTTGTTACTTTCCCTAATATTGATTGTGAGTAAAAATAAATGTGTTATTACACCACTGACATGTTTGGCCCATTCACATTTGCAACACAACCCAATAAATCCTGATGGAAACAAATGGTTAGTTAAATGTAAAGTATATACTAAAATTCATAAGCGTATTTAATTAGCCAAACAGAAATACATTTGAATACACTGACAGCATTGGAAATATTAGCCAGTCCCTCTGTGTCTCATGCTTTGCATATTGTTTGAGGATACTGTATATGTTTCATGTGAAATGAGATTTTCTAGCACATGAACTAAACAAAAGTCACTGGTGGCTATTTAGTCTTGGTAGTCAAAACTACTTCATTTATAGTAATGTTGTTAAAAATCTTTCATCTACCAAAAATGTTTAGAGACCTTGAGGTCCTTTGTTACCATGAAATGTATGATTTTGTAGACAAATTAGTAGGTAAATACTCCAGGTTTATTGCACGACATTAGTTCTCTATGACAGAAAAAGCACAGTGTGGGATTCCAAGTAAAGTCAAATATGTAGAGAATGAATATCTGTGGAGAGAGTACTGAGGACACATGCTGACCATTCTAAATTAGCTAGCAACCAGCTAATTTCAGGTCCTGAGTTCATGGTTAGTTTTCCTTTCTCTTTGACTCAGCAGCTCACAGTTCTATAGGTTCCCAAGCCCTGGGGACTTTCCCAGGAGTTAACTACCATCATGTCATGTAGGGAGGTAACATATAAAGGGAGGTAATGAAACATTATTTGCATAGCTATAATATAAGAGATCCTCTCATAGACTACTTAGAGGGGCTTGCGGGTTAGCTCAATGGTTTAAGCACTTGTGTGGGCAATCCAGTCAGGCACAGGTGATGACAGTTTAACCACCAGATCCATCCTTAAGGCATCCTGAGCCAGACAAAAAAATCGTTCTCATGGAATATTTAGTTGGACTATCTCAACCCCAGCAACACTGAGAGAATAAGGGGCTTTTAATAATAAATGCACAATCATAACTGCAGAAAGCCCATAATATTGTCCATTGTATAATAGAAAAATTCTAAGAAAAATTTTATGAAAGTAGAAGAGAGACTATTAAAGAAAAAAGGTAATTCAGAGAGGAAATGATCCCAGTACATTATATGTGTATATGCATATGCCAAAATGAAACCCAGAAGTCTATATGACTACTGTGTACTAATAAGAAACGTTTAACATTTCAAAATCATGGAAAAACATTAGCCTTAGTTCCTGTGTGGTACTGTAACAAAAATATACAGGACTAGGTAATTTATAAGGAACAGAAGTTTATTGCTCACAGATAGGGAGGGCATCAGTCTGAAATCAAGGCACTGGACTGTGAGGCCTCAGTTGTGCTGCTTTCATAATACTGGCTTATTGTGCCATCCTCAGAGGGCATGTGGGAGGCAGGGGCTGAAAAGGGCCCTGGGGATCAGACCTCCATCACGCCCCTTTATCACTGTATCAATCTGCCCCAGGGCAGAGCCCTCATGCTCTACACACTTCCCTGGGGATATTTTTGCATCATTCGCATATGGGAGACACATTCAAACTATAATATTCACAATACAGGAGTTCTCCAAAGGAGAAATATAAATAGAAAAAAGTATGAAATCATTACATTTCATAAAAGTGATAAAATTTTGATCTTTTTCACTAGTAAATTGGCAGATTTAAAAAATCTAGTGTAGCCGGAAGTGGTGAAACATGCCTATAATCCCAGCACTCAGAAGGCTGAGGCAGGAGGATTGGTGTGAGTTCGAGACCAGCCTGAGCTACAAAAGTGAGCTCAAGGCCAGCCTGAACTGAATAGTGATACCCTGTCTAAATAAATAAATAAATAAATAAATAAATAAATAAATAAATAAATAAATGAATGAATGAAAGTAGTGTTGGCAAGTAGGCAAGCAAACAGAATCCTTATAAATTTTCAAGTGACTGAAAACTTGCCACAGTTGCCCTGGAAACTGATAGCATACGCTACAAGATTTTTTCCAAGATACTTCAAATCTCTGAACCCAAGCATTCCCCGGCTAGGGCATTATCCCTGAGACATGATTATAAATATATGAAAACATATGCAAATATGTATAAATGTGAAAGTCATGAAGTGTCTTTATATAGGTTTCAAAAATCCTAAATGTCAAATGATAAATCAACCTACTTTACATTGGTAATTCATACTAATTAATGGTACAAAATTACATTTAACGATTTAGTAAATTTTTCAATAGTAAATGGAGTACAGGTTGAACATAATAAATGTTTTAAAATCACATTTCTGGAAATATATTTATAACACATATTTATATAAAATCTTAAACTTCAATTTCATATGCATAAAATGTACATGCGGACATGTCTATTGTTTCCCTGTGCCAGGTCAGCTCCTTGACTGTTGTTCTTTCAGCGCACACAGAGGCCACCGCTGCCTTTCCTTGTGGTCATGCCCTGGCATTCCTGAACTATGCTTACTCTTAAAACAAAGTTCTCATTTATCTTCAGGTACAACCTCTGAGTCCCTTGAGTAATGGATGTACTATCAAAGCCAATGTTTTTCTAACAGTACACTCTGTTATACTTTAGCCAGAAAGAGATTATAAAAGACTCCACAGTCGACCATAGAACTGGTAGAAGTATTGAAGGAAAAGGCTTTAGATGAAATGTGTAGGAACAATTTGCAAAATAACACCCTGACTGGACAGAGCCTGAAGCATCATCTCTGTGATGGTCCAAGTGCCGCTGCCACAGCATTTAACTCACAGTCTCATCTCAGTTTGTTCACATGATTTGTGGAGCAGAGTGGGTGCCCTACAGTTCTCTGTTCTCCTCTTATGGCTCAGCTCTGACTTGCTTTCATATAAGTGCTTGGCAGAGTCTAAAAGAGCTGCTGCGGTGGGTATCAGCTAAGGGTGTGATTACTTGCTCTGCCTCTGCATACTAGAGAGTTGTAAGAATGACTGTTGTCGGAGGCCATCCAGCTTCCTCGGCAGCTGGCTCATTAGCAGCACAATACCCACGAACACCGTTCTGCAAAATTACTTTTCTGCAAAAAAAAACCAAAATGCATTTTCCCCAAATATAGTAAGACCATCCTTCAGACAAACAAAAAATTGTCTCTGGCAAAAGACAGCCAAAATCTCTTCAGTGGTTGCACTAGTCACTTGTTTTCCAGTTTAGTTTTACTTCTATTGTAATACTCTGTAAGCTGTGGGCTAAAATAGGAAAGGGAAATTGGGCCAATATATAGCTGATCATTCAGGGAAGAACACATTAGTAGCTGCTACAATCTTCACAACAGGTCAGGAAAGCTTAGTTCAGATTTACAGTTTTCTCTGCTGCCCGCTAACAGCCAATGGGTCCCCAGCCTTCTTTACCTGATGGAGAGCCCCGGGCTTACGCTTTCAGGTCTTAATGGGTCCTCCTGCGGGGAAGCACTTGGAGTAGTGGAGTCTCCCGATTTCCAGATTTTTACTTTCCTGGCTTTACTGGGTATCTGTAATAACATTTCTCCTTCTTTTTTTTTTTTTTTTTTTTGTGGGACCAGGGTTCACACTCACGACCTTGCACTTGCCCAGCAGGCACTTGTGCCTCGGAGCTATCTCCCCAGCCCCCACTTCTCCTTCTTAATGAAGGCAAATATCCTCAGAGAAAGGAGCCCCCAGAAACATACCCACCAAGGAGGGAAGTTAAAGGCCCAGAATTCTCATGGTAAGCCCTGAAACCCTCTACTAAGTTCCCAGTCCAGAAAAATAAAATTAGGCAGGAGAGAAGCAGTGATGAATCCCTTGTTTAAAGAAAACTCCGACTTCGGCTTCTTTAATTTGAAAGCAAAGCAACTCAGCAGGGGAAAAACCAGCCTTCAGATACCAGGAAGATCAGGCCAGAAATGGCAACATTTGTTCAAAGATAAAAGGTGGAATTCAGTAAATGAGCAAGGCCCAAGAGATTTTAAAAAGATGATGAAAATTTTAAAATAATAAAGCAAATTCTAAAAATTAAATAGTAATTCTATGAGTGTAATAAATGGAAGAGTTGACAGAGCTGAAAAGAAAAGCAGTGAAGAGAGACTAGAGAAAAATGTTCAGAATGAAACAAGGGAAAAAGCAGAGAGAGAGAGAGAGAGAGAGAATATGTATATATATAATTTAAAAATATTGGCTGGGCGTGGTGGCGCACGCCTGTAATCCCAGCACTTGGGAGGCTGAGGCAGGAGGATCGGTGAGAGTTCGAGACCAGCCTGGGCTACAAAAGTGAGCTCAAGGCCAGCCTAAACTGCATACTGAGACCCTGACTCAAAAAGACAAAAAAAAAAAAAAAAAAAAAAAAAAATTAAAAAAAAAAAAAAAAAAAAAAAAAAAAAAAAAAAAAAAAAAAAAAAAAAAAAAAAAAAAAAAAAAAAAAAAAAAAAAAAAAAAAAATTTAGATGAAAGACAAAGTATAGACGGGAGAGCGGGATGTAACACCGGCCTAATCCGAATCTTATAAGAAGGAACTAGAGAAATAAATAAATAAATAAATAAATAAATAAATAAATAAATAAATAAATAAAAGAAGGAACTAGAAAACACAGGGGCAAAGGCGCAGCTTTGCTCTCTGACATGAGAGAGTAGACCCAGAACAGCAGGTCTCCATGTGCAAGGGCAGAGCTGTGTGCAGAAGCAGAGGTGCTGGGCCCCAGAACCACAGCACAAAGCAGCGAAGACTCCTAGCCACCGTGATCCGCGGTGAGAGCAGTCAGGGTGAAAGGGAGAGGCCAGGCCCCAGGACGGAGCGTATGAAATCAGCGCCCACAGTAACCCTGCCGGGCTGGCCTGCGTCCAGCAGAGAACAGAGGGCAGCTCGCGCTTCCCACCGGCCAGTGGCAGCCAGGGTGCTCCTGGGCCTCAGTGGCAACCACAGTGTGGGGTGAATGGACAGAGGGGTTTCCAGGTCCAAGAGGGCTCCACAAAGACCCGTAGGCCTTAAAGACAGAGGCGGATAAAGCACTGGGCCCCAGCGACGCAGATGTTGGAAAGAAACCACTCAGTAACACAGGAAAAACAAAGGAAGTTTTTCAACCTTAAAAAAAGAAAAATATTTCCCTGCTTTGCAGCATTTTTATCTTTCCTTCACTGTTGTTTTCAGGGTTAGGCTGTGGTGTGTCCAGTGGCCTCCCCAAGGGAGGAGCAGCTAGGACCCGAAGGATGAAGCCTGGGCCGCTTCCCGCCAGGAAAAGAAGGCTGGGGACCCACTGGCTGTCAGCGTGGTGGAGGAAGCTACCAATCGGAACTACTCTTTCAGTGATGTGTTAAGGAAATCAACTCTTTAATTTTTTTTTTTTTTTTTTGTGGGTTCAGGGTTCGAACTCATGACCTTGCACTAGCCAGGCAGGCACTTGTGCCATGGAGCTATCTCCCCAGCGCCCCCTTCTTTCTTTTATCTCCTGTTTTTACTGCTTATCTCTTTTCTTCTTTGTTCTTTCCAATTTTCTATCACTATCAATTTCCTCTTGCTTCTTAATAGGACGCCACTATACTTGTCTCTTGGCCTTGACCTATCCCATTGATTGATTTTTCAAATCCTACTTTATTCTTCATTCATTCTCCAGTTCCCCATTCCCTCCATCTTTCCTAGATAAATAACCACATAAAATTAAACAGTATTAGTAAAATAGTGATAATAGTACATTGATAGTGAAGGCTGGCCAAATAGCTCAGCAGATTAAAGCGCCTGCAAGCAGGTACATGGACTGCGGTTTGATACCTGGGCCTGTCATGCTGGCTCTGCCCCGGGGCAATCTGAGACAGCAATTGAGCCTGGGCATGATGGTCACATCTGTAATTCCAGGTCTTGGGAGGCTATAAACAGGTGGATCACTACAAGTCCAACCTATTAGTAAGACTCTGAACACCCTCTAGACCCTAAAAATACAAAAAAATTAATAATAATACAAAAAGTATTAATAGAATTAAAGATAGACAGCTAATTCTAGTGAATATTATTAGAAGAAATAAAGTGGTTCCACGTAGTAGGTATCTCCCATAGGTCAATAGTAGGTTAATTTTTGTCTTCTCTTTGTGCTCATATTGCTATTATAGACCGCTTTTCTCGGGCAAAGGTGATACTTTGTCTTCTGGGGTGGTCAATATTCAATTTGTATTTAATACTATAATTGATGCTGATTTCATTCCTATAACAAAGGTATGGTTTTATTAACTGATTTTCATGAGATGCCAAAATTTAGATTGCCTCATGTCCATTAGCAATGCTGTGGCTCACTCTGGGAGTACTGGGTTTTGGCCAAATGTGATGCAGCCTCCCATTTCAGGGAAACAGAGGTGGTTGGATCTGGGACAGAGGCAAAGGCAGTAGTTAGCCACGCTCTGAAAATATCATGGAGAATAGACATTAACTGAAATATTCCTCATAGTAGAAATACAGCTTTTCCTTACAACAAACCTCGAAGCCTCAACACAAAATGAAAATAGCAACATGTGCAGACAGGCCAGCGAAAGACCTGCAGAAATGCCCAACTCCTGAAGCTGATTTGTGTAACTGTGTAGATGGGAGACAGACAAGCTCAGGCTGGAATGATCCAAAATGGCATCAGAGGGAGCACAAAGCAGTTAGGTAAGGCCACTGACAAGACCGTAGAAAATATAAATAACAAAATTAAACACAGCGGGGGCTTTCGGGTTAGCTCAGAGGTCTAAGCACCTGCACGGGCAATCTCAGTCAGGCCCAGGGGATGGTAGTTCAATCCCCAGATCCACCCTTAAGGCAGTCTGAGCTAACCAAAAAAAAAAGAAAAAAATAAACACCACCATCAGTTAAGTCTAAGGAAGACACTAATAAAAATTTTAAAAATAGCTGAAAAAAATACAAAATATTCATGACAAGCATAGAATAGGAGCAGAGTCTATAAAAGTGCTCCAAGTAGAAAATCAAAGATAAAAGTTATAAATTTTAATTAACAGTTATATTGAAAATATGGAGAGCAAAATTTACCAGTGTGAGTACAGATTCTCAGAACTGCTAAACAAGGTGGTTGACAGTGATCAATTAATGAGAGTTATCTTTAAGAAAAGAAACAAATCTGAAAAATGGGTCCAACAGCTATTAGATGATGCACACATAGAAACCTATTAATAGCTAAAAACTTTCCAAAGAAAATGAAAGAATATAACATTAAATAAGAGAGTTGCATAGAATCCCAAATAGCCAAGATTCGAAAAGAGCACAGCACATCATGCTCAGAATTCCAGATGTCCAACGCAAGGACAGAATGTTTAAAAAGCAGTTAGAAAAAAGCAGCAAATGACAAAGGAAAAGGATTAGAATTTCTGCAGACTTCTTTTTTTTTTTTTTTTTTTTTTTGTCATTTTGAGACAGGGTCTCGCTATGCAGTTGAGGCTGGTCCTGAGCTCACTTTTGTAGCCCAGGCTGGTCTCGAACTCGCACCGATCCTCCTGCCTCACCCTCCCGAGTGCTGGAATTACAAGCGTGCGCCACCACATCCGGCTCTGCAGACTTCTAAACACAAACTTAAACATTACAAGGCCAGGCAAGCTTGGCACAAAGTGTTTCAAACTATTATAAGATAAATTCTAGCCCAGGATGCTATGTTCTGAAAAACTATCTTTCAAAATGGAACAAAAATATGATACTTTAATGATAAAGAGCA
This sequence comes from Myocastor coypus, assembly GCA_004027025.1. NCBI lineage: Eukaryota > Metazoa > Chordata > Mammalia > Rodentia > Myocastoridae > Myocastor > Myocastor coypus. Next base: position 96,141 of record PVJA010000092.1, on the reverse strand, counting down.
CTGAAAAAATGCATGACCACCGCACTAGCACTTCAGAAAATTCTCAGGGATACGCTAGAAAGAGACAATAAAGTTAACAATGAGAAAATGTATAATAGAATAAATATACTAAGTAGTTAGGTAAGTAGAAGAGAAAGAAGAAATCAGCAACCGTAAGAATAAGGCAATGATAGGAATAAGTCACCACTATCAGTATCAGTAATAACTCTCAACTTACATTATTTGGCGAGAATACCTAGAAGGAGAAATGGTAAAATCACAATGGGCTTTGAGTTATACAACCAGGTCATTCATTTGTGATGTGGGTAGTGAAAAAATCATGAGGTTTTTTTTCTAGTTTTAGTGTTCTGAGAAATCTCCATACTAGTTTTCATAGTGGTTGTATGGCATGTAGATCTTCCCCCACATCCTTACATGCTCATAGTTGTGGCTTCTCTGAGCTGGTGGACCTAGGGTGTGTGGCACTGGGATTTCAGGAGCGTGGTACTGTATTAGTCAACTGATGGTTGTAGCATAGTCTAAGTGTGGATAATGGGAAGGCTTACATAGGCATAGGCTTGGAGCCCAGATGAAACAAACGGGAAAGGGAGGCTTGCTTTCTGTGAAGTCATTATTAATACTATTTTCTGCTTCAGCAGTGCCCATTGTGATCTTACCTCTTCACTTTTTTCTTCTTTTTTTTTTTTTTGGTGTGTGTGTGTGTGTGTGTGTGTGTGTGTGTGTATGTGTGTATTTTAGCAAAGGGTCTGCAGAGTGTGTGTGCATGTGTATTTTAGTAAAGGGTCTGCAGAGTGTTCGTGGTCTCACTACCAGATCAGACTCATGGTGATCCTCCTGTTTACAGCCTCCTAAGAGCTGGGATTATAGGTTCATGCCACCACACCCAGTTTCAGTTGCCATCTCAGCATGCCCAAGGGGGCAGGTCTTGCACAGCAGGCCCAGGGATCAAACCCCTAGCCCCTGTGCCTGCTTGTAGTTCACTTCTAATTGCATTGATTTGGGTGTTGTTGTTGTTTAGCTTATTCTTTCAAAGACTAACTGTTAGGTTAACTTGCATTTGAGGGGCTCAATTTTATGTATTTATCCTTTGGTCTTTATAATATCCTTTCCTGTACCTGCCTTGGGCTTCGATCATTCTCCTTTTTCTATGATCTTGAGTTCCATTCTTCGGTCATTCACTTGAACTTACTCTGTGTGATGTGGGCACCCATAGCTACCAACTTCTCTCTCAGGACTGCTTCTGCTTAGCCTCACACACTCTGTTACGTTGTACTGGGATTATCATTGAGTTCTACAACCTTCTTATTTCTTCCTTTTTTTTTTTTTTTTTTTGGTAGCCATTGTTTAGTTATGGAAGCATTGTGTAGTTTCTATGCATTTGCATAATTTCTGTGTTTTCTTTTGTCATTTATTTCATTACAAAATAGCAGGATTAATAGATGGCATAATTTCAACTTTTTTTTTTTCATTGACTTAATACTGACTTAATCATTTTGTGGCCTATTTTGAAGAATGTTCTATGAGCTGCTGAAGAAATGTGTATCTTATTATTGTTGAGTGGAATACTCTGTAGAATGTAAGTCCATTTGTTTGAAGGTTTTTCATTGCTGATGTTTTTGTCTAGATCTATTTATTTGTAGTAGTAGAATATTGAAGTCCCCCACTATGACTGTATTTCTAAGATATGTCCACTCGTACTAGTTTTATGAAGTTGGGTGCAGCATTTCTTGATTCATTTATGTGAATATGTTACCTCATTTTGTTGCGTTGACCCCTTAACTAATATTAGTGATATTCTTTGCCACTTTTCATGAATTTTGGATTGCAGCCTACTTTGTTTGTCTTGTGGACTGGACTGTGTAAGGGTTAAGATTCTAGCCTAAGCCCCAGAGTACCAAGGCATTTAATGCCTTGCTTAGAAAATGGAAAATTATGTGGAAAGTTCCTTGTTTTCTGGCTATGTGGGGGAAAATTCATAATGCCAGTGCTCTCAGAACAAGATAACATCATTGAGCACAACAGCGAGAAAGCTAGTGCCCTCTTACCCTCCGCGGTGACAGAGGTGTGGAGAGGGCTTGCTCTCCTTTTCAGCGGCTGCACTTTTGAAATTCCACCTCTTATTTTCTGAAGTGCCTGTCTGTCATTTCATGAACGATGCATGCTCCTACCTCCCTGAGCTTCTTTCTGCCCAATAAAAGTGAGTTGGTAGTGGAGACTGCCAGTCAGCTCACTAGATGCCACCTCTTCCTGGTCCCCTTGTACTCTGGCTCTTGTCTTTTTGTCTTCCTTTATTCCCCACTGTTTCCCACTATAGGTACCCAGGTGTCTGACGTACCCCAACATTCTGAATATGATTGCTATACTCTGATTTTTGGGGTTCCTATTGCACTGAACGTTGTTTTCTATCCACTGATAATTTTAGGTCACGTGAGTGTGGTGTTTACATATCACGGAGTACTACTGTAGCATAAAAGAAAGGATTGAATCATCTTCTGAAAAATGTTGGGAGCTGGGGAGATAGCTCTGTAGAATAAGCATTTGCCTGGCAAGCACAAGGGCCTGAGTTCAATCCCCAGTTCTGGGGAAAAAAACGTTAAGTGAACTAAATCAGAAACACAAACTTAAGCATCACAGTTTCTCTTATGTGAGAAACCCAGATTTAAATTAAGAGCAAAATGAGAAATCATAGCAAATAAGGAGATTCATCATTCGCAGAAGGGAATTAGATCAGAACAAGTAGGAAAGACAACATATTGCAGCAATATATGTACACCAATGTTTATAGCAATGCTATTCATGATAGCCAAATCCTGGAAGCAGCCTGTATGCTGATAAACAGAAGAATGAGGGAAGGAAATATGGTATCTATGCATAATAGAATACTAGTCAGCTATAAATAAAGTGTAAATTTGAGACATTTGTGGGAATACAAATGCACGTAGGAAATGTAATAAGTGAAATACACGAGGCACATGAGTCTAAATACTGGATGATATCTCTCATCTGAGTAAGACAAGACAGAGCATAGAGAGCAAAATGAAAGATAGGGAGAGGGAAATAAGAGGGTGGAGGTTTGGCAACTGCAGAGGGACCCATCAGGCTGAGGACAAGGCAAAGGGCTACGGGAAGAGAAGAAAGCTTTGCGATTTCCCCATACAGGTACCACGGGCACAGAATGAAGGTAAATGTGTTAATTCATAATCATCAACTAAAACTAATAAAAAAGAATGAGAATAGAGATAGAGATTAGGGAAAGGGAAGGTGGTGGGTGGCAAGGGTATTTAAAAAGAAACAAAGTGTGTTGTGTACACATATCTACGCCTGAAGATGAAGGTATATGCAGTGTGTGCTAATCAAATAAAAATGTAAACAGAATCATTAATTCAACAATTTGTCAGGTATTCAGAGTGATAAAGGTTAACGAAAATTTTAAGCCAATGAATGAAAAAGATAATAGAATTAAAAACAAACAAAGGGTTAAATTTGACCCAGAACAAGTAACAACATTGAAATACATGCTTTGAAAGGTAATACGTGCATGCATATAAAGGGTAAACTAAAAAGGGAAGAGAGATATTCATACATATTCACAAACACAGTAACCACCAATGAAGCGATTCCACCAGGAAGGATTTTAAAAATTGAGTTTTATGTCATTGGAAAAAGATAAAACTACAATACAGTGACAAAGAATGGATAAAAGTAAAAAAGTATGAAAAACGATGTGTCACAGGACCACATGCCATGTGTTGTTGTCCACCCCTTCATAGATCCTCTTGTCTTTCTTTTTTAAGGATTTTATTTTCTTTTTCTTAAACCTTATTTATTTATTTCTGTTATGGCTGGCTCAGCCCACCCTGGGTGGGGTGGCATAGCCTGCGGTGCCAGGAATAGAGCAGCGATCCCAGTGCTTGCCTGAACTTTCCTAGGCAGGCGCTTTAGACTGCTGAGCCATCTCGCTGGCCCTAGATCCTCTTTTGTACTAAGTGGATTATCTACTTTTACAGGCACTTTTTTTGCCTAGAAAACAGAACAAAACATTCTTTCTTACTGTTGGTTGGCTTTTAATTTCACTTTGAAGACTTAAATTTAGATGTTTCATTTCGATAGGATACATGGATATGCAAAGGTGGTAAGAGTAGTGTCTTCCTGTTAGTCTCCTAAAGATTTGTAAGGTTTTTCTTTTTAAATTTAATTTAATTTCTATTTTTTTAATTTTTAAAATTAATTTTAATGAAAAGAAATAGCAATGAGACAATTTCACAACAGGTTAGTAGCACAGTTCCAATAATTAAAAGATTGCATATTGTTGTCTTAGTATTTTGTTCAGAGTACAAGATGCAGATTTGATACTTTGTAAGAATACTATCAGTATAAATCTTTCTTCTCATTGAACTAAGACAAAGTAGTTGTATGTGTAGTTCAATAGTCCATAATAGTAGTGGGTTATCAGCACAACTGGCAATGTGGGAAGCTATTGACTTGAGCCTTTTACAGCTCAGTATATTAATATGGCTTTACTTTTTACACCTCATGGTTAGACTTTCCTGCTTGGTGGTTAAAACCAAGGTAAAGTAAGACCTATATAGCAAAAAAATTGTAACTTTCTATCTGATAAGATCATTCGTAATGTTTTTCATAACATCTTGACAATAGTTTTGTAGTTTTCTTAAGATTAGACTTATTATCACTTAACATCCTCAGAACTTTCAACCTTTCTTAATGAGAAAAGACTAAATCAGCTGACAAATGCACAGCCATTCCGTGGTTGTATTTTCTTCATTTTACAGCAATGAGAACTACAGTTGAGAGGTCACTGCTGTACAAAGAGGGGACTAGACAGCATTCCTGGGTTATGCTATTGTTTTCCCCAGCTCTAGCCACCAGAGGGCACCAAAGGTCTATCCACAAAAGTTTATCTACACAAGCCCCAGAAAAAGGCTGATTCCTCCAAACTTTTTCACAAGAACATTACTCCCAGCTACCACAATAAATCTAAAGTTTTACTTTGTGAAACGAAAATGAATCTCCTGGAAGAGAAAGTGGGAGGAAATCTTGAAGACATCAGAGTAGAAACTAAATTGAAGTACAATGTCTCAAAATGTGCTTTCTGGAGACTTTGTGTTGTAAATAAATTAACTTTAAAACAAAGAAAGTGGGGCCCACCAGGATGGCTCAGTGGTCTAAAGCACCTGCTCAGGAAAGCTTAGGCAGCTGCAGGGACCGCGGTTCGATCCCTAGCACACACACTGCGCCTGCCCCAGCTGGCCATAAAAATAAATAAACAAACAAAAGTTCTGTAACAAGAAAAAAATAAAATAAAATACCAAATTATTTTAAAAAAATAAAACCAAGAAAATTTTTAAAAATATGTTGCTAAAGCTTACTCCCTTCTAGTCACTTCATAGACAACACTTGATTAAAAATATTTCACTAATAATAAAGAAAATTGTTCTCCTATACCATTTTGCTAATCATTTGAATGCACTGTTATATCTGCCTCTTTCTATTAACATGTGTAAAGCTGACGGAGGCTCAGTGCCTTTCTTGCACTGAAAAGCTCCTCAATTACATGAATGTACCCCAGAAACACTTGACAGCGCTAGAAGCTCTTCCAAAGCCTCACACAGGTTTAGATGGCGCCCTCCAGAGGCAGTTGAGTCTAGGGCAGCAGTTCTCAGCCTGTGGGTTGTGACCTCAGCGGGGGCCGAACGACCAAAGCACAGGAGTCACCTAAAGCCATTCCGAATCATAACTGTAGCAAAATTACAGTTTTTTTTGTTGTTGTTGTTTTTGTTTTCTGGGTTTTTTTTTTTTTTTTTTTTTTGAGACAGGGTCTCACTATGCAGTTCTGACTGGCCTTGAGCTCACTTTTGTAGCCCAGGCTGCTCTTGAACTCGCACCGATCCTCCTGCCTCAGCCTCCCGAGTGCTGGGATTACAGGTGTGCGCCACCATGCCCGGAAAAATTACAGTTTTGAAGCAGCCACCAAAATTATTTTTTGGTTTGGGGTCATCGCAATATGAGGAACTGTATTACGGGGTCACAGCATTAGGTTGAGAACCGCTGGTCTAGCGTATGGCCTACAGTCACATCACCATAACTTGGATTAAGGATGGCTGGCGTTGGACTGGCACTGCCCTAACCTAAGCCCAGCAGACAGGACATTCTCTAGAGCCTGTCCTTTTCCTGGCTTGATGCTTCTGTTGTCTTCTGTGGGATGAACTGCTGCCCTGTCGACCCCCTGCCTTGGAACCAGCCGATTATGGACTGCAAGTCCTACAAACTGTAAGCTAAACAAACCTCGCTCTTTAAAGTTGTGGTCAGAATGCCTTGTGGTCTGCCCTTGAGCTAAATTCCCCACACCTGTTCCTTTCCACCAGAATCCCACCTCCAACCTGCCCACGGAATGCTCCAGGAATTCGCTTGCCTCCTGACCTCGCTCTTGGTGCACCCCAGCCAGGGTTTCTCTCTTTCACCTGATATCTACCTGGTTCCCTCTGTCAACTCACATCCCCTTATGAATAACCCTTCCCTGAACCCCTCACCCAAACTAGCACCCTAACATTCCTTTTCCCCCTTCACAGATTATTTTTCTCCCTACACCCATGACATGAAATATAGTCTATTTCTTCTAGTATTTGCTCTTTAGATTCTCTCACTAGGCTCTAAATTCCACAAAACTTAATTGGCAGGTCACAGATGCCACAGTGGCCAGTCAGCAGCAATCTCCTGCAACCATCTACTATAAGGTGACCGCAGAAGACAGGTTAGCTAGCTGTTTTCACTCAGGGCAAGAATTCTCAGCCCTTATTATCCTAAATGTCCTTTCCCATTGCATTATAGAATTTGAGCAGGAGGACTCTAGGGGACAAGCAAATATTATCCTTCTGCTTCCAATCCACTTTAAACTATTCTCCAGTAGTCACTGTAAGTACAAAAGTTTACTCCTTGAATCTCTAAGGGAGAAATCTTAAAGGCAGAGCTCAGAACAACTGGCTTAGAGACAAAACAAGAGCAAGAAAGTAGGATGCGTTTGGAGTAGCTGTCTGCGTTATTTCTCCCCCATGCCCCCGCCGGGAAGCGGGGTTGGGGCAGTGGGCCAGGGACTCTAAGGGACACTTACAAATGAATAATGTAACAATGACAAACCTCTAGTAAGGTATGTTGCATTGGTGTCAATTTCCAGGCTTTGATATTAAACTGTAGTTATATAAGATGTCACCAAGGGGGAAAACTAGGTGGCACACACATGCAATCTCTTTGTGCTATCTGTGCAGCTTCCAGGGAACTATAATCATGTTTAAAGGGTCCATAAAGGACTTTAAGCAATATACTTAGTCTCCTCCCCATCTCAGAAATTGAGAGTATTGTTAAATCACCCAGGAGAAACGTATTTTCAGTTGGCAGGGATGTGTAGATAAAGGAGAACATTTAGAACCTGCTAACAGTCTTACAGGAATACTTTGCCATTAGAAAAGTTATCAGGAATTATCAAGTAGATATCACTTCTCAGCCTTCTGACTCAGATCAAGTGAGAAACTGTCAACTAGATAAATGACACATTGAAAAGGATAATAATACAATCCACTGACTTTAAATAGAATATTTTAGAACTTGTAGAAAAAATATACTTAGGTGGTTGACTTTATTCATTTATAATTTAGTATAAGAAGTTCATAGTCAGTGAAATATCAAACTTTGAGTTGAATATTTTCAATAATTTGAGCTACAATGGCCTTATGTTCATCTCCTTGGGGGATTAGTATCCTGGGGAGGTTTGTGCTGGATTATCTTGTATGTGGACCGCTGTACAGTAGAGACTGACATTTTTCTTAGTTCTCCTGTCCAGCAGTGAGTAACATATGGCATATGAGCTATGATTTTCATTTCAGACAAAAGACGTTAATTCATGAGTTGTTTGTTTGTTTTTTTGTACCAGAGATTGAACTCAGGACCTTGTGTTTGCCAGGCAGGCGCTTCAACCACTGAGATATCTCCCTGGCCCACGAATTTTTTTTTTTTTCTTAATCTAAAAGCGCTGTATTCAAGTTTAGTGGCCACATCAGTACTTTGTGATAAGCAAATGGCTTTTGGATTACAGTTTGGACACTCGATGTCTAAAAGGCTCACAACCAGTCCTAGCACCAAGGACAGTGCTAAACAATTTCTGAGCCCTGTGCTCCTAGACACAAACAATAATTAAAATGCTATTTTGCAGGTCCTAGGGAGCAGGTACCTCCCAGGGAGCTCCCCTGCACACCCGCAGTTCACCCACTTTCTCTGAGCATGGCTCCCCATGCTTTCTGTCTGGCACTCATGGCTCCCTTGCCCAGCTGCCTCTTTAACTTCCTAGCCTTCGTTCCTCTTCTTTGAGACAGTATCCTCCAGAGTGACTGAGGCCCTTCTGTAAGAGCCAAAATAAAATCATGCTCAGTTTTTGGTTGCATTTTTTATCATCTATGCCAATTTCAGTTGAGGTTTTAGTACACTTATTTTTTTCTGGTTCTGGTCTTTATATAAGATGGGTGAAGGATACATTTTTCTATAGTTTTCAAGGGTATTAATAAGTTATATGATTTAGGTCAGAAATAATTTTTCCCACACTATGAGAAAAAAATTCAGTATGCAATTATGAGAACATATTTCCTACATTGTCTTGTTTTGTATCATGAAATAACTACATAACTTGCTCCATATTTTTAAGTTAATTGGTACAGTGTAACTATACGTGATGATCAGATTCATTCTAGGGGATTTGTACCTATACATGATACTCTCTTCTGTGTCTCCAGTTCCATCCCCTCCCTTCAACCTTTCCTCCCCACCTCTTTTACAAGGTTTTTGCTTCCATCCTATAATATTTTTTCTTTTCCCTTTCTTCTCCCCTGGTCCCTCAGTTCTCACTACACAGCCCAGACTCGGAGTGATCCTCCTGATTTCTGCCTCCCTAGTGCTGGGACTACAGAGATGCATCACCAAGCCTGGACTCCATCACCAGCTCAGTGCCTGGGGGCGGGGCCGGAGTGGCGTATGGTATCAGGGATCAAACCCCGGCTCCTGTGCTTAACTAAGCAAGCACTTAGTCCACTGAGCTATATTGCCAGCCCTCCAGTTCCCTTTTAGACAACTTCTTCCTGTTTCACAGTTCCCATTATACATTTTAGTCCTTAATTACACTTTCTCACATCAGAGAAATTCTGGTATTTATGTGTCTGATTTTTCCCCCTATTGGAATATGATTTCAAGATGCCTCCATTTACCTAGAAATGTCTCAAGTTATGCATTTATAGTAAATAGTACTCATCTATCTATGTATCATCTATCTATCTATCTATCTATATCTATCTATCTATCTATCATCTATCTATTTTTTTAAAAGCACGCATTTTTTTTTACCCATTTCTCAGTTGAGGGACAATCAGGTTGTTTCAAGATTTAGCTTTGACAAACTGCTGCTTTAAACCAGAGAGTGCATGTATCATTACATTATAATGTTTTTAATTCTGGGAAGATACCCAGAAGGGGGATAGCTGAGTCAAGTGGGATTTCTAGTCCTTTTTATAAAGATTTCCACAGTTCTTGCACTAGTCTACACTCCAATCAACAGTAGAGAATGGTTTTCCAGTACCTTTTTAAAGAGCCAATCATTCTTCCAGTGAGTGTATTTGGCCTTTCTGTCAAACACATGGTGGCTGAGTATGTTTGGAGTTGCTTTGCATTTATTCCACTGATCCACTGGAATACACTAAACCAGCATAATAATTTTGCAAATATGACCATTTTTGCTGTTTTTCCTATCCATAAGTGAGTACTGTAACTTCCAATGTGTAGGTCTTTTACTTCCTTTGTCAGATTTATTCTTAAGTTTCAGATTTTTCTGATGTTGGTGGAAAACTGTTTCTGCAATCTTTCAGAGCACTTGTGTGTGTATAGGAATGTTATGGATTTTTAGCATTGCTGCTATTGATTGCTCCATAGCTGGAAAAGAAAAAGACAAAGTTTGTGTCTTGTTTGTTTGTTTCTTCAACTACCCAGATGTCCTATGTAAGAAATAATAGCTGCTCCATGCCAATAACAATGTAAGGTTCTCTTCTACATACACATCTCACAGCAATGCTGGAAGGCATGACTAGTCCTAGGTTTCTGAGGAAGCAGCTTTATTTAGATGAAAGAGTTGAGCCTCTGGAAAAGCTGCTAAGTTTTGAGCCCTATTATTAGCCTTTGCTAATACCTACCCAGATTTCTGTGGATCAACTTCAAAATAACTCATATACTTTCCTATGTTTCCATTTACCGATTAGAAATTTAATAAAGCAGGCCAGTGAGATAGCTCAGCCCTGCTTCGGCAAGTGCAGGGACCACGTTCAATCCCCAGCACCACATGTCGTGCTGGCCCTGACCCCAGACAAGATAAGCCAGCCACTGAGACCAGGCATCATGATGCACATCTGTAATCCCAGGGCTGGGGACACTGAAAGCAGGAGGACCACTACGAGTCCAAGCTGCCTAAGGAGACCCTGTAGCAAATACATATTTAAAAACAAACAAACAAAAAAAATCAATAAAGCAAAAGGCAAACTCATAAGCATTTATGATTGGCCTTTGTTTAATCCATTACTAATATGAATTACTTTATGTTCTCCTCCTACCATTATTTCAGTATCACTGCAGTACCAAATCAGTATTAACAATTATTTTAACTTCTGAAAATTATCGACTGTTCTGAACTACTTATACAACACACCTGCACAAAGCAATATAGGCAACTTATGGTATCACAGATTCTGAATCTGCAGATCCAACCAGGTGAAGTAAAAAAAAAAAAAAAAAAAAAAGTTGAAGTTACACAGTAACTGACCTGTGCTATGCTGTTAGGCCTACAAGGGCCGTATCTTTACTGAACATATAGATACATTTTTGTCATCCTTTCCTAAATAACAATTACTTGGGGGTTTATCTGGTTTTGTTTTAATAGAGTCTCATTATGTAGCCCAGGCTGGTTTCAAACTTGTAGGGATCCTCTTGCCTCAGCCTTCTGATGCTGGGATTATAAACAGGCACCATCACACCTTTACATAGCACTTACATTTCATTATGCATCAGAAATATCCCACATTATTTAAAATCTAAGGGGAACAGGTCATATGCAAACCATTTTATGTACAGCATTTGAGCATTCTCAAATTTGGCATCAGTAGTAAATTCTTAGGCATTATTGTCTCTCAAGAATACCTACGTTGATTGTAAATAAAATTCATTGATGATACTATTTTTTATTAATTAAATTTAGTTAAAAAAATGTACTTGAGGTCTGCCTTGTAGCTCAGGGGACTAAAGTGCCTGCTTAGGCAAGCACAGGGACCAGGATTCAATTCTCTGGCTCCACATGCCATGCCAGCCCTGCCCCCGGGGTGTGCTGAAAGCAATTGAGACAGCATGGTGGCATGCACCTGTAATCCCAGCTCTTGGAAGGCTGAAAACAGGATCACTGAAAGTCCAATCTGTGTACTGGGACCCTGTAATTTAAAAAAAAATAAAAAAGTACTTGAAACATAGGCTTTCCTATTACTAAACTGACATTCAATGAATTTATTACTTGTAACGCTTGCATAAAATCTTGGGTAGCAACAGGAACTACAACTAATACTACAGCTGGGAAGCAATATTTTAATTAAGAGGAAATCAGTCCACAAATCTTGCAGCAGAAATTTGCTATGCAAGTCTTAGGATACTGAGGAAGTTAACAATGACTCGGGTATGTGTATGACACGGAAGTGTGCTTTTAGCTAAATGAAGTGCATTTCTGCTTCTCATACAACACTATGGCGATGAGTTCAGATGAGTCCTCCAATGTTTAAAATTACCTAAACATAACATTGCACTCTAGGTAACTTGCCCAGCTAGGAACACACATCATTAGCAACTCCAGACCAAAGCTGGACAATCACTTTGAGAAATATTCCATATGAAAGCTTTTGTAGGGCTGGAGAGATAGCTCAGTGGTCTAAGTGTGTGCCTGTCAAGTGCAAGGACCACAGTTTGATCTCAGGTACTGCATGCCTATAATCCCAGCGCTGGGGAGGCTGAGACAGAAGGATCACTATGAGGTTGAACTGTGTAGGTAAGACCTTGGCCAACAAATAAATATTTATAAAATAAAGCTTTTATATACTGAACTACAGTGAAAGGACAAAATTATAAATTGGGAAAAATATTCTGGACTACGTATGAGGCTAGAAGGGTTAGTTCTGTAAGATAACTTCTAAACATTAATGCCTTAATGCTTACATGCTACAGACAAAAGAAAAAAAATATTAGCAATGATGGTGATGATGAAGAGGTCACCCCCTGGTGCAGTACCATGGAGGGCTGGTCAGTTTAAGGCAAGTGAACATAAACGAGAAGTGACAATATAAGTATATATGCAAGATTCATGCGCCTAACATAGCTATTTCTGGAAAATGGTTGCATTTCCCAAGTGCCCCTCAAATTACGCAGGGCTGTGCAGTTCTCCCACCCTCTGAATGCATCAGTGATGGGATTCTCTGAGCTACTCTCATCAAGCAGGTGAGCCCGCTCTTCCAACCTCCATCCAGCTTGAGGGTGGACTGTACACCTCGGGGTGACAGCCATGAGAGGAAACCCAGCAGTCGCATAATGTGCAAAGTTGCCTCAACAACTACACTGACCTATTTATTATTGCAAAAATAAATTTTCTTAAATTAACAAAAGCTTGAGGCTGCCTATTGTAATATAGAATATTTAATTGGGCTTTCCAGTGTTCAAGTAGTAACATTTCTCCTCATAAAGTCACTTGTAAACTTTTATAACTATGATCCAATTAATATAAACCTGGTCTGTCTCTGCACATGCAAGGATTTATAGGGGAGTCTTATAGCTGCCACAGAAACCACAGCAGTGGAACTGCTCACCATCACTGAACACGGTCTAAGGAAGTACCTCTAAGAGATGGGGACCTGAATTCACCCCATTCATGGAGTAGGTTATAGATTCGTTGACTACCATCACAGAAACAGCATTTTCAAGATTTGTCACGAGGCATAGAGGTTTATTAGGCGGAAAGTACACACATGAGAGGGAAGCCAAAGCACCCAATTTACAGGTATATTGTCATCTTTAAAACCTTCAAGAATTGTCGTTTCCTGGAAAAGGGCATTGTAACCTGGGGCAACTTTGTCCTGAAGCTACAATTTTTCTTAAATGTCTGATGTCAAAATTACCATTTTCCTGTCTTTCTACCTATATTCCTATTCTCTCAGGACAACCCCCCCCCCCCGCACTTAGAACTGCGAGCTGACCACACCACTTAGGGAAAACTTCACACCACCCTATCCCCTTTGGCTGGCTGCTTCAGCTCGCCCTGCACAGCTCACCTCTGAACTCCCCTCAACAGATTCCTTCCCATTCTGCACCAATTCATTCATCAGGGAGGTTATATATAGACTTTCCAAATCCCTAACAAAGGGAGCACAGTGACACAGAAAAGACTGGCTTTGGAAGGTGTAAAGATGCTTTTGGTTCAAACAGTACTTCTTTCATTAGCTCCTCTAGTTTTCAATTCTCAGATGTCTATTTCCAACTTGACTCACGTTTACACACACGAAAAACTGCAATTGTTGGCTCAAGTCAGAATTCTTGCTTTAATATTTCACCTCGAGAGGTAAAAACAGTGCAAAACAAGACATAGGGAAGGAAACATACTGCATACTGGAACAAACAAAACCAAAAACTAGCTGGCCTCATAAAACTCTAAATAGAAAAACTTGGGTCAAATATTTACCCTCCTAACTTCATTTTTCTATGGTTCCCAGATTACAGTTCTGGTTGAGTTCACTGGCAAATGTGTGCTTTCTGACAAATGCATTTCTCTTTTGAGATACAGGAAGAAAAGGTTCCTACAATAAGTAAATTCAGTGCAGTCAGATGATCCAGATGTGTGGCAACAGCCAAATCACAGCTTCTGTGCCCAAGACCAGAGGCAAACTGGGCTCTCAGTGTATTTTAACTCTTTCTTCTAGAGTAATACTTCAATACGCATCTTGAATGGTACTTTGTTTTGGTGGGGTTTTTTTTGGGGGGGGGTTGGAGTAGAGTGGGGTCAGGTACAGTAGAATTTTGCAGTGTTAAAGCAAATAAATATGTTAAGACAATCTCATCTCGACAGCCATCAGTCAGGTACCATTTACCTTAACTGGATAGTGCAACGGAGTCGTCTTAAAGACAAAAGGAAGTCAGAGCTAATACCTCCAAGAGCTCAGTAATGAAAACAGCAGTGCTTTACACAAGAGTAATTAAAAAGAATCCTCATGACTTAGTCTCATTAGAAACACAGTGACTTCATATTTACTGGGCACCTATCATGTGCAAGGCACTATAGTAGGTGCTAAAGATAAATCTCACAGCCTGCCCTGGAAGCAGTCCAGAAGCAGTCTCTGTATACTTTAGATACAATTAACCTTTACTCTTCAACCAATATACAATTGGTTTGCTAGACTTTTTTTTTTTTTGGTCTTTGTAACTCTTGGGAATGAGGTCTCACTTTGTAGTTCAGGCTGGCACTGAGCTGTCATCTGGCTAGCCTCTTATAGGATCTTCCTGCCCCAGGCTCCCCAGTGCTGGGATTGTAAGTGTGTACCACTACCACTGACTAGACACGATTTCTTCTTTTTACTTTTAGTTCAGCAGGTTCACAAAAAAACCTTAAATCTGAAAGTCTTTTACTTGTACACAAAATTCATTTTCATTAGAAAAACGCTGTTTATTACAATTAAGAAAATCCTCATCTAGTCAGTATTAGGAATTTTTTTCTTGTGAATCTGTACTTTGGAAGTAAGCAATTAATCATACTGCATGAAAAACATGCAATCTTTTGAAAATGGTCTCTAAACTTCTGGTAGTCTCATGTAATACAGAAGCTCTGTGTTAAAGGAAAGCTTCACAAAGGTATAAATGTATGTTTGCAATCAAAAGTCCATAGCAGAAGCCCATCACATGTTGAAGTTATTTTTTAAAAGCCCTCCATTAACCTATAGCTCCAAAATTCAAAGCTTTAGATTCTTGTAGCACATTTATAAGGTTAACTGGCTGTCAAAACTGACCAAAGTATATTCCAGAAAAAGAAAACTCGAAGTGATCTTTCTATTTCACCCTTCAGAATTTCCAAAACCTTTTGTTTTCCTTTTGGGAGGAAATTAAAATACAATCAATTACAGGAATAAAAAACACTGCTTCAGCTCTTATCTAGGTTAAACTGCTAGAGAAAGGGTATTGTCAGCATTACTTATTAAAATGATCTCATTTCGATCTGTATCTATTAGGACAGAATTTTCTTTTCAGAATCATTTCTGGGTTCACACATTTCTGGTCATGCTGAGTTAGTCATTTAAAGCCTTGTATCTTTATAGAGATTTAATGAGACTTCTTGACAACTAAGAATATGGCCAATTTTTCAAAATATGTAATTACGGTAGACTAATATTTTACACACCAAAAACGAGTTCCTGAGACACAGGTTCTTTATTCTCATGATGGAGCATATTTACCCTGAGCCGTTTCCCTTAAGTAAAAATAAAGTTTTTCGGCACTGTGCTACCTGGTTCTTCCTACTTCTCCTTCTCACCAAACTCCAAAAATATGGCCTTGCCAAATACACAAACTGCAATTTAAGTATCAACTCCAGACTTATAGAACCACTTACCACAAAAATATAATGAACTGGTAAACTCGAACTCTGGTCTAGTTAGAACTGAAGGCTTATAAATGTTTTCTTTAATGAGAACATAAGCAATTTTTGCAAGATTTGAAACTTATAGATTTTAGGTTTACATATCCAGTGTTTGTACAAAGTAAATGAAGTGTAACAGAAATGAAGTCAGATCAGTATAAACTATTTCTTTCAATCATATTCCTTCATTTATATCACTGAGATGCTATTTTGTTCAAGTTCTCTGCTGAACAGATAAATTTTACAAAACTGTGTGGCTTGAAATGATACCACTTAACCTGTTCAATTCTGTCATTTTAGATATAGAAACCAAGACCATAAAGCTTAATCAAAAAGCTGGGAGTCAAACTCAGTCTATTCACAGTACTCTATTTCTGACCTTGTCGCCAGTTTGAAAAACTCATATGCACATGTTTTTACATGAACCATATAACAGCTCCTAAATGAATATAAGTAAACAATGATATATTTCATAAGAGGTAAATAAAACAAATAATTTTCAATTTAAAGTGTTCTTATAAAATTTTAGCCCTTTTGATTGCTGCTGACAGTACAACTACAGTGTTTGGTCTTGCTTTTAAGGGTATCTGCAGTTAAAAATTTTGAGATGTTTATTTGCCACCTAAAGAAAAAGTATGCAATATGATTATATAGCCAATCATATATTATGTATTACTCTCAAAATTAGTTTTACTTTCTTTGTATTTTAGCATAAGTAGAATTTATGAAGTGAATGAGATGCTACTGCTACCGAGGTTGGTGGTAGCTTCACAATTGGTCACTTCCACGTATGTAAGAAACCACTTCTGGAAGTGATAAAAACGTATCTGGGTAACAAGAAACAATGTGAAAATTGTGAGGGAACTAAAAGGTAAAGAATAAACTTGGAGAATTAGAAGACTTTTCTTCAAATTTTAACTTCATTCTTGGCCAGTTATTTACTTTCGAGCATTTCAATAAACTGGGTTTTAGTTTTTTTATCTACAAAGAGCTAACAATGGCACTGTTTACCTCACTAGTTATTGAGCACAACATAACAACAAAATACATGAGAAGGTTTTGTAAATGGAAAATCACAATACAATTATTCCTATTTCAAAAATTATTAAAATGTGACCTAGAGGGAGCTGTAAATGATTACCACTCAGTGGCACTTAGCATGCTCACATGAACAAACTTAAATCAGGGAGAAACCATGCAAGCACTTTCATCTTTCAATGACAATGCTAAAAATAATACAAAGATATGCAAAAAAGTTTTTTAAAAAGCATTGAAAGACACACATTTGGTTGACATGAGCTTTTTAACATGAATGTGAATGATTTGTAGGATATAAAGAGGTATTCATTCTTTAAGTGGAGAAAGCTGCTAGTCATTTAAGAAAACAGGCTGTGTGGGTAATCCTAAAGCAAATGAATTAAAATTCTCTTTTGGCTTTCTGTAAAACCAGGCTTATAACAAATAACTGTTATTAATTTTCCTGTAAGCTATCATATCCTAAAGATATAAAAGAATGTCCACAACTAAATCACACCCAACATGAGCTTTCATAAATGCAAAGCATAAAATTCAGAGTTCTTACGACTCTTTAGGCACCTGAAAGTTTTTAACAACCCTTCATGCTCACTTTATATTCCATAAACAACAATGGAAATACAGTGAATACTTGAAATACAACTTTTCGTTTTTACAAAACCTTTTTATGTAGTTGATTTATTTCTATAATACTCAGCTCTGGTGATTTTGTCATTATTTGCAAAACTGTTTAATCCTTTTCTTCAAATATGTCTTTGATGTTCATACACCAAAAAGAAGGTAACAACTCCCCTTAAAAAAAAAAAAAAAAGACAAAAGAAAAAGATGCAAAGGAAGAGATAAATGAAATATAATTCATTAAGTATAAAAATATGTTGTTTCAAGTTCAGAATAATTTAATAGCTCTTTGTTATTTCATATGTATCTGGAAATGGGACAGATACATGTCCAGATCCTGTCACAAGAGGTAGAATTCCAGCATTTGGTACAACGTTCCACGATAGGGTCAAAGTGACATTCCTGTTTCCCCTAAAAGACAGAATAAACGTAAATCAGCAGAAAGATTTCTACATCAATATAAATATCTCAAATCAAGCAACAAGGCATCAAATATTTTATTTGTGACCAGCTATTCTTAAAAGGCTAGTCTGCAAAAAGAACTATATTTTCATGTCATCTAAAATTCAAAGGTACTGCTAACAACACCTGTATTATATTTACAGCATCCCTTAATGGTCACCTAAACTCACTTATAGTTGTAGTTAATGTAACTATGAACCAAAACGTTCATGTGAGTAATACACTGTGAACATAAGACTTATACTAGGTATCAGAGACATTAGCATGAAACCTAGTTCTGTTATTTAGATGTGCAAACTTCAATAGAAAATTTATGATGAAATCTTTTCAAATTTTCATGAGGTAACAGAGGTTTGGTCTGGTCAAAATAGGTCTCTTAGACTGAATGGTGGTATGAGCCCGTAATCCCAGGTCTTGGCAGGAAGTAAACAGGCAGATCACAACAAGTGCAATCTAGTAGTGAGACCCTGAACACTCTATAGATCCTTCCCTAAAATACAAAAAGAGGTCTCTTCTAAATTTTTTCTTATAGTTACACAACATGAAGAGGCAAGAATTCCGAGAGATCAATCCTCTGACTCCCCTATTTTGTAAAAGATAAATTAAAAATTTAGAAAAGAGCCAACCTCAGTATCATTTCCTGGACTCAACCCATTGCTTTTTCATTCAGATTTCAGACTCACATTCAGAAAAAAAGAGTTTTGCCAGTCACAACTGCATCACTTATGAGAAAACCCAAATGGCATGACACAGAGAAGCTGTAGGCCTTATTATTTTGGCTATTGTACTTCACACACTAAAAAATAATTACTGTATTTATTTTAGATTCCAATTTATGTTCCTTTACAATAAATCTCTTCAAATTTTCCTTTTAAACTGTCATTTTTCTTTGAAATAAAAAAAAAAACCTTTTTCTCCCTTTCACCTCTTACTAAATGTAGAAAACAACAAAGAATGCTCACTTGAGACCATTTCCATCATCAAAGAAGAAGTATTTTGTTTTCATGTCTTTCAACAGCAGCCTTGGATTATCACCTCTCAGAACAATCTTGTCCCAAAGGACAACTTGGTTCAGGGCCTACATTATAATGAAAATTAAACAACTCATCAGAAAAAGCATCTTATCACTTCATATTAAAAATCCTACTAAGCAGAAAGTTTCACATGAGTAAACAGAACTCTGATAATCTTGCTGCATACAAAATGATTTTCTTGGAGAGAAAAATACTGCCCCAAAATAAACCATTATTTTTATTAGGTGAAAAACACAAATGAGGTACTCATTAAATATAAAACAAATATTTCTTCTGCTACAAGTCAACTCTATTACATAAGGTCCTCATAACTTACCAGAAGGCTTCAATTTATATGTGCTCCAACATGAGACTCTTAGAGGAACAAAGGAATTAGAATCTGTAACAGTGAAGAATTCTCTTAAGTCCCTTTTCCCTGAAAAACTTCTAATACCTCCTACCCCAGAGAGAACCTTAGGTAGTGCTGGGAAAATAGAATGAGCCAGTCCCAATTCAGCACACAATTAATACAGGCTTAGTGCTGCCAGATTACACTATGAATATGACATTATAAAAAAAATTACTAAAAAAGCAATGATTTTTTTTTTCCCTTTAGGTTAAAACTTAATATGCAACATTGTCTTAGCATGTAAAAAGGATAGGTCACACAATTCTTTAAAGCCACTATATTGCAAAATATTTGGCATAAATTTTAAAAATTAGGGCTATGAAGTAGAAAACACATTTGTGATTGCTACAAGGTCTCTAAGAATTTAGTGTTACTAAGTTATCATTTATTACCTTCTGAGACTGGTTTCTCACTGTGGGAATGCAGTAAAATAAAATGTGGAATAGTTATTTCTAAAAAAAAGTTTTAAACCACATGTTACAGCTTCTTTCTAACACTAACGTAATTATTCAGACTGAAGAGCCCTGAATCAAATGGTGAAATCAAATGTTTTCATGTCAAATGCCAAACTAGTATTAACTTACTAGTTATACCAGGGTAAACCACAATGATAAACATAACTAGAAATCCTCATTGTAAACTGAAGTTTATTTTAGTAATTTGTTGAAACCAGTAGAGTAATATTTTCATATGCAGCTGTTACTCTTTGAGAATAACTTTTCCTGTGTTTATTTTAATGTTCTGTCTACCCTGATAAACGAGGATAAAAAGCCCAAGATTCTGAGTTTGATCCTGGGCCTGCGAGCGCGCGTGCACACGTGCGCGCACACACACACACACATTGGAGAAGTACACTAACAGAAGTTCGAGCAGGGCATGGTGGCTCACGCCTGTAATCCCAGCACTTGGGAGGCTGAGGCTGGAGGATCGGTGCGAGTTCGAGACCAGCCTGGGCTACAAAAGTGAGCTCAAGGCCAACCTCAACTGCATAGTGAGACCCTGTCTCAAAAAGACAAAAAAAAAAAAAAAAAAAAAAAAAAAAAAAAAAAAAAAAAAAAAAAAAAAAAAAAAAAAAAAAAAAAAAAAAAAGAAGTTCGAAATTGTTTTCCTTATATACCATACCTGTGGATTACTTTGTATATACATGATTCTGGAAACCACAAGCTACAGAAAAAACAAGAAGCTCCCAAAGAAGAAAATCTTCTAACAGAGCCACCTCTCCATAAGATTGTGATTTTTTTAAACTAACTAAATTTATTAGTACATTTCAGGTATACATAATGACCACATTCCTTGAAGGGAATTTTTACCAGCACATGATATAACCTTTTTCTTTTTTTCCCCCACTGTGAATAAGGAGAGGAAGAGGCTTGCAGGGAGGGTAGGGAAATGGGGAAAAAACGATGGCAATTTTCTTATTAAGCAGAGCAAAGCAGATCCTTTGACTATATAACATTTGTTCTGAAAATACAATACTTTAAATAACTACTAAAATATACTTAAGTATACATACTTACATTATTTTTTGTTGAATATTCTGCTGATAAATAAAGAAACAACTGCTTAACATTCCAATCAAATATATTCTCCAGATGTACACAAATTAAGGAATATATAAATTAGAAAGCAGCACACATCTGACAATCAGATCTTATTTTTCCAATAATTATCCACAGCAATGGATAGTGCAGAAACACACTGTGCCACTATTTAATACATCAGATACCAAATATGAGAAATCCAGCCCATTCCAAAGTCAAGAGTCCAAAAAAAAAAAAGCATCCATCACTACTTTAATAAGCAAATAACAAAGAGGGTCCGGGGAGATGGGGAGATAACTCAGGGGCATAAGTAACTGCTTGGCAAGTGCAAGATCCTGAGCTCGATCCCTGATTCCACAAAAGAAAGAAAACAACAGAGAAAACCAAAACCTAATCTCATGTACCATCAACCTACAAGTCCAAAACAAAAATATTCAAACACATCATTCCACTGCAGCTCTAAAGTATTAGCAATCAGTAATATTAAAATTTAATAACGTAAGAACATGAACTAGGTGCAAGTAATTAACCAAGTATAAATTGTAAAAGTTGTTTTGATTACATGCAAATACAAGTCAAAACATCTCAACAGATAGTACATGGAGTGCAGGGCATTCCAGAATTAACTACAAGACTGACAGCATTTCAGGGATATGATCTGACCTGATCTTTAGATTAATAAATCTATCTATTATGACAATAAACCTATTTATTAACTTAAAGATCAGTACTATCATTTTAGCAAAACATTTGTTATATTACACTTTTAAATAGTAGTCGTGGGGCTGGGGAGATAGCTCTGAGGCACAAGTGCCTGCTGGGCAAGTGCAAGGTCGTGAGTTCGAACCCTGGTCCCACAAAAAAAAATAAATAAATAAATAAAAAATAAATAAATAAATAGTAGTCGTTAATAATTCATTTAGAATTGAGACATTTAAAAACAGTTCTCTGAAACAGATGCAATTTCAAGTATCAGCAGCATTCAGGCAATCTGGTTAAAGTACAAATAATGAGACTGAGAATATATAAATCTGGTAGTCAGGATATTAGTTCTACTTTTATGGTAGATATTAACTCTTTAATTTTTTTAAATGACTTAAAAGTATGGCATAAGACTTTTCTGACAGCATATTCTGGTTCCTAAAAAGATGCCTTCAGAACTTACTCCCAGTCGGCTTCTCAATCCAGTAATTTATTTCTGAAAAACTACAAGTAGTTTCACAAGAAGACAAAGGAACAACATGTAAACTCATCTGTTTTAATTGTTCAGGCATTTGTTTTTCATACAAATTCAGACTGCTCCCCCTAAATAACCATCTTTAATCACAGGGTTATAGCAAGCCAAGTGCTATTAGGCCAAATATGGCAATGAACAACACACCCAAGATATACACCTCTAACCCTAAAGTTTAAGGGGCAAAATGACTAGTTGATCAAAAAGTGAAAACTTAAACAGAAAACATTTAAATCATTTCCATTAACGTAATTCTTTTCCTTAAGATTTCTACTTACAAAAGTTCTTATAAAAATAATTATAATAAAATCCTAACATGGCTTAATAATAACTATTTTAAGATTGGTCTTTCATTACTATTACAAATACAATTAACTTTTTAAACATATATTTTTCTTTACTACCAAAACATACAGATTCCTTAAGATTATATATTACATACTTTTAAGTAGTTCTGGTACTGGTAATACTTTCTTTTTTTCATCCAAATGACCCAATTATTTTTGCTAAACAAATTCAAACATTACTTTTGCAGATTTCAATCAACTGAATGTTTCCATGAACTTATATTCACACAACTGACTCATGAATCTATGGAGTTTTCTCTAAGAATAAATGTGGAACTATTTACACTACTTTACTGATGAAAATACAAGAATTTCCCAAGTTGGGTTGGTTCCCTGTGAGATTGTCACACACCCTGTTCCCTGAATCACTAAACACCTTTATTTTACAAAACCATACAGAAAGCACAAAATACAGCATTTTCTTAAAGGATATCAACACTTATATCAAATGTAATGAATCCCAGATCACTTCTTTCTCTAGGTCCAGTAAAGTCTTCTACATTTTTTCTACAAGATAAAAATAAAAATTTTACCACCTTTTATATGTAACACCACGGTAAATTCACGTAACGTGAAGGATCTGATCTAATTGTGTGCACGAGTGAAACTGCATTTCTACAAAGAAACAAGTAAACATTGAAATATCAAGAGTACAGGGTACACATTTTAATTCAACATAAAAAGCTCTTAGCTACTTTCATAAATCTTCACAGGCTAACAAGAACCAAGGGAAAAGAAATACTGCTATTAAAAAACACTGAATGTAAAACAAGAATGGGTTGAAGAAAAGTACATTATGACAAGATGGTGCAGAAAATTATTGACAGCTGCTTATCATGCGTTTAGGACATGTCAGAGCAGCTGGCATTGGCCACCATTGTCTCAAGTCTCAAAATAAGCGTTTCTTTAAAGTATTTTACTTTAAACAACAGAAAAGTAAGAGCTAGAAGAGTAGGAAACCTGCTCAAGGTAACATCTAGCATTGGTCCAGCGTTTAAAATTCACCAAACTCGAAAAAACACCCGGGAAGCTCACGGGCAGGGCTGAGCTCCACCCCAGGTCTATTTAAATTTCAGAGTCTAATTGAAATTAGTACCAAAGACAAAAAAAAAAAAATGGGGGCTGGGTGGGATGGGAGACCACAGGTGGAGAAGTCGCTGCAGGATGATGGCTCATAGGAGATTCTGACAAATCAACTTAAGGCCAGAGACGGATTGTGTTGGAAGATGCTGGAGTAAACTGGCTGGAAGGGCTGATATCAAAGACAGAAGTGGTTGAGAATGTGAAAAAAGATCTACCAAAAACAGGCGGTACTTCAAGAACCGTTATTGCGAAATTCTATTTTGGGGGTCTTCAGAGATTTATTCAAGTTGGCTAAAAAAAAAAAAAAAAAAAAAAAAATTATATATATATATATATATATATATATATATATATATATGTTTTTAAGAAAAGACCGAAACGTTACGCCCGAGACTAGGAGGGGCGGATTCTCGCCGCGCATCCCACCAACCCCTCTCCGTCCGCCCGCCAAGGTGGAAGGTGGCGGCCCGGCGCGCAGAGGCGCGGGAACCCCGTTCCCGACTCAGGGCGCCCGCGCTCGCGCCCGGCGGCCGGTGCGCTGTTGTGTTGCGCCCTCATTGGCTGGCGCGGAGGGAAGTGAGGAACAGGAAGCGGCGGAGGCGCCGACCTAGCTCGGAGCTGAGGAGCAGCCCAGCCCGGGAAGGTGCGGCCGGCGCGCTCCGCGGCCAGGCCCGGGGGCCCCACTCGTCAGGCCCGGCCCCTGCGACGCGCGGTCGCCCTGGCCCCGCCGCCTGGCCCCGGCCGCACTCACAGCATGATCCGCGAGACGTGCAGCCGCACCGGGACGCTCCTGTCTTTGAAGGCAGTAGTGATGAAACAGCCGAAGGTGAGCGCCGCCATCACGCTCAGCGAAAAGGCGAACAAGGAGTTCGCGCGCGACAGCACCGTATTCATCGCGACGATCTGCCCGGAGCCCTGTCTCTACACAGGCTGCGGGGCTCACGTTCCGGCAGCAGACCGGCTCCCTCCGACCCGCGCCGCCTCCCGAGCGCACGTTTTGGGTGCGCGCGCCGCCGCTGCCCCGCCTCCTTTCCGGTCCTCGGACGCGCGCGCGCACACTCCCACGGGACACGCCCACCGCCCGGGTGGCTCTGCGCTGAAAGGTGCCACTCAGCGATCAACCCGCCCCTCCGCCCGCGCCGCAGCCAATCAGCGACGAGAACGTAGGTGTTGCCCGTCAGGGGAGACCGCCCCGTCCTGTTCCGCCTGTCTTGTGCGTTCGCGGCGGCGAGTGTGGGTTGTTTGCCCTCAGCTTGGTTTCGTAGTCTGAGGTTTGGACTGTGCAGTCTTCATTTTCATATGCCATTCATTTTTTTTCCGTCAAAAACTAGCTAGCTGAGGTGGATTAGAGTCTGAGTGTCGTGTTTGGAAGTGTTACACCTGGTACTCTTTCCCCGTATAAACGCGGTCAGAGTTAGAATTTAAGCTTTATTGGGAGGATCTGGGGAGAAGGAAGAAATGAAGCCTCCAAGGTCCCTAAAAGCACGCACGGCCCAGCTGTCAGTGCTTTTACTGTCCACTTCCAACCTTAGTCAGGCTCCTGTTGGATGCTTTACTTTCTACAGAGTAAAGCTGCTTTTAAGAACGACTGGTTGATGTTATCTATTCTAAATATTTGCACTTTCGATAACTGAAAAGATAACCTCCCACAGCGGTTAGAATCCGAGACAGTCGTGGATTTGCTGTACAGCACCACATATAAAGCATGGAGAGTCAGCAAGCAATCGATAAATACGAAATTAATTTATCAACTGCCCAATAACCCGGTAGTCTCAAGGTTCTGACTATGCCATTTCCTGACGTTGAATGTACTGTCTACCTTCATTTCTGTTCCTTTCACAGCTCGTGACTTTTGTAATTATATAACTAGGATTTGGAGGGTCCAGTGATACAAAATAATTTTAAAAAGCATATTGCGCCTATTAACCAAACTAAAGATCATAAGCTATAGACTGTAATGGGCGCAAACCAGAAGTTGATGATATGACCCTGAGGCTGGCTTCTATTATATTGTTGAGCTTCTGCTTCTTTTGCATCATTCACTGCCAATTAATTTTCCTATTACTAATTGCTAATGTGCCTGGAATAGATCTAGGTTTAAAAATGCTGCACAAATAAGCTTGAATCCCTGCTCAGGTGCAATAGAACCAACAAATGAGAAGTGGATTAATTATATACAAAGAGGTGCTTAATTAAGTATAAACCTGAATTTTTGTATTCTAGGTAGCTGCACTTTTCAGTGAAGCAAATATCTGTTGAATATTTATTATATATGCTGCAAGTGATAAGGAGATGTATGGTGTTCACTTTCTGTTCTCAAGAAGCTTATCTAATGAAGTTAAAACAAAATCAGGAGTCTGAAATGTAAGACAAGTATAAATGCCAAAGGAAGGTACACAATGCCAGGACTTAAAGTGAAAAAGAAACCACGTCTGCATTAATGTGGGACAAAGCAGCCTAAACAAAATATTTAACGCAGTGCCTAAACATTAATTATTCTTATTACACGGTAACTGTTTAGGGTAGATATTCCAAAATATACTAAGCTGCAAGTATGGGTACATCTAAGAGGTAACTTAGTAGGCTGGTCCAGCTTAACAGTGTATAATTACAGATTAGCAGCGGTGAGACTGGAAAGTTAAACTGAGGGATTATTATAGAAACCAGGTCACAATGTTAGACTTTGTATCAAGGAAATTACGTGGTGAGCAAGACCAGGCAGCCTTATATCAAGTGCACGAGCAGAGTGCATGACTGAGGATGACAGCTGTGCAGCCCAATGATGATTTGTTAGGATGTGCTTTTCAGACGCAAAATCTATAAGACTGCACACCTGTAATCCCAGCACTTGGGAGGCTGAGGCAGGAGGATCGGTGTGAGTTCAAGACCAGCCTGGGCTACAAAACTGAGCTCAAGGCGAGCCTGAACTGCATAGCGAGACCCTGTCTCAAAAAGACAAAAAAACAGAACAAACAAACAAAAAAAAGACCAAAAAAAAATCTGTAAGACTTCTGCAAAATGTAAGATGAAAGTAGATTATGAAAGTGCAAGGGAAATTATTGCTAGCACAGTAAAGTTTTGAACATTAATGAATGGGAGGACTAAACTACTAAGGAGAAATAAGCACAGTGGTGATGAAGTAGGATACTTCTTACTCTGCTGTATTTTTCCCACTATTTGGATTTTGTAGATATTTAATCATATCATCTATGTTAGTTTTTTTGGCCTTTTCCCCCATTATTGTATATATCATTTATTAATTTCAGAGGTTAACATTTCCCAATCACTGTCGTAATATTCAGTAATGCTGGAGGCAGTCATTGTTTTTGTCTTGTTCTTGATCTGAACGGAAAAGTTAATTTCTATAATATGTAAGATGCCAGATTTGAGAAGGAAGTGCACATGTGTGTCTGTGTATGTGTATCACATGCTATAAATTGTATGTTGGTATTAAGACAAGATCCTTTATTTTTATTTAATTGGGAAATTTCATATTTCTCCTTTCACAAGCTGTTTACTTTATGCATTTGAAAATCTCAAGAAGGATGAATCATTTTTCCTTTAGATCAGTGGTTCTCAACCTGTGGGTCATGACCCCGATGGGGGTGAATGACCAAAACACAGCCATCACCTAAAGCCATCAGAAAATGTTATTTATTTGGAATTACAGTTTTGAAGTAGCCACCAAAATTATTTTTTGGTTTGGGGTCACTGCAACATGAGGAACTGTATTGTGGGGTCACAGCATTAGAAAGGTTGAGAACCACTGCTTTTGACTGTTTAAAATTAATATCTAATTTTATTTTATTTTATTTAGGAAAAAAGTGCTATTTGTAATTTTTCTAAAGTCTTTCTCTTCTGAAAAATGGCATTTTTGGCTACTGTAGATGCCAAGTTATCTAAGGAAGACAGATGGCAGGACCCTCAGTGACTGGCCGAAAACACAGATAGTGTCGGATCCCATGTATGCTATGTGTTTTTCTGTACATACATGTGATAAAATTTAATTTATAAATTAGGCACAATGAAAGATTAACATCAAAACTAATCCTAACATAAATCATAGAAGTAATACTTATTCAAAATAAAGGTTATGGGACTGGGGTCTCTCCCCCCATGCTTTGGCTCTACTTAAATAAGGCACTTTGCTGCTTCTTTCTGAGGTGTCCAACTTGCCAGATTTACCACTATGATGCACTGGGCACTTTATTAATTAAGATAAAGAAAATTTGAACACAAGCACTAGGCTACCGTGACAGTTGATCTGATAAATTGAGCTAGCTGGTGAAGGACTCACAAGTTAGTTGTAAATACAGAGCAGATACACTGGAAAAAAGAATGATTCGTGTCTTGTAGAACAGGTAACCAGACAGAACAAGATTTCATCATTGTGTAGAATGGAGTGCTATTTTTACACTAATGAATTATTTATTTCAAGAGTTTTCCATTTAATGTTTTCAGTCTTGATTGACCACAGGTACCTACAACCTTTAAAAGATAAATTGCAAATGGGTGGGTGGAGAGCACAACTGTGCATTGGAAAGGTAATGTATTTTTTATTGTGTATAGAATTTGTTTAATACTTTTGTCTGCTATATTCATTATATAACTTTTATATTGTATCTTTAGTAATTTTTTATAATCTAGATTTTCTTGAATTATAATGGATGTGGTAAATGCTCTAATATTAATGTGTTGTCTGTTTTTCTTTTCAACATCTGCTTTATGAGTCATTAAGTATTTCATAAGCAAATATTAATAACTGTTACTTATCCATTGTGAATGGTTTATTTTTTAAATGTAACTCACTAAATACACCAAGAAGATATAGAAGGAAATTAAGACTATGATTTATCTAAAATAATACTACAAAGCTGAAAATTTAGAATTTCTAAACTATACTATATACTTTGATAATTTCTATTCAGAACATGAGACAAGATTGTAAAGAGAAGAGCAATCCGTATGTTTTGTCAGTACTTGAAAAATTAGGGTACAGGCAAATGGGGAACATATGTCTAATTATATTTTTGAAATACAGGAAGAAACCAAGAATAAAGACAGGGTTTCGATCTATTTGCAAGTAACTATTTTTCTATACTATCCAACTAAAGAGGAAGAGGAAGAATAAGTCAGTTTATGAAGAAACACCTTAAAGCTGTGTGCAGGTGGATAGCTAAGCTGTTTTTAAAGGAGATAAGCATAAGAGGATAGCCATTGCAATGAACTGTGATGTTGTTAAGAGTATTTACAGAGCCCAGGAAGTACTGTGCTGTGAAAGGGAAGTTCTTGGATTAGAGCATGGTTTAAGTCTATTATATTAAGGAGTCAGATTCACAGTCATTTTCTGAAATGTGTTATACATTGTAGTATCCATTTGAAGAGTCAGTGTGTTTTCTTACAGGTTTCCATCTCTTTCAGTGCCCAGAACACTGAACTTTACGCATGATAGATGCTCAAAAAAAAAAGTTCTTACTGCATTGAGATATCTTAAATCCATAGATTGTAATATTTTGAAGAAATGTCCATGAAAAAAATGCATTTCATGCATAGGTAACAACCATTTAAAGTGTAAGTTGGTAAAGTGCTAAATTGGATACACAAACTGAAGTATAGAAAGGTTGAATGCTGGGCTAATAAGAGTGAACACGTTGTGGTAAGCCTGATGCTCACATTCCTTGCCTGGCCCCCCATGTTAAGAGTGATCATCTGAGCCCCCACCTACTGTACAGATGTTCTCCCAGCACCTAACACACTCTTATAGGTGGGGCTTTGCAGAAGTGGCTATAGGTAGGCTATTTTGGTGCTGGGATTAAGGTTGCATGGTTTCTAAATTAGTCCAATGACTAGTTTTCCATAATTCTGTGTTTGGATAATGGGAAGACTCACTTTGCATGTGGGAGGCACCACCTACATGGAGAATAGCCTGAAGGGATAAAAGGGAGAGGAGGCTGCTGTTTGTTGCTCCCTCCCTTCTGCTTGTCACATTATGAACTGTTCCTGCTCTGTGATGCCCCTCTAGCATACCACCTTGCTTTTGAGCCAGTCAACAATGGACTGAAATCTCTACAAACTGTAAACTGAAATAAACTTTTCCCTCTTTAATTCTGGGTGACAGCTATTTTGTCTTAGCCACAAAAAAGTAACAGACAACATCATTCAGGAGACAAGTAGCAATCCTGGCAAGCCTAGAGGTTTTTAGGTCACTTCATGTCATGACCATGTAGGTTTTCAACAGTTAGGTAATTTCCTAGGAAGGCATAGGACTTCCAGCTGATGGACCAGCTAAGAAAAATTATGCCAGTTGATTTTGTGGTAGGTAGCAAGAATGGTGCTTTGGTTTAAAAAGATATTTATTTAGTTAAATATGTAGTCACTAAATAGACCATTCCAGTTGCAGTACTTTTAGGAGTTCTATGCTTGTGAGCCTCAGAAAAAAACGAAAGGGAAAACATTTTTCTGGATAGGCTGTACCAAGACCAGAGTACCAGAAGAAGGATTTTTTTTTTTTTTGGGGGGGGGGGGGCTGGGTCAAGCTGCTTTAAGGGTGGGTATGGGAATCGAACTGTTGATCCCTGTGCCTGACTGGGATTGCCCACGCAGACACTTAAACCACTGAGCTAACATGAAAGCCCCCCAAAGTACCACAAGGAAAGGAGACTTTTGGCATAAAACACATGGTTTCTGTATTTTAGAACACTCTTAGCACTTAAGAGACAGTTTGGGTGGGGCAGTATATCAACCAACTTCCTCACAAGCAAACCTTTCTAGAGATACAAGTCTCAAGCCTGTTGTACTTTACAAACTTGCTGCTTTTGGGTCATTTTATTTCTTCTAGAAGTTTCTCCAAGAATAATTCTTGTAACATTCCAGTTCAAGATTATCATTTTGTTCCAGTATATGTCCTTCACTTTTTTCTCTTTGTCTCTTAATCTTTTACTTTCTTTGTGAGATTGATTTCTTCTTTTTTTTTTTTTTTTTTTTTAATGTATTTAGTGCAAGATGTCTTTACACAGATCAGACTCAGTGATTTCCTGCTTTCAGCTTCCCAAAAGCTGGAATTACAGGCACATAGCACCATATCCAGTCTTATTTGCCATCTCAGCATGCCAGCAGGGCCAGCATGGCAGGCAGGGGATCAAGTCCCCCACCCCCACATCTGCCTAAGTAGGTTCTGTGATCCTTTGAGCTGTCTGGCCAGCCTGAGAATGATTCTTAAGTATTTCGATTTTTGGATGATACTGTGAAGGGCATGGTTTTCCCAATTTCTCTCCTGACATGCTCATTGTTTGTGTACAAAAATGCTATTGATTTATGAATGTTTACTTTGTATACTACTGTGCTACTGATGTTGGTCACTAAATCTATAAGTCTCTTGGTGGAGTTTTTGGGGGTCATCTATGTAAAGTATCATATGATCTGCAAATGATAATTTCACTTCTTCCTTTCCAATCATTATTCCTCTTATTTCTCTTTCTTTCTTAATTGCTCTGGCTAATGTTTCCAGAACTCTATTAAATAGGAGTGGTGACAGTAGACATTTTTATCTTGTTCTCACAGATGGCTTTTATCAGGTTGAGATACAAGATTCTGATTTTTTGTAGGGTATACAATAAATTGCCCATTTGGCCCAGAGCCATTCAAATGGAGCTCATACATTTATTAAATAGACAAGGAGACACTTCGAAAAGCCAGTGGTCAGCTATGGGCCCCTTCCTACAGTAATTTAGCGAGCAATTTATATTTCACATCTCATCCTTCCATCATATCACTTGCACATCTCAAATGTGCTCTCTGGCTCTTCAATCTTTTCTCAGAATCTCTTTGCTCAGACTTGCTTTCTGAATAGAATTGTAATTCTCATACTCAGAATGTCTTAAAGATTTCCATAAAACCTAGGAAAATTCAGTCCCGTTGCATTTTTGATGGAGTAGTGTTTTTACTATTGCTTTAATCCCAATTCCTATTGATACGAAATTAATCTTTTGCTCAGGTTGCTATACTGCTTGCATAATTTGAGTTGTTCTGTGTTGCTCTTACTCTGTATGGTGTTCTCAGCCCTTGCCTATTCTCCTGTGTTATCAGTGACCATCTGAGCCCCTACCTGCATGTGAACATGAGTGGTTGCCTTATTTTAGCTTCTTGACTTCAGGTAACCTGCTCAGACTTAAGCTTCCACCTTCCATTTGAACACACATGCTAGAAATGGTCAGGAAATGTTTTCATTGTTCCTTCTTAAGCAGTGAGCAACTTCGTGGCTTTGTCAGCTAATGTGAGGTCTGTACAGGAAACAAATCAGGCACATCTGCTACAGTCAGGTATATTCTTTGTATTAACCTATTGTCATGCTCAAGTTCCATAGTACATATGCAAAGCTGACAAGAATTTAAAATCAGTATATCATGTAACCTTAAAAAATAACATTTTATATATGTATTCTGTTACTGAGATTAAGTAACCAAGTCAGTAATACATAAGTAACTTTATTACTTGGTAACTTTTTGTTTGTTTTGTTTTTCTTGAGACCACAGAATCTCACCCTCTAGTTTAGGATGGCTTTGAATTCACTGCATAGTCCAGGCTGGCCTAAACGCACAATAATCCTCCCACCTCAGCATCCTGAATGCTGGGACTACACTTGTGCACCACAACTCTTTACTTTGTATCTTTAAAACAAAGTACACAAAGTATCTGAGTTCTTCACATCTGTCTTAGAAAAGTCTGTTCTGGGAAGAAAAAAAAAAAGATGTAAAAATATTTTTTTAGATTTTTATTTTCTAGGTACTAGAATATGTTCATTGTGTTTTATACTTCTGTGAATCACTATTATACCTCTATGAATACATTGGAAGAAAGTTTAAGCTATTATTTAAATGATGTAAATAAACTATTAAAAATTGAAATTCTTGAAACAACAAACTCTGCTTAGGTTGTTTATAATCATTTGGCATATCGTGGGAGTCAGAAGGTGGATGATATTCAAGGATAGAGTGGGGAAGAAAAGAACATGTTACCTGGTGTGAGATCTGCTAACAGATGCCAAGAAAATACATCAGCCACGTGCACTGATTTGACAATGCAGGCAGGCAGAGTGCCCAAGTCATGAAAGTACAGTGGTCATCCATCCTCAATTGGCATATGAAGTCTGAGCTAAATGTGAATTCAGACAGTGTGTGTGTCTGTGTTGTTCCTTTGTACAAAACATGATTTTCCTTAGTTGTCATAGTTAGCACACAGTAAATTTTGTGAAAGTTTCCCAAGAGGTTCAAAGTGATTCTAAAATGTATGATGACCCTAAAAGAAAGCAACAAATTTCATTTTGTTTTCAAGTAAGGATAAACAACTTTTAATCAGCTTACCAATTGTTTTGTTTTCATGGTTTTGATTGAGCTTTTGTTATAAATGTAGATGCATAGAGGGAGTACGTGACACTTGCACAGGTGACAGGTTCCACAAAGCCTCTCCTTTGATACTTTAAAGGATACTTAAAGTTCTTCCTTGAGGTTTAGAGTCATGTTTTTAGTTACTTTTGTTTGTAACAAATTTTAAGTTATTAGAGGACTTGAGAGATTTTAAAACAAAGCATGTTGGTAATAGAGATCTATGAATATATTTGACCTTTATTTGTATGAGAATAATCTGGGGTTGACAGGGGCAGTGTTCAGGCATTAAGAAGATGCATGTTAGTTAAAGCCAGTCCATGCAGGCTATCAGAAATCAGTATGTAATCATGGCCAGGCTTCAGGGTGCTATATTGGATCATTTGGCTGCATTTTAAAGTAGAGACCAGGGAAAAGTCTAAGTGGGGCTGGCAGGGATGGTAAGAAGAATGGTGTGGCCAAAAAAAAAAAAAATCGTAGGTGTACGTGGCTCCTCAGTAGGAGCTAATGAAGCAAAGCTGTCACTGGTTTGGATCCCAGAGCCCGGTGAAGGATATTTGTTGATTACACTGATTTCCAAGGTGTGAGAGTATTGATGCTACTGAAATATCCCTTGGTCCAGGCAGGTTGATCATGTAGCTCTGCAACTGAATCTGTGGGTTCGAGGAAGGAAGTTCTCCATCAGACACAGGATCATGAGCTGTATGAACCAGAGAGAGAAGATATGGGGGCTGGGAAGACTGGCATTAAATAACTTATTAATTCCATTTTAAAACAAAATATCAATGATTAGATTATATAAGTGAGTCAAATTTCAGTATCTGTTATAAGTCTAAAAATTGTACAAGTCTAAAAAACCCAGTAGCTCTCCCAATTATTCTAAAACCTACTTTGAACATCTGTGTATAATATTTAAAAGATTATATAATCATTCAATGAGTGCCATCTAAAAGTGAATTTAAAAACTTTTCAGATTAAAGTCATTTTTATACTACATTGAACTATTCCAACTGTACATAATGTAGAACATCCTTACTATGTCTTTTTTGCCACCAGTTAAATATATGGTATATTTAACATACAAGTTCATATTTAGTTCTATGTCAGCACATAAACTATCAGACAAAGTACAAGCAATTTTATCAAAACAATTTTTTGAAAATAAAACTTCATGTCAGTGGTCAATATCATAGTTGTAATTTTTCTCGTTATTTTATGTAATCACTAATTGTGTTTGGATAGAGAAGAGCATTGAGAAACTAATGATTAAAAGCTAATGCAATCTAAATAGGAAAAAGTCATGTATGAGACAAGGCTTTAGAAGTAGATTTCAGAGTTGAATGAGAATGACTTGAGTTTCTACATAGAACTGTGCTGTTTACATTATTTTCTATTATCGAAAGTGAAAGGGGCTGGGGAGATAGCTCTGTGGCACAAGTGCCTGCCTGGCAAGTGCAAGGTTGTGAGTTTGAACCCCGGTCCCACAAAAAAAAAAAAAAAAAAAAAATCCCATAAAAAGAAAGTGAAACAGTGACAGACCTGAGGTCTGAGTGAGGATAAAGCAATGGGGATAAGGGAAAAACTGTATGGGAAAATGTCCTTTGGAAGAAAACTGCCTCCAGGAGCTAACATGATTAGGACCTCAATTAGTGGAGAAGTCCCAGCTCTACTTTTCAGGAGACCATCGCTTTAGCACTACACAGGGACAGAAGAAACTGACAGAACTCTGTGGCCATGGTGAGCCCCTCCCTGCTGCTCTGATGCCTGGGTGAAAGCTGTAGCCCAACAACCAGAGCTGCAGCTGTGACTGTCATCTGTGCTGTCATCCCCGCTGTCATTCTTTTTGTGACTGATTACTGCTGGAAGTACTCAATATTCAAATTAAAACCACTCCCCAAAGCTGTAAAGCAACGTTAAGTGTAGTTGAAATCATACATAACATGCCACAAAGACTTAAAAAATAGCAGATGATTCCCTAAGCCGTTCTCTTCTATTACTTCCTGTAATGGCACCTTTGTTCTGAAGATTTGATCTGAGTGGGTGGAGTTTCTTAACGAACATCATTTCTCAGTTAGCTATTGTACACTTAAAGTTCTACTGGTGAGCCAGGCATTGTACTAACCCTTCCATTTGATTCGCTAGGTAACAGTAATGACCAAAATAGGGAGAGTTCCAAAGTTATACCCTAGTAAAAGAAACATCTTAAATAAATGATGACTAAATTGTTCAAAGTTGTAATCATTTCCACTTTTATCCCATTGCTAAAACCTGTCACAAGGTCATATCTGATGAGAATGCTGTGAAGTGTGCTTGATACTCCAGGTGGCTGTGTGCCCCACTAAAAGTTGAAAATCATGGTGTTAGTGGACAACTAGCGGTCTTTCTGCCACAGTGGCCCAGTTAGGTTGCAGAGAAGGGTTTAGTCTGTCCCTCTCTCCTCTTCCTGCAGAATGTGAGTTGGAGTACTGCTCATGCTGATTGTAACTATCTTTCAGCAAGACAGAAAAGAACTGTAAACTTAAATTACAAAATTGTCATAGATGCTGCAAAGAAAAAAGTTTGCTGAAACAGACTGTAACAGAAATTGAATATTTAATAGAGCTTACAGGGAATTTGCTTTTGAAAGCTGTTTTCAAGCCTGGCATGGGGTTACAGACCTGTAATCTCTGCTACTCAGAAGATGGAGCCAACAAGATCTTAACCTGAAGGTCATCCTGGGCAACTTAGTGAAACCCAGCCCTGAGATTGGCTTTTTACTACTTGTTTTTATTAATAGTTTTGATACTGATTTGTCTTATTTCTGTCTTTATTTTATTTTTAAGAAATAGGATATCATTATGTTTCCCTGGCTGGCCTAGAACTTCTGGGTTCAACAATCCTCCTGCTTCAGCTGAACTAGAAGTGTACATGTATGTTTCTCTTACCTCAGGACATGTCTGTCTGTCTGTCTGTCTCTCCCCCCTCCCCTCTGTATCTTGAGAGTGGGTCTCACTATGCAGCTCAAGGTGGCCTAAAACTCACTATGTAGCCCAAGTTGGCCTCCAATTTGTGGCAAAGAACAAATTCCTAGGGCTGGCAGATAGCTCAGTGAACTAAAGTGCCTGCTTAGGCAGACTGAGGGGCCAGGCTCCACCCCTGGGGTACCATGCAGGCCCCACCCCTGGAGCATGCTATTGTGGAGATTGGGAACAGGTGTGGTGGAACATGCCTGTAATCCTAGCACTTGGGAGGCTGAAAACAGTATCGCTACGAGTGCAACCTGTATAGTGAGATCCTGTAGACCCTGCACTGAATGCATTATCCTGCCTAGTCAAGAATGCCACCCTGTGAATAATCCAAGCTACAATGGAGTGTTGTGATCCTTGCATTTCCCTGCACCTGTTTCAGCACATTAAAATGGGCCAAGGACTTCTTTAAAGATGATTGCTGACAATTTTTAAGTTACTTGGATCCCTAAAGAGATGAAAGAAATGGAATAGGCAGAGCCCTTTGTTATGCAGGTAGGAACTATTGTTAGAAACCAGCTCTCAGAAAAAATAAATAGACACCCTGGTCTAGGTGCTGGTGAAATCTAGAAGACCTGTTGCTGTTTACTTGTAGCTGAAAACCTATTTCCTTTCTATACGAAGAATATGAACACAGAAAAACCGGGAGGGAAGGTGGAGAGAGGACTTAGAAGCAAAGTAACCTTCAAAGAAAGGATCAGAGAGAAGAGCTGGCCTATCACTGTACATGGGATAATCACTGGATTTTGTACTTGGAGCTGCACAAATGCACTCAGCTAGGGTCCTGTAGAGATAACTGTCCAGTACCTTTGTGGCACAGTGAAAACTAGTAGGTGGATCAAAGCATGTTTATAAATACAAAGTTACAGAATATTTGTATGGAATATAGTCTTATAACATAAAGAAGTATTCTGAAGAGCAATGTTATGCTTACTTTTGAATTCATTGTATTCTACAATGAGTCAAGATTTTGAAAAGATTTTTTATCATTTTTAATCACATTGCTCCTTACTTTCATTATTCAATCACGGATTTTCACTCAACTGTTACTGTTTTTGAATGGATCTATTTTTTAGAGACTCAACCCTACTAGTATCTTGTCTCCATTGCTAGATCAGGTTTTTAAAAGTAATGACTTCAAATGACTGCAAGCAACTTTTTAGATAATGTAATTGAGTAGCTTGTTTTTATTGTATTCTACATTCAGCTAATACAATGCTTTTATTCAGTTGATTCTGAGTAAGACAATATATTTTTAAATGATTTGGAAACTATATATACATATATGCAACTGATACATGCATACATAGAAACTAACAATTATTCTACAGGCAGAATATTGTATTATTAGGTGAAACTAAGGAAAATGTAATAATTTTTCAATTAAGTCTCCCATACAAAGGACTAGAAGTCTGTAGTGTAGGCATGAAACATTGGTACCATCTTTCAATTATGTTCCTTTGTATATCTGGTCTGGGGTCATTACCAGAGGAATTTTCCCTTTTAGAATATTACTTTTATAAATATTTATCCATCATCTCTTTTCTAAATCACACATTTGCAATTCTTTTATTTCTAATTAATTCAGTGGTCAGTATATTTTAGTGAAAACTTGAGTACATTAATGATCATTATTAATCATGCTTAACCATGAAGAAAGACTTCAAAATGTTAATTTTGGTGTACATTCTATTATTTATATCAGTCATTCCTGAAACATACTCACCTGTCCCATTGTACCCCATGCCATAGTTCCCCATGCTTGATTAGGCATGCTGCCCTTCTGTCAGTTCCTGGGAAACTCAGATCCTGCACTGCCCTGGGCTCACCACACTTCTTCTTTCCTGTATGCAGAACATTCTTCCCAGTTTTTCGAATGGTGCTTCTCACCCTGGCAGCTGTGTGTTTAAACATCTTTAACTCCAAAAGGAGTTCCTTCTGTACCATTTGAAACAGGGTCTCACTCATTTAGACTCATAATGATCCTGTTGCCTGAGCCTCCCCAATGCACCACCATGCCCTGTTCCGGGCCTGCATGGCTTGTGTTAGCAGGGTTTGAACTTGGGTCCTTGTGCCTGACAGCAAGGCTCTGAGGCTGCTGAGCTATCTCCTAAGCCTACTACTGTTACTCTTTATCGCAACGCTGCTTTCCTG
The DNA here is from genome assembly GCA_004027025.1 of Myocastor coypus. Lineage (NCBI taxonomy): Eukaryota > Metazoa > Chordata > Mammalia > Rodentia > Myocastoridae > Myocastor > Myocastor coypus. Next base: position 58,112 of record PVJA010000092.1, on the reverse strand, counting down.
TGCTACACTATGCTCCTCATGGCCCTGGCTTATTTTTTAAAGTATTATTTAATTTTCCTCAAAAATGTTAAGTTCTCTGACAAAAGAGAAATGAATTTTCTCATTTTGTCTTGCCAGTTTCTAATGTACTTCTGACACATAGCAGGAAATGGCTAACTCCTGCTAAACTGATGAATATGAGTCCTCATTTCATGTTTTTGCTTTATGAAAAATTCATCATTGTCCAACTTGGACTGATCAGTTATGTGTGTGCCAGTCAGACACTAGCAATAATGAATGCTAATGTATCAAACAACTCTGATGTGATTATTAATTATTACTAATTATTATTAATAAAACTATAATAATTATAGCAACACTCTTGCTAAAAAAGTTCAATATACTTTTGTAAAAAAGTTCACAATTAAAATAAAAGATGAATAATAGGAGACAGGAGATAGGTATTTTAACAAAGGAAGAGGACCAAGAGATGGAAGGATGTGGAAGGAGAAGAGGTGAAGGAGGTGAAACAAAGAATTAAAATGTATTGTACATCCATGACAATGCTCCACAGGGAATGTGATCATTAGATGCTACCAACCTGTGCCAATAAAAATTAAAAGAAAAAGCTGAGGTGCCTCTACTAATAGGTTATTCAGAGCTGAGACTAAAGATAAAAGAGATGGATTTTAGTGACAGTCTGATAGGTAGCTCTGTGATAACTGAAAAGGCTGTCAAATCAAAGAAAATTTAAATGACAGTCATCTCACAAGATCACACAATTATGTAAGACCTGTAACATAAATTTAATTAGGAAACCACTGAACTACTATTGATGAGATAGGTCAACACTCCATTAAGACTGTATCTTGACTAAGTCGGACATTAATTGATAAGTTATATTATTATGAGCTCAAACTAAGCAAAAGCTTCAAGCCTTAAAATATTTTTGAGTTTTGAAAGTGAAATGCTGTAGGACATTTGTTACAGTTAAACCTGTGTTGAACAAAGCAATCTCTTTTTTGACCAGGACCTTAGAGTAATTCTTTGCTGTTATTTTTAAATGTATGTGTACTTTTAAATGGATGTGTGGATATGAGAGAAAAAGCATTCTTTAAGCTCTCACATGGTCTTCTGAGGGAAACATACATTCTAAACTGATTTTTCTTTCGGTGAGTTGAGACTCAAATAGTGTTATTCTAACCTTTAATTAATTTCTCCTCTTTTCTGGCCTAGGTAAAAAAAGCAACTCTTTTGATTTGGGGAAAAGAAAGAAAAAAGAGTATCTTTGGAACTGGACCCCTGGTCAATGAAAACTACCAGACTTCAGCCCAAACTATAAAACTATTCCATATCATATTGTACTTCGTTAGTGCCAGCCTCTCAGTGACATGGAGGGGCATTCCAAGCAAGGTCTTGCCTGAATCACAGAGCTGACTGCTTCTATAGCCGGGCAGTGTCAGGTAGGTACTTAAGACTTTGTGCTGTCTCTCAGGCCTAATCTGTCAGTGTTTATACCTGAAGGGATACATTTTCTTTCTAATTCTTACTGTAAATGGAAAAGTCAAATGGTTCTTATCCTGTAACCTATCTTCACTGCCAATAAAGGTAATATTTTGATTCTCATCTTTCTATTTGCCTTCTTTCCAAAGCAGGATAAGCATGTCATTTGTTGGATTCTTCAAAACTTGACCATTTAATTACTGGCCCAAATCACCGAGGAATCAGTTGTGAGAAAGTAAACCTGGCATATGCTTATAGGACCCTAGCTATGGGGCATAGATGTTCACACAGGGAGTGAGGGGAGGGTCCTGGCAGGATGGGTGACTTAACCTGTACCCATAAGAGATGCAGTGCCTAGGACCCATGACACCTAGAGGAATCTGCAGAAATATTTTTATTTCTTGAACTCTGAAGAAAATAAATATGTGTAATTGAGTTTGGATTTTTCTTTATACCCATGTCACAAAAATGAAAAGTTTGATACTTGAGTAACATTTTAATTTTTTTAATGCAAGTGCTATTAGACAAAATGGTCTTTTGGCCAAAAACTTCTGAAATGAGACTGGGATGCACACTGCAAACACGCCACTGCACAACCACAGGGCTTCAGCCAAGTTGAGGCATAGGCTAAAGGGAGCAGCAGTTGCTTGAGAGTGACCAACCTGCTGCTCATGGGACAAAAAAAGAACAAGGTTTTTCTTGATTTTATAGTTTGGGTCAAAGTCTGGTAGTTTTCATTGACCAGGGTTCCAGTTTGAAAGATTTTCTTTTTTTTTCTTGTGACAAGCTCAGACCCCTGGGTGTCATGGTCAACTTGTTCTAAAGGCTGATGAATTACCATTGATCTGGTAACCTGCTAAAACCATCTCAGCCCTGTAGTTGGTAGTCGGTTTCGTGCAGGGAATGCTGTTTCCCTCAGAACTGGTGGCATCATTTGTATAAATGTCCAGGACTTAGAATCGAGCTGTTAAAAAGGCCCAAAGTTGAGATAAACGGGAGCATATACCAGCTCCTGCGGGGACTAGGCTGGGCTCACCCTGTGTTTCATAGTCTGAGGCAAAGCATTTTTGATAGGATCAACCTGTCCACATTGTAGAGTTGAGTATAAACTGATTCAACCGTAAGACAACAAAGGGGACAGACACAATATGAAGATGGAGAGGCCAAGGCCACTGTAGTCACTCATCAGATCTCTGTAAGCTCAAGGGAAGGCTCAGTGTAAAAGCATCCTTTAACTCCCTGGAAAGCAATCACAAATGTTATGACCCACACAGCAAAAGGTGTTGTACACAGCAAAGCTAACTATGTATGGCTTCACTGTGATTTTCTTTCTTTCCTTTCTTTCTTTAATACATTTTAGTACGGAGTCTCATTACACAGATTGAAGTCGGTAGTGATCCTTCTATTTTTACCCTCCCAAAGAGCTGGGATTATAGGCATGCACCACCACACCCAGCCTCAATTGCCATCTCAGCACTGCCCCCCTCCTCTGGGGGTGTGGATGGCACCACAGGCCCAGGGATTGAACCCCCAGCCACTGCACCTGCTTGCAGGTGCTTTAATCCACTGAGCTATCTGGCTGACCCTAATGGTAATAGTTTTCTGTGCCTTAGAACTCACTTGAATGTTTCAGCTTTCTTTCTGTCCAACTGTAGTAGTCCCTAACTGTCTCAGAAGGAATCTTCCAGAGACAAAAGTTGTTCAGGGCTCTCAAATATTATAATGTAGCTCTGCCTGCTACTCTAAAGGGTGTTACTAGGCTGATAGCCACTTGTACTTGTTCAGGTGGCTTTTACTTGCTCTGACCTATATTAAGTTGTTATGTGGATGTTTACCTTAGCAGGTACATGCAATTAATGATGCTTGGTTCTAGTCAAAGGGAAGTAGCTATCCCTTATGAAGGTGGGATTATTTATATGCAAAGATCTAAGTAAACAGAACTTGGGCTGCATCAGTAAGACTACAATTTTGGGAAACAGGCTGCTACAGTTTGCCTTAAAGTACAATATTTCAGAAAGAGAAATCTTAATAGATGCTCTTAGATATTAACAGGCAGATGATATCTGCTGTTTTTACAGTACAGGAAAGCTGATTGCTTTCTTGCTACCAAATACTACTAAGGTGCTAGAATTAAAATGAAGATGCCCTGTGTTCTACAGTTAGGTACAAGCTATATTCTGGAATAATATTGTTTATTTTGTGTGGCTTACCCATAACATAAAGCACTATAACATTTGAAAGAATCCAAGAATCAACAGACAAACTTCAAAGTAACTGTCATCGTAGAGGCTAAAATCAAGTTGCTATTCAAAGGTGCTTCAACTAGATTGAGGGTATATTCTTAAATAAATGTTAGAATCCAAACTTTTAAAAAAACATTGTCTAGAGAACTCAGATAGGCCTTCTAAAAATCTCTTGGTAAAGACTTAAAATTTGACAAAGCAGCTTCCACTATGGATCTGAATTGTTTTCCAGTTAGAACAAATGTGAGAAACTTCGTGTCTATTTTTTCTAATATAAAAATTTTGAAGCCTAATAAATTTTATACACACATGTGCAAGCACGTGTGAGCATGCACACACACACACACACACACACATACACACACACACACATACACATACACACAACAGTGGCCACAACCTTGATAATCCAGGACTAAAGTGACTGACTGCTTGGAGGCGGCCCCCATATACCTACCAAGTTCACACAGCTCTACGTGTCAGAGCTCTGAGGCTCAAGAAACAAATGGATAACGTGACTGTCATGGTTTGGGATTTGTGCAAGGAGAACAATATAATAGGGGACACATTTTATAATATTTTATAATGAGTCATGGAAAGAATTATATACAACAAGTACAGGAAACCTATCTACACACTAAACACTAAACAATCCTACTGAGAGCCTAGAGCTCATAACATTGCCTTCCATAACTCCGTTTGGAGGCCTAGACCCTACAACAAAGTCTCATGTAGGCTCACTTCATGGGTTTGTGCTGGCAAGGCCCAAAGGAAGCTGGAAAGTCTTTACCAGCAGAATGAAAGATCTGTGCTAGCAGGCTGAGGCATGTGAACTGGAGCTAGGAAGTAGTGCTCTAGGTAAGCACCAGAGCTCCCTCAAAAGCAGCTCACCCCTCAGTGAAGTCCTGAGCTCCTCCAGTGATGAGGAAAACTAAGTTCCAATCAGAAAAATTGATACGACAATCTTCTTCATGAGGCTAAGCAGTATACCATCTTCCCCTCTGGAGCCAGGAAGCGATGCTGAAGATGAGGATGAAAGCTTCTCCGAAGTTCATTAGGAAACCTGGCCTGACAAGGTCCTCCAGCAGAACAGCGCAAGAGAATCAGCAGCTTCCAACAACTCCAACAGCCTCTCCAAACAGCATCCCTACCAGTGTTCTGGCAGTTTCTCCTGTTCTGCCTTTATGCTGCTGGTACCAATCCTCAGGTGGGCCTCCTGCACTCGGCAGCACACTAGTTCAATTCAGCTGAGTACAAAAAGTTGACCACCAGTTAGCAATCCAGAGCAGTGATGTATTCTTGGATGGAACTTAGAGCACCCTTAACAAGACCTGGTAACTGAAGTATTTCCATGGCATTCGAAGCATTGTCATAAAACTTCTGCCACAAGTGTCATTCTCTGAGGTAGGAGACAGTAAATGTAAGTAGGTTTTTTTCTTTCCAGCTATAGTAAATTTATAGCAACGAAATTAAATTTTCTGAGTTCTTTTTTCACCACCAGTTGTGGGCAATAGACAACTGGCATCTTTTGCCAGCCTGGTGAATAAAAACCCAGATTGTTTTTATGTCTATCTCCCTACGCTCAGATACTATTGAGATTCTACAGTTGGTTTTAACAGTACTAATCTGAGGTTGTGGGAATATAATTTTTCCTGGGATAATTTCCAGCAGCAGGAGATTGGCCTTTATTTTTTTTTGTATTTGTTGGGTATGGAGCCAGCGATGTGGATAATTTTATATGTCCCACTATGTAACAAAGAATTGATATTGAAATGCGACTTCTGTTGCCCTTGCACATTCATGTTTCTTAGACACCCTTACCTCACAAATTAAAGAATTAAAGAAGGAGAAGTTTGTTTCCATGGGCTCAGGTCATGGTTGGCTGGATCCCGAGCATAACTGGAATGGCAAAAACAATAGCAGACGAAATCCTTTTCCCCTATGGTAGCCAAAGAGCAGAAAGGACAATGAGGAGCTGGGTCAGACCTCCACTGATCCATCCTTTCAGGCCCATCTGCTAGTGACACAGAGCTATTAGTCTCTCAGTACCTTAATCCACTGGCATCCCACTTGTGCAGTCACCTGCAGAAAGTTTCTAGCCTTGAATACATGAAACCTCTGAAGAACATGTTAGATCTAAGCCATAGCAATGTTAGATATAGTCAAATAGGAAATTAGCCTTTCTTATTTATTCAAATAAGAATTAAAAAAAAAAAAAAAAAAAAAGGGAGATGTTGCCAGGATTTTGACACTATCTAGTGTCCAAGAATCCCTCTGAATAAGATTAGTTTCTGTTTTCTCTAAGTTATAAGTTCCTTAAACATAAGTAATTCCGCAAGAAAAGGCAAGGCCTACAGCTTTTGTAATGTAAAATGAAAATAACTATGTCCCTCTAAGGCAGAGAAGAATGACAAATAAGAAATATGTTTGTGCTTTAGTGTAGGTGTTTTTCACCTGAGTAACTAATAAGAGTAACTCACTTGATTTTGAAGTCCAATTCATTATCTGTTGCTATACTAGAAAATCTATTCATGTAAATGTTAATATATGTTAACAAATTATATGAAATAACCAAGAAGACCTGGACATTTTCTCTTTTCTACCATATTTTATACCCTGAAAAAAATAGCTACTAAAATAAAAGGTGAACACTACATATGATACTTTTACAACCTAAGTATGCATCCCTCAACATAACTGTCCCCTTATACTGTCACATGAATGTTATGTAAATGAAATTATGTTGTATTTCAGGGGATTACAGGGAAGCAACATGATGGCTGCGAAAGCCATACATGTATAGCTGTCACGTGTATTCATGAACAAAGTACTGAGGCCTTTGCATTAATGCCTTGGGTTAGCTGAAGCCAGCTGCTGTCCAGTCACCTACTGCAGCTGTTCAGCCCCAGTGCCAACAATGCAGAATTGAAAATAAATATTGTTGTTCTACTCAGTGGATGGAATTTAATTTCATTCTCATAGTTCCGGCCAATAATCCCTTTGATGAATTTTGTGATATGTTTATTGATTCTTGAGCTCTAGCCAAAAGTCCAGCTGTTTTGTCTGGCACTTGTAAAACTACCCTCTGGCAAATTAAATTTGCTCCTTCTTGAGGCCACAAACTGTGGAATCAAATCACAAGTACAACTTGAACCATGTGGGCCACCCACATAGATTCCCCTGCGAAGGGCCCCAGGAACAGCGTGAAATGAGACCAGAACAAGCACCTGACTTGTTCTGTTAACACTGCTGCCTAGATTCACCACATACTAAGCATAGAAGCATATGCACCATCATAGGCTGGATCAGGCAAAACAGAAGTCACGCTGTCTTCCCTCTAGTCAGTGTCCTGGGGCAAGTCCCTGCCTGCTGCCTTCAGAGGGAATTGCTACATCAGACCGTGGATGCCCTCCTGGGTCCATGCGTGGTGCCTAACCACTGTTAACAGTTTCTCTCTTTATGATATTGTTTTCCCAACCTACCTTGGTCTTCTTTTGCTGCTATAAAGGAATCACAGCCTGGGTAATTCATAATGCACAGAAATTTATTATAGTCCTAAAATCTAGGACATCTGCGGTGAAGACTTTAGAATTTTGGAGCTTGGTAAGGGCCCAATCTCTGCTGCGAGCAGGCTGTCATGGCTGCTGCCTTCTTTGGAGAAGAGGAACCCTTTTCTTCACATAACACAAGATCTGAAGCCAAGAGAAAACTATTCCCAAAAGCCCTTTTATTAAGGCACTAAACCTACCCTGGAGCTTGGAACCAACATAATCTGACCACCTCTTCAAAACTTCATCTCCCTATCCCATTATCAAGTTAAATTTCTACTTGAGTTTTACAGGAACAAGCATAAAAACCATAGCACAATCCAATCAGGTAACAATTTTAATACTTGGAACTGACATGTCACATGTTTTTAGTCTAACCATGGTGTTTTTTTGTTGTTGTTTGTTTGTTTTTAGCATGCTAGCTAAACTTAGTAAAGTTCATGATGCATGATCTTGTTCTGAACATTTCATACTCTGGAAGGGTTATAGGTTTATTACTGTTGTTTGTTCTGCCTCCCATTCATGTTGTGATATCTTTTCTGTATGTTTACTTCTAAAATCAGTGACGGACATGTTTGGAAAATAGATACATAGATAACTTGTGACCTACAGTATTTTTTCCTCTAGAGATCAGTGTTTCTTTCTGCCAGATGCCTGTAGGATCCACTAATCCTCAGTGATATTAACCCAGTTTTAGAAACTGCTGCTTTCTAGACCACATAGATTGCAGTTATTGGAGGGCTGATTTACTCCCTGGCTTATTCTTACTGGAAGCCAGTTGCTCTAATAGATATCAAATCTAATTTCATCTTAGTAGGCCTTCTACTTCAATTTTTATTTCTTCCTTTGCAAAAAGACTACCTTAATAATTGTTTCATCTCTCTGTCATGCATTCCCTTAAGTAAATATTCTCAGGGTAAGTGAGGTCCCAAACCCCATGTTCTCTTCTCTTTATTTACTCTAGCTCTAGATATTTGTTCTAATGATTTCTTCCTGTACTCATAGTTTGTAATGCTACTAAACAGGTTTAATGCTTCATCTAGAATTCGAGGATTGTTATGAATGAACTAGCCTGCCATTACTGGAAGCCAGGGTAGATTTGTTCTTTAGTGTAGTTCCCATATCGTTGCAGTATAATTTAATAAAGTAAAATGTACAGATCCTAATTAGACAGTTGAGGGTTTTGCCTCCTAAGTACATATTCTTTTATGTGTGATATTTGGTTGTGTAAATTTGAGTAAGAGACATTTAACTAACTCTGCTGAGCAGTCACACACCTCATACTGGGAAGATCTCATCCTAGGGCAGCTTATTTCCTGGGAAATAATATTCAGGGAAAGTGAAGAAGGACCAACATGCTCTGTTTCTTTGGAGGAGCCCCGGTCTTTGCCTTACCCTGGATGTCATCTCCTGGCTTCAGCACAGACCCCAGGCCTCCAGTGCAGATCCTTCAGCCTTCTCATGTGGACAGTTTAACAAAATGTCAAAAACCCACTGACCTCCTGATGGAGCCTGGCATGAGACAATGCAGTAAGCTCCAGAACTCCGATGTCCAGGGTGCACACACCCTCCGCATGCTTCCTGGTCCAACTCCGTCGATGTCCATTACGAGCCAATCTTGTAAATTCATATATATTTGGAGATCTTGTGTTATATCTGTCTGTCTAGTAAACACTTGCTGATACAAAACATAACTGTTATTAAAGACAAAACAAAACAAAAAACAACTAGCCAATGTGCCCATCTTCCCCAAAAGCCACTTCCTTCTTCTCTCCAGTGGACCATATCACCTTACCTCATGCCTGTTAATCAGACTTTTTAATAAAACTACTATACCATATTTATATTGTTGACTTTAAGCTTTACATAAAATAACTTATAATAGGTACCATTATGCTCTATGTGTTTTTAAAGTTCATCCATATTTTATAGATATCAGTGACCTATTCCTTTTATTATTAAACAACTGTCCTGTTAAAGTAGCCTTGTTCATTTCTTGTTGTTGAGCTTTTGAGTTGTTTCTGGTTTTTGCTTTATATGAACAGCTTTTAGGAATATTCTCAGATTGATCCTTTTAATTTTAACTTTTATGGGAAATGAGAGGACATTTATATTTTCATTTAAGACCTATGTGTACTTTGGGGGTTTCCTGCACCAAGTTAAATGTCAAACTTTGTCCTGCCTCTTATCCCTCACTGGTAGATTTCAGTTTCCAAACATTTTTTTTATTTTAAATTTCATTTATTTAGCAACTTCTTATAAAGCATTTAGTATGTGCTAGATGCTAGTTTTAAATGTTAAGTTATTTAATAATTCTGAAACACATGTGATAGTTATTATCAATGTCTGCATTTCACAAACGAAGAAACAGAGGCATAAAAAAGCTAATTAAGTTTCTGAGATAACAAGACAAGAGGTAGGAGAGTTAAGATTCACACCAAATTTCTGTTTCAGAGGCAACACTGCCACTCAGGAAGTGCTCAAAGCTACACAGTTAATACCCAGAGCATGCTGTCAAATAACCTTAGGATGCGCAACTAGACCCATTGCAGGTGCTGCAGGTGCTGTTAGTATGCAACAAAAATATGCAAACATAGTACATGCTTGTCTGATTAGCAAGAGTACTAATCTAAAGAGATTCCCAGAAGCAGATGATAAAAGAAACAATTTAAACTTTTATGACCCCCAATCATCTGCACTAATGTTTGCTCATTTGCTCAGAGAGTGACTGTTCATTTTCTCTTTATTTGAGCTGCTGAATCCATATACAAATATATGATGGGATTACAGGTGTCTTCATCTTGCTGGTAGTATCCTCTGCACCTTTGAGAGTCAACCTTCCATGGACATTTACTAGCCTGATATGAACTTCATTTTATCAGCCTCGTTGTAATGCTCATTTATCTCTGTCTTTGCCAATATTTTAAAACTCATTAAAGCCTTTGGTGATATTACAGACTAAGGCCAGGTGAGGGAGCTCTCCGAAAGACACTCTACAGGGGTTTACCAGCCTAAGCCAGGAGGCAGTTGCTATGTAAAAGTGAAGATAGAAGGTGAGTAGAGGAAAAACTGAGGCTTAAGCATTGTTCAAGCACTGAGAAAGATAAAAAGCAAATATAAATTCGAAACTAATGCTGGGATTGGTGCTCAAAAAGCTCTCAAATTTTTGTTGGTTCTTCATTGTAGATATAAATGTAGAGTAAAAGTTACAAAATTCAGAGAAAATCTGTGGTTAAATGAATCTGAATATTTTATTTTTTTAAAGCCTGAACTGAAGCTGGGCGTGGTGGTGCACCCTGTAACCCCAGCACTCGGGAGGCTGAGGCAGGAGGATTGGTGCAAGTTCGAGACTAGCCTGGGCTACAAAAGTGAGCTCAAGGCCAGCCTGAACTGCATAGCGAGACCCTGTCTCAAAAAGACAAAAAAATAACCTGAACTGAGTCAACTGATGTCACATTTAATATAGTGAAAGCACAGATCTCACCTGCCTGTTCTCTGTCATATCCACAGGATCCATCAGTGCCCGATACATGAGAAGTACTCATGAAGTGTGTGTATGTGTGTTTGTGTGTGTCTGTGTGTGTGTGTGAAGGAGCCATGTGATCTGAAAAACAAAGAAGAGAGCAATTATTACTACCAATAAATTATAGTTTGAGATATAACTAGAGAGCATGCTTAATATTTTAGAAAGGGTGGTAAAGATGAGGCTCACTGATCAAGGATTTGTCTTTTAAAAGACAATTAAGATGCAAGGCAGATTCTCATACTCTTACAGATTTGTAATGTATCTACTAAGTCAGAGGAATTAATAATCTTACAGAAGTTGGCAGAGCTCATAACCAGAACACCTGGTACTTCTTATATGGGTTCTACCTCAGTTCTTCTGAGGACCTCGCTGCAGCACTGCAAACGTAGCTTGTGTGGCCCGTGGTGCACACCATCATCAGCCAGATGCTCACCAGAGTGCACACTTTAAGGTAGACACACCATTCCATCTGCTCCAGCTCCCTGCTGTACTGCTTTGGTTCATTCAGGAGCTGGATCAACATCAGAGTCATGCACAATGCAATGTGTATGCTAATCAATTTCTTTCTTTGTGATGTTTTCATATTTTTCAGGCAAGGCTTTCCATTCCCTGGATCTGTTTCTTTCTAAGCTTGTTAGTTTTATTCTTTCTTTTATTTGCACTTGCCCTGTCTTTCTCTTACTTCCTCACTCTCCTCTTTCCATCTCTTACCCTTTTCACCTTTCTTTCTTTCCTTCCTTCCTTCCTTCCTTCCTTCCTTCCTTCCTTCCTCCCTCCCTCCCTCCCTCTCTCCCTCCATTTCTCCTTTCTCCTTCTCTTTCACTCTTTTTCCTCCCTTGTTTCTATCTTTTCTGCAGGTACTAGAGATTGAGCCTAGGCCTTTACACTGAGCAACATCTTCAGCATTCTTTATTTATTATTTTGAGACAAAGTATTGAAGGTGCTTAAGCTTGCTATCTTTCTGTCTTGGCCCCCCAGAGTACAGGGATTATAGCTCTGTATCAGAACACCAGGCTCAGAACCTTGGCTTCTTAGACTAGGAACTACAGATATCAATGAGAGGTCATCTATCTATCTATCTATCTATCTATCTATCTATCTATCTATCAGCTTTCTTTCTTTCTTTCTTTCTTTCTTTCTTTCTTTCTTTCTTTTGCAGAACTGGGGATTGAACTCAGGTCCTTGAGTTTGCCAGGCAAGCACTTATTCTACTGAGCTATCTCCCCAGCCTTGGGACCATCTTTATTTCTAAAACCCACAATATTTACTATTTTCCTAGAGTATCTGAAACTGTTAAAACTGTAGAAAACCGTTAAATAACTTTGTCCTAGGTTTGGTTAAATATTTCTGTTGAACAAATTTCCTAGGGAGCTATAAGTTTCCTTCATGTCCTGAGGGAGAGTATCATTTGCTTTATATGTCACACTGATTATGAATTCTAGTTGTAGAAATGGCACATTTTCTAATACCAGAGAGAGATTTGGTAGATTTACCTCATACAATATGTCCACAGTGGACTGTGAGAGTAGTACTACTGAAAGTGGGATATTTCTTTACACGAGTCAGTGTAGGAAGAATTCTAATTTAAATAACTTGAAAAGCAAAGCAACAAAAGTCATTATAATGTTGCTAATATTTGCTGAGCTCTTATCTTGTAGCAGTAAAGAATTTTTCTTTCTTTTTTTTTTTTTTTGTGGGACCGGGGTTTGAACTCACAACCTTGCACTTGCCAGACAGGCACTTGTGCCATGGAGCTATCTCTCCCCAGCTCCTATAATGCTCAGTTCTTTGTATAATTCAAATATCTAGAAACCCACATTTTTTTTTTTTTTGGTGGGACCAGGGTTCAAACTCACAACCTTGCACTTGCCAGGCAGGCACTTTTACCACGCAGCTGTCTCCAAGAAATTTACATGGATTGTTATGTTTAAATCACACATGATATTTTTATTATGGGGCTTTTTATAGATCAGGAAATTGAGTCACAGTGGATTATCAATTCATTTAAAATTCTTTAAGCTTAGTAGAGATAAGATTTCAACTTAATTTGTTTTCTGGTACCCTGGATAAAATATCTAATATCAGAGAAAAATTAAGCATTTAATATCCTTTTCATATACTATTTATCTTATGAAGCTTAAGAAAATAAAGATGAAGCCAGCTCATTTACCTTTATATAAATTGGCAAAAGAATGAACTTTGCCTCCATCCCACCTGGATGTAGTGAGATGAAGGAGAGGAGAATGATCTCAGTGCTGGATGCCCCACGTAGGAGACATATTCTCTATGACTGGGTTTGTATTTCTGCCTACAGATGTAAAGATAGCAATAGGACATACTGTGACTATTACAAAACTAATGCATGAATAATAACTTACTTTCTCTGGCCAGGGTCAACAAAATGTAGCAGACACCAGCCAGATGTTGGGTGTCCCACTGGACAGTGATTGCCATAGTCCCCACAGACCTGTTCTATGGCTACATTTTGCTAATTTCCTAAGCAATTGGAGGGGACAGGAGGTGTGGTGTAAAGAATAGTACAGCCAATGGTAGAAATCACTGGGAAAGAATGAACATGCGCTGAATACATAAAGGGTTTTTTTATTTCTAAGTCTAATGAAAGTATGTTAAAATTTTTGTCTCAAAAATTTATATTTGAAATTTTAAAATAAATGTTGAAGAAAAAATGCACGTGGTACCCATGTTGTTAAATGAATTACAATTTTAGGATCTGAACAGGGTCATTGAATTTTACTAGCTAATTAGCCATGTTTCAGGGAAAATAATATATTTTTGCTCTTATAAGCAATGATAATTATTAATCTCCAAAAATGTCTAAGAAATAGCAATTAAGCAGCCACTCTAGAAGGATTACTATGACATCTTGATGGGCTACTTTATGTCTTTCACTTCTAATGTGGTCTCACACTTTATGCCTGAAATGCATGGTATAGAAAAGGTTCTCTTTTTATATGTAGCTAGAGAAATGGACAAGGCAAATTCTTCAAAACTGTGAGTGGAGACCCCTAGCCTTAGGCCCCTGAAATACACACAAGGTAGACGGAGGCTATTTATAACCTCTACATGGCTCAGATGGAGGCTGGGAATGAGTCACAGGAAGTGGTCAAGTGGCCAGGATAGTGGTGACCCTGCACCATGTCATCGTTTCAACACTACTACTGAACAAAACCTGAGAAGAGCTCCAGGGAGAAGCACGTGGGTTGGAACACTAGTATTTCCAGTTCAAGAAGCCTAATCTTGAACTTTCTTTGCTTCTGTAGTCAGTGTTTTCTGTTAGGCAGGGATATAATGATGTAGTATTTTATAATTCATTTTTAAGGATACCAGAAAAATGTAAATCTTAGGACATCTCTGTACCACGGAGAAAAATCATGAATTCAAGTTGGTTTAATTAGCAATGAGACACCTATGTCAAATTCATATTACTGTAAGATCTAGATACAGCTTGATCCAGGTGTTCAAAGGGAGGTACCATGATTCCACCTTTCCAGATTTTGAAGGCACTTTCTTTTGTCCTGGTCTAACTCCTATTCCTAAAGCTATTTCTTTGCTGCCATCAATGCTTCTTTAAGCTCAGGAAAGTATCTTTGCCTCCCTATACTGTGAGAGTGCCTTTCACAAATTCCGTCAGAAGTCCCAGAGATCTTTCGCTGGCCTACTTTGGTCACGCATCCTTTTTTATACAAAGGAGGTGAATCAAATACACTGAAGTTGGGCAAGGTGTGAGCCTTTAAAGAAGTGTTTTGCAAAACTAAAATCAATCCAATGCAACAAAACAAAACCAATAGCTTCATTGTAAAAAATAAAAGGCCTAGAAAAGGAGCTGGCACAGATTATGTATTTCACAAATGAATATTCATAATTGAAAATAGAATCTAGATTTTTAAATCCTTGAGTATATAGTTACTGGCTTATGGTCAAATTTTTCTGGACCACACATATAAGGTTATAACCTAGTCACCCTCAGGATACCTCTAGTTGTGGATTATACAAGTGATGTTTGATACAACTGAACTTTTGTAATAGAAACCGCTCTGCATTTTGGAAAAAGCCAGCGATTTTCTCCAAAGAGCCTGAATGTCATCTATGTTAATGATAGTTTTGTAGATAATTTTTAGTGGCTTATCCTAATGCTAGAAGATTGTTCCATTATAATGGAAATATGGCTATAGACCACACAGGCATTTATTCCCACTTAGTACAATCCAACCGAATAGCTCTCACCCAAATTCTCCCTAAAAACAACATAAACTGTAATTATGGTAGTTACCATGTCTACAAGAGTATCTTGTACCTCAATAATTAAAGATATCTAATGGGCCTCTGAATTGCAAGAGCCTGAAGTTGTTGTTTATGGCAGACCAAGTTGCTTGTGACAGAAGCATAGCATCATAACGTGTAGCATATCAGGAATTATGACAGTGTGCTTTGTCTTACCTTTATGGAGTGACTATTTCCACAAGTGTGTAGCTCTTGGGTAAGCTCATGAATTAAATAGAATCAGCCAAATAGAAAGAAAGCCAAATTCAAGCGCTTCAACCTGAAGAATAAATACTTGTTTTTATTTAAAATTCCCATGAAGGGGGCCTGGGGAGATAGCTCAGTGGCACAAATGCCTACCTGGCAAGTGCAAGGTCGTGAGTTTGAACTCCGGTCCTGCAAAAAAACAAAACAAAACAAAAATAAAATTCCCATGAAATCTAAACATCTAGTTCTTTTTTTTTAAATTTATTTTTATTTTTTTTAAACATCTAGTTCTTTATCATATTTTAAAAATTGGAGGATTTCATTTACCTTTACTTTTTCTCAGAGCCATCACAATAGCAAAGCAAAACAAAAAGAGGGTCATATTTTCCACGGGGATTTAAGCGGAATAGGAATCTGAGAAATCATTCTCTTCCATTTTATCGGTTAACATCGATCTTTGCATTTATGAGAAAATGACTTTCCTCAGTTTACATTTGCTGCGTATAAATCATCCTCAGCATCCCAGTGTTGGTACTGGGAAGATGTTTGCCAGTTTACTGGATGTTAGCAACCTTGATGTTTGAAAGTCATCCCTCTGGTTTTGTTTGCGGGGGGGGGGGGGGGGATATCAAGATTTAAAAGGGATTTCTATTTTTAAAGGAAGTTTTAATGCCAGGAAAATAATATGAGGAATACTCTTGTTCCTTTTAAATATTAAGGGTTATCCAATATATTATTTAAAATAATTTATAACATAAAAGCATAGTATCTGATTTGCATGTGACAGTTCACTTACTCTGTGCAATTTCACTTGGCATTTCTTATGCTTGAGCAACCTAAAGACTTACAGATGGTACAATTTACCATGAGTAAATTGGGCCACAAATAAAGAAAAATAGAAGGGGGGATCAAGTAATTTATGATGATAAAATCTGACACCTTGATATAAAATTCTAAGTATTGTACACTATGGTTTTTTTTAACTCTAAAACTATGAGGATTTAAACTTAATGCATGAATAACAATATCCTCCAGGAAACAGAAGTGTCCCTTAACCCCAAAGAATCCAGGTTCTGATCAGTAATGTGGAGATCATTATTTATAATAGCACTTACTGGTAAAGAGAAAGGAGTGAAACCTTACACTGGCCCTCAGCTGTGACTAAGGCAGGTTTATTTCTGATTCCGGAGGCCCGGGGTGGAAGTCATGCGGTGATTCAGAGCATTGTGATGGGCCAGCTGTCCATGGTCAAAGCTTCTCTGTGAGGTCCAGCACCGCCCTGCCAGAGGAAGACTCACTGGAGCCTACACGTCAGACATTCACTGACACACCTTACACGGTGCCAATGCTAACGTGAGATAGAAACATGTGTTTAATTTACCTTTACTACTTTGAAGATAATTTTCACCCAGAACATGTATGATTGCATTGCTATACTGGGTCCAAATAGTGACTGTTCAACTGTTCAACTAGTGCTCTGTATTACCTGTATGATAGTTATCTAGAATCTTGTCTCTTTTCTATACAGTGAGAACCTTATGGCAGGGCACATTCTTCATCTCTCCAGCATGTAGACCAGGGTTTGCTGCATAATGGATACCTAAAAAGTCTTCACTGAGTGAATGGACAGTGTGAAGTGATTGATCTATGATCCAGCTTAACCACTATTAAGAAAAATAAATTATTGCCCAACAACAATGAAAATAAAAGAGTTCATGAGTTTGAGAAATCTTTAAGATTCAAGTCACAGACTATTTACTGAAACTACTTGTGTTCTACACTACAAATGGTATAATTTTAAAGCCTTGAACTAAAGAACTACATTTTTCTTTCAGTATTGTGTATTTATGTGAACCAGGACAACTCCATGTATAAAATATTCAAATTGTTCTTAAAGGGAAATAGTAAGCATGCTTGTGTTTCAGTATCTGGATCCTGACCTGAGCAGCAGAGCAGTGGGGTATTATTCTATGTCTAGAATGGAAAGTCAGGCGTCTTACCAAACGTGTCACAGTTGCTTCCATGGAATATTGTCAGACCAATAGGAGATTGCGAAGAACTTTTATGGAGAGTATAAATATTTTGAGCTGTAGGCATCATTACCAGCTGATACTTTGTGTCCTCAGGACCAGCTGTTCAGGAACATCCCGGACCAGAGCCAGGTGCAGTTGAGAGTGATCTAACTAGAGACTGCCGCCGGCTCTTCTGCAGCGATGTCGGTGATAGAAGAAAGCCGACCGTTCGCTCAGCAGCTATCCAATGTCTACTTCACAATACTTTCACTTTTTTGTTTTAAGCTTTTTGTGAAGATCAGTCTGGCCATCCTCAGCCATTTCTACATTGTGAAAGGCAACCGCAAGGAGGCCGCAAGGATAGCAACTGAATTTTATGGAATAACCCAAGGACAAGGTATGTTTGCGCTAATACTCTTCTCTTTTGAATTGAGCATATAATTTGATCTGTAGGGCAATAAAAAATCACGTTTTTTTAATCTGTTAATATTTTATAGACTTCATTTAGGAAAATACTTGGAACTCACTTCAGTGCTTCATAAAAACAGAAAAAATGCTTTTCTCTGTAAGCATTTGCCTTAAAAATCAAGGTATCATTGCAAGTTAAATTGATGAGGATATATTATATTTTTTATTAGTAAACACTATAATTTTGAGCATTTCATTTGCTAAATCATGCTTTTAGAGTTTAGATTTACAGATATGTGATTGTAGTTTAATTGTCCTTTCATATGTGCTAGCCATTATTTCACTATAGATCAAATATTTAATTATACATAATTTTCATTAAAAATAGAAGACAGAGATTTTATTAAATATAATTTTACAATCTTATTCTAAAATCATGAACAACAATGAAGAGGTATGGCATATGTTCCCCAATGTGATCATAATGACTTATGTATTGATTTTATAATTGTTTTTTTTGTGAAGAATCAATTATAAAAGAAGAATACAAGCTCACAAATTTCACATGTGTAATCAAATGCATTAGTATTTCTCAGAAATAATTGAAATTTGAGGTAAAATGGAAACCAATAATATTAATCAGAGACTTCAAAGTTTACAATGCTACTTACATTATTTTTGGGCCAATATTCTACATAGTAAAAATGATTTAGATGGTGAGTTTCTAAGTAAAATCTTTATTTCTTATAGTCTTTCAGCTTCTTTCTCATTTGACATAAACCCAAGTATATGTGAACATTTTATAGCACAAATGCCTCTAAAGCAATTAAAAATTTAAGAATCAAAATGCAGTATCACACAATTGGAAATTGGCAACTTTTAAAACAAAACACTCAGAGTAGAATCCTTACCTTTTAAAATCTATTTTCCTATAGCTTTCCATTTGTGACATAATTCATGTTAAAGTCTCAGTTACATTATTGACAATGTGAAAATTGAGAAAATCATTTATCACATGTGAAGTTGATAAAATATTTTTATCTGAGGAATGTTGCATTTGTAAAAAGTAAGGAATTTCTGTACATACTTAAATCAAGGACAAGTTAAATGCCAGCATGAAATTCTTCTATGGAGCATGAAATCTGGAGCAAATCAGCAATCTCTAATCTTTTATCCATACCACTTTTGCCTCTGAACAGGAACAATTGTGTTTAAATATAATATTGTTACTACTGTGTGATCCAACTAAAAAATTTTTAAAAAAGAAACATTCAACAAATACAGAAAATTTGATTGGAAGACAAGTAATAAGATTGTAAGGTCATAAAATGTATTCTCATGACCAGAGTATAGCTCATTACTTCATAGTCAGGCCTTGTCTATATATTATTGAAATTGCCTTAAGTAAAACTGCAAAATACTAACTAAAATGGGAAAGATTTTTGTGTTGACAAGAATGTTAGAGGATGGTATGGGCTCTCCTTTGTGTAAATATTCACAAATGAAAGAGTTAAAGGAGAGAGGATAGCTTTTCTGTAGAGTGCTTGCTAGTGTTCAAGAGGCTGTGGGTTCAATCCCTAGCACAATGCTTCCCTCTCCTTTTCCCTCCAAAAAATCTCACAAAGGCAGCCATTCCCTCTTTAGCATTATCTCACTATGTAGGAAATACATAGTGAGCATATTAAATACCTGTCATGACCATGTGTACCCTTAAAATTCTATTTTAGGATATGTTAGAACTCTAGGATTTTGTCCCAGGACTGAAGGAAATCATTACCCACTAGGAGAAAATGCATTTCATAGGACTGTAAAATGGGAACAAAGTTTTTAAACAGCTTAGTATTTTCATAATGTTAGGACTATTTAAAAAAATTCTCTTTCCTAATGCCATAATTAATCTATATATTTAAGAATAGAATATACAACTGTAGCTTTTTATTAGTATCACCATAATTAGCTTCCAGTTTTACAAAGAATAAATCAAATACCTTACAAAACTTCTAAATCTCTTATTAAAAGATGATTCTTACTCAAGATGTTATTATTTTTCCCTTACATTTTTTCTTTTTCCTTTCACTATAATGATATTATTTCTTCTTTACCGATGGACTGACTAATCAGTCTTAATATTTTTGTTAATCCATCAGTTTCCTTGGAAAGATTATCACCTTTATACCACTTTAAATTGGGTTTCTCATTCCTACTTTCAAGGCTTAGCTAGATTTTTGCACCAACTTCTAACATGGAGTTGTCAAATTCCATGAAATAACAGATGATATGTGTGTTCTCATGTCTTTGATTATCACAGGAGCCCTGCTAACTACATCTGGATACCCTTGCATGAGCAGTAGTACCTTGATATGAAGTATTATTTTTTTCTAAGTAGCAATGCAAATCAACTCACTGCACGAGATAAATGTAAGGTAGTTTTCAAAAGCCCTTATCAGTCAACTTTAGACCTAAGTATTATACACCAGAATATAAGGAAGCTAAGTGATAATTAAAATAGCTTAAATTACTTCCTCCGTGATCCCTCTGGAGTGCCAATAAACTTTACAAATCTATATTTTCATCTCTGAGGACTTATCAACCCTACCATCGTATTAAAGACGGCTCTTTTCTTTTCTATGCTTTTCTATTTAAACATTTCCTGTGCCATTCCTGCTATTTTTTCCTGATTGCTAAATATCTCATACTGACTCTATATCTTAGTGTTTAAATCTATTTTTATAGCAGGCACTATCCTTTAAAATTAATCTAACAAGAATTGGTGTT
The DNA here is from genome assembly GCA_004027025.1 of Myocastor coypus. Classification (NCBI taxonomy): domain Eukaryota; kingdom Metazoa; phylum Chordata; class Mammalia; order Rodentia; family Myocastoridae; genus Myocastor; species Myocastor coypus. The sequence goes on along the minus strand of PVJA010000092.1, from coordinate 37,630 downwards.
TTCAACTGTGATATTAAACAATTCAGATAATGTGAAGGCATTTGGAAGTGTAGGAGTATATGAACTTCAAAAAATCATTCCAAAGGCTTACAAGAAGCCACGAACTACGAAGATCTCAATAATGAGGGACACATCAAGGGGCAATTTGTCTTCTGCTATAAACACTGCTGTCCACCGTTTACATTGGACTCAGGAGAAGTTCAGCAGTATTACCTTCAAGTATGCAGAGTCAGTCCTAGGTATCCTCAGGCAATGAATACATAGGATATTAAAGCAGCAAAACATTGTTCTCAAGCCGGGCGTGGTGGCTCACGCCTGTAATCCCAGCACTGGGGAGGCTGAGGCAGGAGGATTGGTGCAAGTTCGAGACCAGCCTGGGCTACAAAAGTGAGCTCAGGACCAGCCTCAACTGCATAGCGAGACCCTGTCTCAAAAAGACAAAAAAACAAAAACAAAAAAACAACAACAACAACAAAAAGAAAAACATTGTTCTCATCCTTGAGCAGTTTATATTCTTATTGAGAAACTGGTATGTCCACATGCAATGATTACCTTTCAAATATAAGTGCCAAATGAATTTAAAAACTGAAACAGTGAATTTCAAGTTCAGACTTTCAGGAATAAAATTCATGGAGAAAAGTGCAGTTAAGGTAGATTTATAATAGTTTAACTGTTAGACCATGGGACAGATTTGGCATAGGTAGATCATTTAGGTATTTTTAACAAGAAGATGGGGACCTAGACTGGGTGTTGAATCTATGAAAAGAGTAGATAGAACAACACAAAAAAATGAAGAAAAAAAACATGAATAAATCTGATTAGTAACATATTCCCAATGGCTCCTGGCTAAGGTCACTTTTGAGGGGTTTATCCTGGCCACTTGTTGAGTTCTGAGGGTCGTCTATCTCTACTATGAAACAGTAAGGTAAATCAGGAAGGTATACAGCTAAAATCTGCGTTCCAGACTTCCACTTGGTTTATTTAATTTCCATTTTTCCTTTCTTTTGTTTTTTTTAAATAGCCAAGTAGATTTTTAGCTCCTCAATTTTAAAAACATGGGCTGGGTTGCCCTCCAGGGTGATTTAGTCTATCTGACATTGTTAAGTACTGATTTTAAATTAGTATATTTGTACTGTGGCATGGGTCTTCATTGTTATTCTGTGCTCTTTGAGTTATAGTAGCCCTGAGGTATGAATTTGCTAGAGTATTATTGATATATAAGGTTGAAGGCCCGGTAATGCTATGGATCAAATATAGGACAGTGAAAACTTCTCAAGGTAAAGTGTTCTTGTGAGACAGCTTGAGAAGCAATATGGTGACATTCAGTTCCATGAGGTACTTCTTTCACAGTTGAGGCTTTATGTGAAATAGACAATTATCTGAGGAAATGTTTTTGCTTCTATTTTTGTACATTTGATTTAAGGACTTCCAGCAAGTACATGGTTATTATTTCTGTGTGTGTCATATCTATCCTTGACCCCTGAAAATAGAACATGATATGTACATGCCAACTACACAGGAGAATTTATTGTTTCAGAGAATGGTATGACAAGGCTAGGAAAAGCACCAAGAATTTGATGTGGCATCTTTTATTTCCATTGAAGTCTATCCTCAATTTAAAGCAAACTTGGAATTTAACTTTACAACATATGACAGCAAGGGCAGCGGTGATCGTTGTTCCACCACTGGTGCTGCCGTATTGATTCTGCCCGAGGTTCCTTATATGAGGACCATTTCTCCAAATCTCAGCACTGAAAAATCTGAAGAAGCACTAGAAGTCTCCTTTGGCTCTTTAGCATTCGTTATATAAATGTATAAAATATTCTGAACACATTTCAAATATACTTTGCTTACTTAGGTAAAATAGTCTATAGAAAAATAACTGACATCAACAGAACTACTCTTCTATAACAAAAAAAAAAAATTTAAACTTAAAATTTCCACCAAAAAAAATTTTTAAGGAGCTTCCATTTGTGAAAGATCTGTTATTTTTAGAACTGCTATAGCATTTATTTTGGGAGAGATTATTATATCCTGTGAATTAATAAATGAAGCTTGGAAGTTCCATATTTAGAAAAGATCTGTCAATTTTATTGTCTTGTTACATGTATTCTTTTATATTTTAGAAATGCATGAATATTTTGAGGTAAATAACATAGCTGATGGTAGTTTAGTAGGAATCCTCTTTTCAATGTGTATGTGTGTGTGTGTGTGTGTGTGTTCAGAATGTGAAACTATAGAAGCCTGGTTCATCTGGGGCAAAGGTTGAAGCACAAATGTTAAAGATAAATATACACAACTGAGTATGGTAAGAGTCAATAGGGAAAATAAAGGCACATTTTTCTCAAATCTTCTCTTCAAAAGTAGATGATCCTATTAAGAATGTTCTAATGTCTTTACTGAGTTCAGCATGTAAAAGGCATTAATAGTGGAAATAATTACTACTCTGAGTATCTTATATAATCTGTGTTGCAATGATTGAATGTATCATTATATACAGTTCATAAATTACATGTCAGAAAACATGGAATTCCTACTTGGCATCAGCTCAGAGATGTACCAGTTCAGAGAGGCTCTGCAGCTTACGTGAACCACACACCAGTGAAAGAAAAACAGTATCATTGAAAGCATTTAGGGTTTTTGTACTGTCTCCTCATTCAAAGCTAGGGGTAGGGATGAGAGGAAGAAAGGAAAAGAAAGAAGAAAAAAAGGCAATGAGGGAAGAACAGATAGTAATTTGCTTACTGGCTATGCAAAACTGTTGACATTTCCTCTTTAGAAGATGTATAGACAACAATCATCCATTCTTTGCAGCATTTTCTCATCAAAGCCATGGAACAGATTGTGAACTTTTTAGAATCAGATTACTTAAATAATAGCATATCTGAGAAGGAGAGGTAAAAGCATCTCAGAAGTTATTAATTGTTGGTGGTGAAAGTCTTTCCCAGGAGATGAGTCTACTTTGTGAAATCTAGGCTAATGGAAAATATATTAGAATAATAGTTTCTTTTTCCAACCCTAAAAGCCCTATTAATTTCTGCAGGGAAGCATTTAGAAAATTACTCTTCCGAACAGATTTCAGAATTTCAAAGAAGAATATCAGGAACTTAAAAGCTTGGATGATATGAGGGGACAAATTACCCATGAGCTCCTTTCATTTCTTTAAATAGAGAAGCTATTTTCATGAGTCTTCCTAAATGGAGCTTTAGGAGAAAGTGTTATCAAAGAAAAGAATAAAATAAGGTTTAAAACAGGACTGCATCCATTAGTTTCAGATATTGTCCCAAATATGTCCATCACTACAGAATCAAACCATCCTTTGGTATGAGTCATAATTGAACATCCTTTCCACATTCTTTCCTAGGGATTAGAACAACAGTCAACATGTGGGGCCCGCCAGGAATGCACATAACTATGTGAAGTGGCACGAGGGCAGCCTTTCTCCATTAGGACAGCTAAAATTTCCATGTCACCATTACCTACTGAGGAAAATAGAAACTTTCAGATATACACACACTCTTTCCAGAAGGCTTATAGTCTTAAACTATGGGCAGAGTACAAACAAACTGAAATTTGACACTGAAGTGCCAGTTGTGTTCTTAAGTACAAGCCCTGACTCAGAAAATGAAAACCAACAATGATAAAATTAAAGTCAAGCCTCACCCATTGATAATCTGCTCTTCATCATCATAGCTATGCAAAGCCTTCTGTCAGTGGAGCAAGTCAAGGCAGGCTGACAAAGTGGGGCAGAACACCATCCTGCTGAAGGGGGTTCAAACACGATGATAGCTGTGAGTTAATAGCCAAGGAGCAAAATCACTATCAATCTGCTACTCAGTAACAACCAAAGGCATCTCTGATGAACCGTGGAGGAGATTCATGCTTTCCAAAAACACCTCATTCACTACAGAAATGGTATCTATTGTTCATCAACTTAAAGCAACAGGTAATTGTTTGGAGAAGCAAATATATTCTCAAAGTTAGAAGCACTTAGCTGGGCGTGGTGGTGCAAGCCTGTAATCCCAGCACTCGGGAGGCTGAGGCAGGAGGATCAGTGCGAGTTTGAGACCAGCCTGGACTACAAAAGCGAGCTCAAGGCCAGCCTGAACTGCATAGCGAGACCCTATTTCAAAAAGACAAAAAAAAAAAAAAAAAAAAGTTACAAGCTCTTATGTCTGTGACCTAGAATGGCAAATGTGGAAAAAGGAGAACTTGCAATCTCCTTTTGAGTTGACATTCACAGAATTACAGGTCTATAGGAATAGAATAAATACTTCTTCCGAGTGATTCTCCAAGAACTAAAAAAAAAAAAAAAGAAAGAAACTGAATGAAAATTTCCCCTTCTCTCTTCCTCTCCTGTCTTCCTCAACTTGTATAGTTATGAAAAAGCTGCTCATCTTGTAAACTGCAGTGCAGGTGACATTTTCATGGTTACTTCTTCCCATTTTCTTTCATGGAAAGAAAACAGCCAAACAAGATCGGGAGGAGAAAAATCTCTTACAAAGTGAATGTAAGACCTAGAACAGTACTTTTCTATTTCAAGAGTGTGAAGGAGAGAAATATCTGATTAAATTCCACAAAGTCTCTGCTGGAATAGAAGATGTTTTAAAATTGTTTTATTTGTGAACTTTAATGACAAAGATTTTTATAATCATTTAAAATCTAGCATACTTCTATAATGCCCCTGTCTTGGGAAGCTGAGACAGGAGGATGCCAAAGTTAAGCCTAGCCTGGGAAACTTAAACAACTTAGTGAGAACCTGTCTCAAAATGACAATTAATAAGTAATTCATAATATTATTTAATAATAATTAAAAGTGATTTGAAAAAGAAAATATTTTTATAGATTTTTTTAAAGTATATACAAATGACCACAGAGTGGGTTGATGATATTCTAATGAACTTTTTCATTTTGTGATTTGAATTGCAAAGTGTTTAGCTTGCAATTAGCCTGAATTTTATGAGGCAAATGTGATTCTTGCTTAACATCTGCAGTCCTCAGTTTCTCGATCACTGAAATGGAGATGTAGATTAAGTATCAACAGAGGGATAATGTTTAATTTTTATGGAACATAACTTATTATCACTTGCCACAGTGTTTGGCATATAGTTGATATCCTATATATTTTAGATTCTTATTTTATATTTTAAAAATTTTCAAGAAATATAGACCTGGCCACGATTGATTCATACAGAGAAATATCAATAGGGAAAGATAATACAATTACAGTAACTATTTGTCAGAAAGTTGCTATGGTCACACAGTAACGCTAGGATGGGTCTCAAAAGCATATGTTATATTTCAGCCTCATGTAGGTGGTTTCCATACACAATTGGTTGCTTTTAGGCATATGTTACTTTAATGATAACCAGTTGAACCTCTGGGAAGGTTAGTAAGTTGTCATTGTTTTTCAGTAAGTAACTGGAAGAAGTAGAATTTCAAACCAGACCCTACTGAGTGCTGAGCTTTTACCTGTAACCAGTGGCCTCTTCCCCTGGTGGTCTTTCCCACTATGAAAGAGTGAGTGGCTAAACCAGGCCTCAGGTCAACCAAGGCTCCAAGCCTTGTGTTTGTCTCTTCTTTTCCATACAGAGACAGAGGGATCAGCAAATTTTAACTATTTAAAAAGTCTGAAGTTTGCCTTAAACAAAACCAAAGTAAGTAAGATATTGGAAGCCATTAAGGCTCTGATACTCCTGTTAGTATTCCCAGTGATACACTTTATGAAAGAAGCAAAACATGTTTCAGCATTCCATAGGATTAGAGCAAAGCAGCACACAGGTTGACTCATGCTCTCAGGCCTAAGAGAGACTTGCAGCTGGAGGTCTCCCTGAGAGTTGGATGCTGCAGAAATTTCTTCAGTGATTTTATGATTTCAAACCAGTGGTTTGTCTCAGAAATCATTTGAATACCAGTGTTTTACTAGGAAAATCCACCAAAAAAAGAACTGCTCATGGCTACATTTTTGGAAAACAGAGGTTGTTATACAAAGACAGTGATAAATTTGTCACAGTGTGTAACAGTAGCCAACTATTTCTTTTTCAAAACTCATAGAAATGAGAGCTGAATGTGCTTAGCATCTAATACACCAAAGCACCGGCTGTCTTTACCAAGCCATCCTTTTAAAATATCTCTTGTTCTTTTCTCTTTCTTCTCTTCTCTTCTCTTCTCTTCTCTTCTCTTCTCTTCTCTTCTCTTCTCTTCTCTTCTCTTCTCTTCTCTTCTCCTCTCCTCTCCTCTCCTCTCCTCTCCTCTCTTCTCCTCTCCTCTCCTCTCCCCTCCCCTCCCCTCCCCTCCCCTCCCCTCCCCTTCTCTTCATCACTAGCAGTTGGAAAGGAAAAACAAAAATATTGTCCACATTAACAGGGAAAAGCTGAGTCAGCTAGTCCTCAGGTTTTTCTGTTTCCTTCCTGCCAGCTGTTCTCTTCAGGATGTGACCAAGATGTAGCTTTTCATTAGACATGCCTTATTATTTTTATTTTTATTTATTTATTTATTTTTTTTTTCTTTTGGAGACGGGATCTCGCTGTACAGTTCAGGCTGGCCTTGAGCTCAGTTTTGTAGGACAGGCTGGTCTCGAACTCTCACAGATCCTCCTGCCTCAGCCTCCCGAGTGCTGGGATTACAGGCGTGTGCCACCACGCCCAGCTTAGACATACCTTATTAAAAGATTTTTTTTTTTCTTTTGAGAAAGAGGAAAGCAACTTATCTTTGAAAAAACAGATTTTGGGGCCAGGGAGATAGCTCTGTGGCACAAGTGCCTGACTGGCAAGTGCAAGGTCATGAGTTTGAACCCTGGTCCCGCCAAAAAAAAAAAAAAGAAAAAAAGAAAAAACAGACTTTACCAGGGAATAAAATACAGAATTATTTTATAGAATTGAAGAATCTTAGAAGTCTGATTTTAAGATAAAATAAAGTCTGATTTTACTTTAAATAAAGTTATTTAAAATAAACGTGGGATACTACAGAAAGTTTTGCAAAGTATCTTTCAAGGAGCTACAGGTGATGAGAACAGTTGTTTCTTTATGGAGGCACTGCAAAAACAATCTCAAGTGGCTATTCTGTTCAGAGCATAATTGTAAAAATAGGTTTAGCCTTCTCTCTTCCACATGATACTGTTAAGCTGTAAATCCTATAGTTGGGAAATTATGGTTCATACAAGAGGTAATTAAAGTTCTTAGCTGAAGAAAACAAGAACCTAGCTTTTTCCTGCAGATTTATGGAGAGGTGTGAATCTCTAACTCAAACCCAAGATGAACTTTTACTTCTGAGAGCTTATGATAAAAGAGAAGGAATTTCTCAAAATGGGAAGGCTGGTAGAGACTTCTTAATAACAACAATACATGACAGATTCTAAAATTTTCAAGGCCTAGCTCAGTCTGTCCTGGTCTTTAGTACACTCTAAAAATAATAGAGATGATACTGTAATGGCCATGTGTTTTTTGGCATGATAGAAATCTAGCTGTATATGGTAATATCAGAATAATTATAGTTTAATAGAATTGCTACTCTTTAAAAACAGCTAAATATTAGAAATGTGTACATCTGTGTTTATAGTTAAGAAAAATGCCAGTGAAATTATATATTTATATATAAATATAAATGTATATAAATATATATTGGAATATAAATAGTTGTGCTCTTGAAATTACTTTGGATTTTTGTAATATTATATAAACATTAATCAACAATGTCTTTGGAAATAAACTATTCATCTCTTAGAATCAATTTTTCATTTTATGATTTCTTAACTTGCGGTACTTCTATGTATTATATTTCCAGTAAATATTATTTGGTTAATATGGAGAAAAAAAACAAAGATGACAAATTAAAATAAGTAAACATATTCTTCAGTACAGAGTGACTTTGTTGTTTTTTTTAAATCCTTGTTGTTTGACTCTGACGTTTATGCTCCTAGGCTGTGACTTGATATGTCCTGCTTCATACTTTCTGTTGATAACACTCATATCAGGGTATTTTGACTCAGAGATGGTAGAAATGAGACTGAGTCCAATATTGCAAACACACACACTCTTGTATAGATAATGGAGGAGAGAACAAGAGGTGTTGGGCAAGTCGGGGCTTTTGATAAAGGGAGTCAGCAATGAATTGATCCACAGAATCATCAGGCTACCGTTCATTCAGTAAGTACATTAGTAGGTTTCCATTGACTTTCTAGAGCATGCAAAATTCTGGTTACTGTCATTGCTCAGGAGCATAGTTTCAAAAGATTTCTTCTTAGGGTGAACTTGAACCACTGAAAAGTCAAAGTTAACTTGTAAATGCTGTTGAGTTTTCATATACCTGGCATCATCATTCTATGCAATGCATCTCAAACTTGTACTTGGCGAGCTATCAGATAGTCAGTTTTACTTGGAAACTGCTGAATTATTCTTATAGCTAGTGCACATGCATAAACATCTTGATCTTATGTTAGGACTGAAGGCATCTCGGTGGTAAAATCTACTGAAAAAAGCATGGGGGAGGGAGCGTGGTGTAACAGAAACATATCTGTTCCAATGGGCAAAAGGCCAAGTTCCTTTCATCTTCATAAAATCAACATTAACCCACTAGTCCAAACAAACAAGTCTTTCTGTATTTTTTCTTAACTGGAATCAGTTCATGGCTCCTAACATCATATACATTCACAACATCTTACTAACTCCGAAATTGCTTCTTTTTGGCAAAGAATAAACTTATTCACTTTTGATCTTAAGTGAATTCTTAATATTTTATACTGACTTTGTCTTAAATGAATACACTTTAATTCTTAATATCTTCACATGGCCTAAAACAATTTTAAAAGAATATTAAATACTACGTGTCTGTTCACAGAAATTTGATCCTTAATGTGGTGCTTCTCGGGGCAGCAATCAGAGAACACCACGAGTACCAGATGTCAGAGTAACTGAAAGAAAATTGCCCTTTCTTCTTTCAAGCAGTTCAGAACATTGTTGAATATCAGAAAAAGCTACAAAAAGGAATATAGCAGATACAAAACCGACACTAAAAACCTTTAAACTGTGATCTTTAAAATTTCGCAGGCTGCTTTTTGTGTTATATCTTTGCTCCAAATCCTATAGTACCTGTTTGTTTACAAAATGGTAAGAATGATTAAGTAAACAAAACGTAGAGGTCATGTTTTTGTCCATACATGCAACTAGCTGATTCATCTGTTCTGTAGGCTTATAGAGGATACAGTTGCTCCTTATATAGGAAGGAGTGCTTTGTCTCCAGTGTTAGAGTAGTATTTTCTTGTAGACACTATAGGGAAGGAGAAAGGCCTAACGCCTCAGTGGTTAGGCCTCCTTTTGGCAGCCAAAGTACCAGTCGGATGCCCAAGACTGGCCTGCCAGAGTGGATGTAATACCAGCTTATCATGTGACAGTTATACTTGAAGCCAGTATGTGTGAAACTTATCGCTTTCTATGCTTTCTGTTCTACAGATGTACTAAAGATGTGCTCTTACAAAGAAGCTCAATTTTCAAGAAAGAAACTAGCATATTAGCATATGCACCCAGGTTGCTGTCAGCACCCAAATCTTATATGAGCACATGGCTTGTGGTGATAAAACTATCTGTGCCTAGATTATGGGAAACAGAGGATTAGGTGTAAAAACGTTCTTACATTAAGTCTTTAGCCATGGTGCATATCAGATTTTCACCCTGCAGCTGTTGGCAGACCAGAGAATGCAGATTGCTAACCTCATTCTTTGTGTGGATGGGGGACCCTTTGGAAATTTCAAGCTACAATAGTGTAGGAGTAAAGTGAGAAAACAAAATGAAAAGTTTATGAGAGTGTTGTTTTAAGAAAACAGTACACACTTTGTAGTTATATACACACCTGAGGGCAGTTCTAAACATGTCATTATAAACCCATTTGATCCTTATAAAAATATAATATAGGTGCTATCGATTATTAGGTCTTTTTGGCCTTATTTTATATTTGCTGGTTTAGCCTTGTTTTCATGCGGTATTAAGTAGCAAAACAGTTCTTCAGAAAGAGTCAAGGTTAAAGCAACCCGTCTGTGCTCAGTGTTGCTTTACTATAACTCTAGGGTAACTTGGAGGTTGCCATCTATCCCGTCTGGGCTTTAGTTTCTTGATGTGCAAAATAAGCAAGTGAGATAGGATCAGGGGACTTTGAATCTAACACTATTCATCCTTCATTTTGTAAGCTACTGACACAAAAGTGGCATAGGTAGAAGACAGCCACACATGGCCAGCATGCTCTTTCTTTTTTAGTTCCACTGAACTATTTTTTTTTTTCTTTTTTTGAGACAGGGTCTCATTATGCAGTTCAGGCTGACCTTGAACTCACTTTTGTAGCCCAGGCTAGTCTCAAACTCACACCAATCCTCCTGCCTCAGCCTCCCAAGTGCTGGGATTACAGGCATGCAGCAGCACTCCCAGCTCATTGAACTATTTTTTTAAAATATATTTATTTATTTATTTGCTACAGCATCTTGTTATGTAGCTCAGACTCATAGTGATGCTCCTGTCCCATTCTCCTCAGCGCTGGGATTACACTTAGTGTTCCACCAACTCCTGTTTTGGTGGCCAGCTTGGCACCCGCATGCAATATCTGGGATCAAAGCAATATCCTTGTGCTTGCCAGGCAGTTGCTTAGACCACTGTGCTATCTCCTTGGCTCCACTATTGAAACATTAAGGCTTCTTGAGGCATTTGTAAATTACTGAAGTAGAGATATCTAGGTTCATTTTTAGCCCCCAAATAGTGTGATTCCTTCATGTTATTTTATATTTTGGGGAATCATTATTTGTACCAAAAACGCTGTTGGCATAGAGGACCCAATTTTACAGGAGTGCATTGTATCTGTGACTCCAGCAGTTCTTTTCCAGAACTTGGAGAGTGAACTCAACTGAACTACCCAGAACATCTATCCCTAGGCACAAAGTAGCACACACAATTAGTTGAGAGCACTGTTTGTGGTCTTGCATGCCGTATTTCCCTTATTCAATATACCTTCAATGGTCCCCCTAGGTCACCTGAAGCACATTGTGGGCCATTTGTTCCCTGGATATTCCTCTACCTGCAATATTGTCACCCTTCCCACTCTCCTCATTTTCAATACTAAAAGAAAATTCATAGGTCATCTTGGGTGTTTTGTTCCATAAAGATGAACAGCTGGTCCTCAGCACAAGTGAAAAGGCTTATTGCTCTTAGATGTCAAGCAGAAATTCAGAAGATAGGGTAGTCCCAGTGAATAATACTGCAATGTGGAATAAAGGATATCAGAGAAAGAAAGGAAATTCCTCCCTTTCTCTTCTTTTGAGGTGTCCCCTTTCCTCTATTTTGAAATCGCTTTGCCTGTGCTCCGCTGTGTTCATCAGCTACTTCTGATGGCTGTTTGCGCTTTTGACTTAATGATGCCAGAATCACTTCCCTTCCCATGGTGCATCTGCTCTGTGTAGAAAGCTACAAAAAGGAAGTCATTGCAAGATGTGGGTGGCATTGAGGAGGAGCTTCCAGTTCGACACTCTGAAGTTCAGTGGAGGGAAAAAAAAACGGTGCTGTGGCTGCTCACATGTGTCACTAGTCACTTAGTAACATTCAGATCCTGACCTGAATCAAATCCCCCTCTTTGACTTGTCCAAGTCTGCCAAACCTGTCTGCGCAGTTCTATGATGAAGGGTACCAGCTTTGCCCCTCACTCTGTCTACATCACTGCATTGGGCAATATGACCAGAAGTGCCAGTGGGAATGGATTCATTCATAGAAGTAATGAATGGAATTGGCCTATAACGAAGAAGGGCCCCTTTCCCTATGTTAGAGATACTGATCAACACTGTTTTAGCTGTTCTCTGTGAGTTCATCCTTTCTTCTTCCATTTCCCATCATCCTGTAGTCACACAGCTCATAGTACACTTGAGCTGAATATCAGTGGCAGAGTCTTCGTAATCTGCTCCTGCAGGTATGGGATGAAATAGCCTTTATTCTACAACATTGAGAGGGACCAAACTTTATCTGATCTCCACTACTAAAACCTGAATAAGTCACCACTAGAAAAGAATTATAGACCCAACTCACCCATAAATACAACTATAAAGATGCTAAAATTATCAGCAAACCAAATCTAGCTTGGACTGTCCAGCTGAGGCTCCTGCTGATGTCGGCAAAATCAAGTGTAGGTAATCTGTTCATCCAAGTAACATTTATAAAATGCTACATAAATTGAATTAAAAATTGTTTATTTCTATGCATCCTGTATTAAGATTTAAAAATAAGGTTACTAAAGTAGGAATAGTAGTACACACCTTTAATCCCAGCAATCTGAGAGACTGAGGCAGAAGTTTGAGCTTTGCCTGGACAGCTTAATGATTTAGCAAGGTTCTGTCTAAAACAAAAGTGTTTGTAGATATTTTAAAACAGTTATTGCTTCTTGGCCTTTTGGCTAAGATCAAGTGTAGCATATTTTAAAAACAGTGCATACATGTTTCTAAAGATTATTATTTAATGACATCTATAGATCCTCAACTTCTATTTTCAAAACTAGGATCCATATCTTTGACTAGATTTTCTTAATTTGTTCTTTTGTTATGATTCCTTTTTGTGTTATTTTTCTATTTTTTAATCTCACAGTTCTTATGCTAACCAAATTATTCGAAGGATATACTAATAATAATAGTAAATATTTAATCAGCTTATTTATTCATTACACAACTGCAGATTAATGTATCTTAGTAAAGTTTGTGATAGACTTGGATGCTTTATTATCAGAGTTTAAAGTATATTTTCCTATATTTTGATCTACATGCATATTTGTTTAAGATATTTTATAGTTATTTAATATAGTTTAAATATTCTTAATTCAGATACATTTTTCTTATATAACATGCAAAATATCTTACATATTTCAAGAAGTTTTTAAGCTGTCAATATTAATAAATACTTGAATATGGTAGACATCATCCTTAAGTAACAGCTAAAAGAAAAATTATTCTTCATTGTTCAGTTTTCCTGGACTTTGGAGAAAGATACCTTTTATCAACAGAAGCTATAGCATGTGATATTAATTCAAGATATATTTGTTAGATTTCATATGCATAGTGTTTTTAACTGTGTCAAGGCTAATAAACAGAAAATGCTTTCTTATATAAATAACATCTCTTCTCTTTCTTATATAAATAACGTCTTCTCAAATCCTTACACATACACACACACACACACACACACACACTGTGATAGTTATCTTCACTACAATGTTTAGGGCCTGCTGTTTCACATGTAGTTTTTAATGATTCCAACCATGCTTCTTTTAAATTTCATTTTTCTATTCCGTTATAACCATTCCTAACCTCTCAGTTCCAATTAAGCAGGGAATTAGCAGAGACCACAAGGTTGGTGCCTGTAGGTTTCCCAGCAACCTGTACCTAAGAAGTAAATGAACGTTGGAACAGAACTTAACTGCTGGGTAACAATTATTCTCTTCTATGTTAATGTCAGGCTTACCCCTGCCTTCATTTACTACCATAGACCAACAAGTATAGTCATTTATGCTTAAATAGAAGAGAATAAAGTTAAAACAGAGCAAGAATGAGGTGTAGAATTGAAAAGTCATTTCTCAGGACTGAATAATGGCCTGTCCCAGGACTGAATAATGGCCTGTCCCAGATGTGTCCTTGCAAAGGGGAAAATGTGACACTCATGGGTAAAAGAGAACACTGGCTATCATTGCGATGAGGACATTATCTGTACTTGACAAGCCTTTTAATTGGGAGAAAATATTTTTTTAAAGGATAAGAATCTTACATTTTAAAAAAGATATCAGAAAATGGAAGGATAGAAGGCTCTTGCCCCAAGATAAAGGATTTATAAGATATATCAATTTCAATTTATGGCCTCAGCCTCTGTTTATGAAATGAAAATTTCCAACCTATACCTGTCAATATTTTAGAATTATTGTTTCTGTGTGATTATGAGATTACCATTATAATTCCAGATCATCTTTATCTTTTAGAGATACATATTAAAATGTTTATGGATAAAATGGGCATTTGCTTCAAAACAATTCTAGAAATGTTCATGGAGAAGTGGATAAGTTATAGACTATTACAGTTCGGAGTTTTTACAAGGTCAACCATATCATACAGTACACATTGTAAAATATTATTTTATAAGGATTCACCCAAGAATCATTTATAAGGCATGCAGGAAATCTACCTACATGCTGAACACCAAAAAACCCCAGCTAAAACTTAGAGTCTTAATATCCTATGTGAGTCCAGCTGAAAACCGAGAGCTCATAACAATGTCTCCCATGAGTCTAACTGGAGGCCTAGAGCCCACAACAAAGAATCCTGCAGGTAGGTTTCACAGACCGGTGCTAGAAAGGCCCAAAGATCAGTGGTGGAAGCTAGAAAGTCTTTGCCAGCAGGATGAAGGATCTGTGCTAGCAGGCTGAAGCATGTAAACTGGAGCTAAGAAGCAGTGCTCTAGATAAGCAGCAGAGCTCCCCCAAAAGTAACACACCCTTGCTCGGCAACAGTGAGGTCCCAAGCTCCTCCAGCAATGAGGAAAGCTGAGTTCCAATCAGGAAAGCCAGTATAGGAAGCTTCTCCATGAGGCTAGACAGTGCGTCTCCGGAACCAGGAAGTGCTGCTGAAGATAAGGACCAACGCTTCTTCCAGGTCTATCAGGAAAGCCAGCAGGACAAGGTCCTCCAGCAGAACAGCCCAAGAGCAGTGGCAGCTTCCAACAGCGCCAGCAGCTTCTCCAAACAGCATCCCTAACAACGTTTTGGCAGTTTCTCCTGTTCTGCCTTTATGCTGCTGGCAACAACCCTCAGGTGTGCCTCTCGCACCCAGAACTATGCTAGTTCAGTCGACTGGGAGTTTTGCCTACCATAGACTACACAAGGTTAGTTTTTAAGTTGAAACTGTATAATGGTTCCACAGATATGTTTGAAGTATTCAGTAGTTAATTGTGGTAGAAAGCACCACCTGGAGCTAAGCAGGAATATACTCATCTTTACCTTCATTTCCTGGCAGCAGAGAAACAGTTGGGGATTGCCTAAATTCCATCACAGTAAAACTTCACAGACCTTTATTTATGGCTCACTCATTAATTTGCCAAAATTCCATTTTTTTTGAAACACTGAACTCTCTAAATTTGGGATTAGTTGTGTCAGATGAAAAAGGATTCTACCCTAACACCTACGTTTCAGTGTGAATTTTCTCTTGCTTTTAATAGCATTGAGCATTCTAGGCATATTTTAAATACATACAATTTACTCCATTTTTTCCCTAGAGAGCTACCCATAAAATTTTCCATCACTTCCATAGATTCACTTTTAAAATTTAATTTTACTATTGGTCCACTTAAAATTTTTGAAAGAAAAAGAGTTATTTCTCCTGAAATAGATAGATTCCTCTCCCCCAACTGCATTAGAAAGAGCACAAAGACTGCTTGAATTCTATATTTGAATTCTTGTTTAAACTGATGCATTTTGAGCACCAATCGAGAGGTAGACCTGTGAAGTAACACACACACGACTCACAACCGAGCATAGCACAAGGCAGCAGGGAGAAGTGCCAGAGCAGACCGTGATCATACGGGCTGCCCAAAACTCTTTCTTTTCTTTTTTTTTTTTTTTTTTTGTCTTTTTGAGACAGGGTCTCACTGTGCAGTTCAGGCTGGCCTTGAGCTCACTTTTTGTAGCCCAGGCTGGTCTTGAACTCGCACCGATCCTCCTGCCTCAGCCTCCCGAGTGCTGGGATTACAAGCGTGAGCCACCACGCCCGGCTAGCCACCACGCCCGGCTCTTTCTTTTCAACTGTCTGCATAATTATATTCCTTGAAGGAAGTAAAAAGGTTTTTGGATGTCAGGTAATTTGTCTCCACTAGGAGAGAAAAGTAACTAAGATGAAGTTACATAACTCAATCATCAGGGAATTACAAATTGTTACATATGTATGTACACACACGAAAAAATAGAATATGCTATGTATTAAAAATGTCACAGAGCAAATAGAATTCAAATATATTGCCAATGGCTGTGTAAATTAGTGCAGCACTTTAAATAACTATTTGACAAGATCTACTGAAACAAAATACATTTATGCATACTCTATTCAATTTCATGTGTACACCAAAAGTAAACTCATGTATACACTTACCAAAACATTTAATGATATTATTTATATTACTATTTGTAATAACCAAAAAACTTAAAAATGACTAAACAAGGACTGACCAGATTGCTCAGCAGACTAAAGCTTCTGCTTAATCAGGCTCTTCAGCTGGATCCAATTCCTCATTGTGCAGTGCTGGCCCTGTGCCCAGGGCACGCTGAGAGGGTAACTAAGACTGGGTGTGGTGGTGCACACCTGTAATCCCAGCACTTGGTAGGCTGAAAACAAGAGGATCACTATGAGTCCAATCTGTGTAGTGAGACCCTGTAGACCCTGTACTAAATACATTTTAAAAAGACTAAACAATGAAAGAGTAAAAACTTTTAAGAACAAAAATTGCAGGGCTGGCAGTAGAGCTCAGTGGACTAAGCACTTATTTAAGTAAGCACAGGTGCCAGGGTTTGATCCCTGGTATGTATGCCATGCAGCCCCAGCCCCAAGTGCGCTGAGCTGGCAATTATGTTTCTTGTATGGTTTGCATAGGTTAGAACCCTCCTTTTTGAGTATCAACTGAGGGACAAGAAAACAGTGGCTAATGACGATTAGTTTAAGTAAATATACTTTATTCTTTTCATACCTCACTAGGAAGGTGCTGCCCATACAAATTGCCTAGGTTGAGACTAGCTCTGAACTTGAGTTTGACTGGGGATATCAAGATTCTTTTATGACAATAAAACATACCTAAAGCCCATTTATTATCTTACTGTTTGTGTCTTCATTATAAAATTTGAGTCTAAGAAAGTTACAGCCAGAAGAGTATCTAAGTTCTTCATTGTATAGAAAAGGAGACTGACTGAGTTATCATTAGACCATTTGTCCTCCTTCCACAAAAAGTGGACTAGACTTTAATTTGAGATTTAAAGGTATATTCTTTTTTTTTTTTTTTTGTGGGACCAGGGTTCGAACTCACAACCTTGCACTTGCCTAGCAGGCACTTGTGCCTCGGAGCTATCTCCCCAGCCCCTAAAGGTATATTCTTGATGTTCATTAGTGATTTTTTCATGTGTACACTTTCAGTGTACACATGAAATTGAATAGAGTATGCATAAATGTATTTTGTTTTAGTAGATCTTGTCAAATAGTTATTTAAAGTGCTGCACTAATTTACACAGGCATAGCCTCAGCAATGTAATATAGCCCAAATGTTGACTGATTAATGAGGAGATCATTTTATTCATGGACTTTGTATTTTTCCTACTTGTTACTTGAAAGAATACACCAATAATTATTTTCCCTTTACATTGCAACAGAAGCTAGAAACTTAAAAATGGTGATTAAAGACTGAGTATAACAGTGCATGCCTGTAACCCCAGGGCTGAAAAAAGGAGGATCACTACAAGTCTGAGCTGTGTAGTGAGACCCTGTGCCAAGTATTATATATAATATCTATAATATATAATATACTATAGTTAATATATATATAAATATCTATATTATATAGTATGTTAGATACTATATAATATATATTATATATAATACATATGTATATATGTGTATATATAATACTTGGTACTTGGTACAGGGATATATATATATATATATATATATATATATATATATGGATAACAGAATCTCTCAGCAATTCTTACACAGACAAATCTCAGCATGTTGATCCTCTGTAACCTGATCCCCAGCTCAGTTAATCCTCTGAGTGTTATCGAAGGTCTGACTCCCTCATGCATTATGAACTGTGTGCCCGATTCAGCTTCACATGCCAGTAAAAATAACTGGCACATGCCTGGTTTTCCTTTTTTTTCTCCGTCCAGCTACATTTTCTTCTTTTAGAATGAAACACTTTAGCTGCACTTAAATTGCCTGCTGGCATCTTTTGGTTTAGAAATGACCTCCAGAAAAACCACAATAGTGAGCTGTGCCTTTATAAATAGGGTCTATGATTTTATACTGCAGCCAGTTCTAAACTTAGATCGTTGCAAAATTAAAATATGACCTAGCAACCAGCTAGTCTTAATGCACACATAAAGCTTTATTCAAGACAACAAAAGGAAAAAGACTAACTTGTCACCGATCACGGTGAGCTCTCTAACTGTAGTATACTGTCTGTAACCATTATTAGTGGATAATTTGACATTTGTTCTATTTCTAGATCGTTTAAATAGGCTTTCATATTTGAAAGATCAAGTTCATTTCTATGGTTTCAATGAACAAAGGCAATTTGACTCATTTTTTACTTTCTATATCATACATTCCCCCCGCCCGTCTATATCAGCCACAGTGAGTCTTGCTTTAAAAATAGCAAATGTGCTGGCATTTCTGACCCATCCCCCCCCCAGACTCTACCAGCCTTGCTGCACCATTTGTGAATAGAGCCCAGTGTGGAAGCTGTTTCCAGTCAGCACACAAGAATCTTTGTTAAAGTCTAAAGGGAAGGAAAAGTAGGTAGAAATCCAGATGCTAATATTTCTTCTGGGGTAGAGTCTTTTGTCCTTATGAAACCTTGTCACTGACAAGAAACGTCAACCAAACTATGTCTGCATATATTGCTGTTGAAGCGAACTTCGTTAAACAGATTCTCACAAAACGAAGGCTAGAGAGTATAGAGGAGTGTTCTTCTAAGCGCAAAGCTAGCTGGGGTATTCTGACCAGTCAAGGTTAGTATAGTAGCCATTGAAAATCTGTTGGTGTCCTGCAATCAATTATTTTGAGCTGTTTTTGCATATACTAACTGTAACCTTGGACTGCTTTTCAGAATGCGGGTTCTGAAATGTTTGTATGGCATGGCAAGATACTGTCCTTTCAGCTTTAAGACTATGGAAAATGCACCTGCTGACTCATTTGTATAATTGCTCATTAGGGATGACTGTTAGTTTTCAGACTCTGTGTGGTTCACTGCTCTGCTTCAATAGTTGTTTCTAAGTTCATATGGAAATAGAAACAGGCTATTACAGGGAGAAGGCCACTTGCAGGCAAGATGGAAATTTTAAATCATGTAAATTAGAGCACTGACTCTGATTTAGGGGGAAATGTGAGTAGAACAACCTTCTGAAAATGGTCTGACACAAAGATATTAATATTTATTTTTAAAAAACTATCAAATGAAGGAGAATGATCCCAGGACAAAAGGAGTGCAACTGGAAGGAACTATTTTTTAAAAGGAAAACTGTTCTACCATAATAATTACAGTAGTAGAACACTGATATGGTCCCTGAAAGACTTAAATGTTAGGAATAAAGATTCATAAATAATCTTAACTCCTTCCAAAATTACAACGGTTTTGTTCAGTATAACTTCAAGTTTGAAGAATATTACTTACAAGTGACTGTAAGTTTTAAAAACCAAGAAATCACGTTTTAAAGCAAATTCAAATATTAGTTTTTTAAAATGTTAAAAAAAAAAAAAAAAAGCAAATGGAAACTTTCTGTTTATCCAAACACATCACCTTTTTATTACTCTTTAAAAGGATAATTAATGTAAGATTCAGAGAACACCAGCTTGAATGAAAAACAATTGACAAGAAGGGAAACAAGCTAGCGATTCACCCACTCAGCATCTGTTGCGCACTTGCTCTGCGCTCTGTGCCATGCTTGATGCTGGCAAGTGTGAATGAGCGCCGTGTAGAAAATTACCAAAGCAGAATCTTGAGAATCTTGGGTTGTTGTTTGTTTGTTTGTTTGTTTTTGCAAATGAGGACCAAATTACCAAAATGTGCAGTAGAAGATAGCATAGCGTTAGTAACAGTAGATTTGGGAGAAATGATGAAAAGCAAAAAGAGGAGAGGGACATAAACTCACCTGGGTGAGTTTCATGCATCTTTAATGCAGTGAGAGAAAGTGGAAGATAAGTAAGCTGTGAAGTCATGCTTAACATCCAATCTTGTGTAAAGACAACACATTTTCCGCAATCACTTTGACATAATTTAACTATATTAAAATACAACAGGAAATAAATTCGTTGACTTAAAAAAAGGAGAGCTCTTAGCAAACCTTTGTTAAATTTAGCTTCAAAGTTAGATGAGCTTAAACGTGCACGGTGTTGCAGCTGGAGGTAGTCTGATGACATGGCTCAAGTAAATTATTAGACATATTCAGTCAATAATGGTGTTTTTCTAATACTAAGAACCACTTACCCATTAGGTGATCAACTAAATAAATAATGAGTAATTATATAATGAAATACACATCACAAAGTAGTCATTCTAATTGTGGTGACATGGAACAATCAAAACTATGTGATATTGACAAGTGAAAACAGGTCAAAAGCAGTATGAATAGAATACATCCTGACTTAGAATGTGTTTATAAAAATGTCAGAAAAGGTACACATCAAGTTATTTGAAATGGTAATTATTTTCAAGTATTTTATGTGTTTTATAATCTTCTATTTGATGTAAAAAACTTCTACAATCAATGATATTGGCTACTGTTGCTGTGTCATATTTTGCTATTTTAATACATATACTGTAGCATGAAGCTGTGAAAAGTGAAATTTCATAGTTCCTTGCATTTCTAAAAGTAATTCTTCACTTTTTTGATCAGCTGGTTATACATATTATGGATCCATTACACATTAAGAGAATCCCTAGTAGACCATAAATTCTAGGGTAAAAGAGACAACATTGGATCATGAACCTTACGTACTGCTGCATTATGGGGGCAGGACTGGCCCTCACTGTTCACATTTCCTGCTAACAAATCTACTGGCTAGGTCCAGTTTATCCTTTGGAAAAATGTCCAGCATGGAGAGGATGGGAGAGAGATAAGAAAGGACTTTCCAGAGCACTGATGACCACCTCTTTTCTAAGAGACAGACAAACAAAGTATGGGCGGGATAGGAAGTTTTGTGGAAAATCATTATGAATCATCAATATTAATGCTAAGTGATAGAGGGATAATGATGCTCTTTAAGAAGATAAAGAAAGAAAAGAAACAGCTGTTTGTAAGAGAAAAATGAATTTTGCTTGTAGAAATGTGTTGAACAAATCAGCAAAATACCTTGGTGAATATTCGGAAGTAAATTATGAATGACTGAACTGAAATTTGTGGGAAACATTTGAGCTATATTATAAAGTCATCTGTGTGGGTATGAGAATTGTCTTGCATCTGTGACATTTCTTATCTATCTGTAGCTCCTATAGACTATTGGAAAGAGGAATAAGTTAAAACAAAGCTCCATAATCCTAAATAAGTTATTCTTTCTTCTGGATATAAAATATATTTGAAAGTTAATGGGGAATACCTGTTACAGTAATTGTTTAAAATGGGTTTGCATTTGTGATTTTTTTAGATGGCTTCAGTTTGATGCTAAATAATGTATTTTCATAAAGCACAGTCCTGTGAAGTAGGTAGAATTTCCTTTGCTGTTGTAGTTGAGAAAATTGAGTTTGGTTAGATGCTAAAGGTCACTTCACTGCTCATTATCTGCCATGGAATTAGATCTCAGATCTATCTAGTGGTCAAGCTAGCATCATCTGCTCACAACAGTGACACATGTTGGGTAATGGGGAGAATTGAGGAGCCTTCCTGCAGTGGGTTTTTGAAAATGACCTTAGTCCTCTTTGTTCTGAACTGTGAATATTCACTGGAGAAAGTACTACCTTCACTTGTTGAAATTTTGATTTGTTATCTTGAGATATATCCCTGCTGCTTTTACGTCTTTACTTTTGTCTTGTCCCTTATTTTACCTGCTTCTGAGATAAGTGAAGGACTCAGAAGATGAACAATAGGACATCAAGTAGAGGAAATTGCATTGTATGTGCAAATTTCATGCGTCCTCCTGGAAGACTCAAGCACAACTAAATCTGTTGCCTTCTGAGAGGTGGAGTAGCATATTTTGAGGAAGTTGTCAGAAAAGTGATGGGAAAAGGAAAGTTAAGGAGAGCTTCCATCCCAGAAGACTTGGTTTTGATTACGTGTTCTTTTCTGCCTCTTAATCTCATTCTCAGGGATTCTTATGACTGTTGACCTGGTTGTCCCTGAGTTCAATCCCTGGTACTACAGAAAAAAAAAAAAAAAAAAAAAAGAAACATGCAATAGAGTAAATAACTATTGAATTTATTTGTGAGCATAGATGGGCCAAATGCTGCCTGACCTGAAGCTTATGCAATATATTTTGGGAGATTTTTTAAAAATAAGATACACAATTAGGTACAGAGTCTCAGAGTATATCCATGAAAGTTAGAGCCCCTGTACTGATTATGATTGGCTTCATAATCAATTGCCTTCTGTGCTGAAGAAGAAAGTTCATGCAGTATTTTATGGCTATAAAACACAGCACCATTTTCAGTGAAATGAAAAGTTTATGTAAAAATGTCACTGTTTCTCATCTCTTCATAGCTCCTCATTTGAGATAAATGTCTTCTTTTGTGACACTGTGATGAAAGCAGGTATGACTAAGCTCAGAGAGTGCCCTGGACCACTGCAAAGGCAGGTCTCAATTCTTCAGTTGCTGGTGCTGAGAAGAGTGGCACCAGGAGAAAGTTTTTCAGGTCATGAGGTGGTTCTCCTCCAGCCAGGACAGAGGCTTGAATCATAATGCTTTCATTTCATTGCAGGGAGTATAAAATAAATAATTTAGGATCTGCAATTTCTCAGAGAGGAACAGTCAGTAAGAAAGGCAATTTTGAAAATAAATCAGATTTTCAAAAGTTGGTTTTCTTTTTGGAGGGAGTGATCATATTACAAGGAGCTCAGAGCGCCTTAAAATGGCTGAGCAGAAGTAGCGAATGACAGGTGACATTTTAAATCTTGATTTAAAAAAAAAAAAAAAGATGAGTCGGATTTACCTCAACAGCGGCTGGCTGGAAGTTCCATGGGGAGATGGTGATTTAGGCATGATATGCACACTTACAAAACTGTGTCCACCTTACAGTGTGAATGTTCTGGTCCTAGCAATGTGATTTTGACAAAGCGGGGCAAGTTCTCATCCTGTAAATTACGTATCCGATGTCTGGAAACTAGTGTTGTTTCTGCCTGTGGGCAGTCACCCCTGTGTAGCTTCAGAGAGTATAACTGTAGGCATTTGATTTGCATGCTGAAAGTCATTGATATTTTTTAGAACAATTTCACATTGAATAATTTATCCTAAAGAGTTAAAGTGAACATTTTTATAAATAAGAATTTTGTTGTTTTTCATGTAACTCAAAGTCTAACACAGTCATAAAATTACTGAATAGCTGTGCATGGAGATACTTGCATTTCATTTGATCTTGATAAGGCTTTTGAATCTGTTATAAAGCACAGCCACATTGAAAGATTAGACATTTAATAATATTGCACATATTTGAATAGAAGATTGAAGTTGCTCAATTTCGGATCATGAAGTGGAGAAAAACAAGGGATAAAGACTTCAAAACAGAAACTGGAAACTGATCTGTGTCATTTGATTCTCACACATTACCAGACTAATTACAGAGAGGGGCAGAAATTATAAGACAGTAAACAAAGGGACTTGATTGGGATGTAAGCAAGCAGAATTAAGCAAAATTTTGTTTTCTGTTGGGTATCAGGCAGTTCTATCACTTACTCCTTGCAGATACTGACAGTTTATTTTTTATTTATTCTTTCAGAAAAAAATGCATCAGTAAGTTTTTCTTTTGGCTCTGATATGTCTACTTTCTAAACTATCAAATCCTCCCTCTCACCCTCAAAACACCAGCAAATAGTGCTCACATTGTTTAAAGAATAAACTAATTTAGTCAACAGCTTTCAATGTTGCCGGTTTTGCCAGTAACCCACTGCCGTTATGGAACATTTGACTATGTATACAACTACCTTCTCTTAGATCAAGGAGAACAAATCTATTGTACTAATAACTATTAGAAAATTTATCATGTCTATGCCCTGTGCTCTGTATAACTACAATGAAGACAATAATATGCATTGTATCAATTATTGGGAATGTATTACTAACATGTTTTGAAACTGTTACATTGTAATTTCTTATTAAAAGTAATAAAAAAAGAATAATCATTATGGTGTGCAAACACATTAGTGTGCAAAGGAGGAGGGCTGGCTGGGAGGCATGAAGCCCTCAGAGGCAAATACTGTAAGCTTTGTGTCTCCTTAGAGAACCTCACACTGCACTAGAAAGAAATGAATCCAAATTCATCCCAAAAGGCCATTTCTTCTGGCTTTTGCCAGTTCCGTCATATAGCTAATTATCATGTTAGCTGCTAACCATGGACACAGGCAGCAGTGAGGAGTCACCATGCTATAATTCAGCTCCTACCTGCTAAACTATTGAATAATATCATATGTATTATCATAACAGGAAAGAAAAACTTGCTCATTATAAATATTGCAAGTGATTATTAAAATTAAAGCACATTTTAAGCATTGGTTGTTTGAAATTTGATTAATTTGCTGCTGCTCAGCAGATTAAACTGAATATAGTAGTTTCCTACATGCAAACTATTTGTAGTATTATAATTTTCTTTTTTTTTTTTTTTTTTTTTTTCTGAGACAGGGTCTCGCTATGCAGTTGAGGCTGGTCCTGAGCTCACTTTTGTAGCCCAGGCTGGTCTCGAACTCGCACCAATCCTCCTGCCTCAGCCTCCCGAGTGTTGGGATTACAGGCGTGAGCCACCATGCCCGGCTCCATGTAGTATTATAATTTTCATGATGAAATATTTTCCCTGGAGTTGTCATTCTGCAAACAAGTTTTCATTAATAACTTTTATGTGTGTATGAGTAGTAAAGCATCAGATTTTTCTTATAACCTGTAGCTTAAACATGATCAGTCCCCCAAAGAATGTTTATGATGATGAATTATGTGTTTTATTAGAGCATGATGCTCCAAGTTCTTTGTTATCATCATTTGTTTTTATTGTTTTTACTGTTCAAAATTCTATTAGTACATTTGCATTATCTAAGGATTACATTGTGGGAAGTTAGTGCATATGTGTAACACATTTTAATGCTTTTGGTTTCCATTTTCTTATATCTTATTATCTTCCAATCACATTTTCACCTCTCTACAAGTATCTGTTGGTGTCCATTATTACAGTTGTGCTTTGGTTATACAATGGCACTGCTGAACACTGCAGAGAAGTGGTACACAAAAACTGAGCATCAGAAATAGTTCTTTCAAAAGTAATGTCTATTGAAAGTGTTAATGTTTAATTGTCTGATCAATTTTATATACCTATATTAATCTGAACTGGTACGATGATGAAAATATGTAATATAACCATTGTTAAATTTAAAATAAATAAATAAATTAATTAATTATTTTTAAAAACCCCAACTATATGGATGATAAAAAGTTAAAAAAAAGAGAAATAAATAGTTCTTTCAGATGAAAATTCAAAGAATAGAGTGCCTGAGTTATTAGTTTTGATGGATAAACAAGAAACAATGCAAGATGGACACTTTAAAACTACCTGACAGCACTATATTATATGCACTTTAAAATTAAATGATATTTATTTATTTATTTATTTATTTATTTATTTATTTATTTATGTGAAACTGGGGATTGAACTTGGGCCCTTGCACTTGCCAGGCAAGTGCTTATTCTGCTGAGCTATCTCTCAAGCCCTAAATGAGATTTTATATGTGGTTCTTAGCTTATTATTAAGTACACAAATACTGTCCAACATCTACTGTCATATATCATTGCTCATAAATCAATTTTCAAGAGGAGACATATTCCACTCTCCCTTAGGGTTTATATTTTCTTTCTCTCTTTCTTCCTTTCTCTCTCTCTCTCTCTCTCTCTCTCTCTCTCTTATTTTAGGGAAGAATCTACAGGGTGTTCAGGGTCTGCCTACAAGATTGGACTTATAGTGATCCACCTGTTTATAGCCTCCCAAGAACTAGGATTACAGGCACAGGCCAACATGCCCTGTCTCAATTTCAGTCTCAGCAGGCCCCGAAGTGGGTCTGGCATGGCAGACCTGGGGATAGAACCCCTGGGCCCTTCATTTGCTTGCAAACACTGTAATCCCTGAGCTATTTGGCCAGCCCTAGGATTTGTATTTTCAATAACATCCTACATCGTTGCACATAAAAAGATTGATGATTAGCAGTTGACTCCTGCCCCAGGCACTGGCTCCCATGGCCATTTCATTCCCATGTGACATGTGCCCTACATTTTATTCAGTGGAATTATGTGGATGTCACCTTAGGTTCTCGGACAAATCTATGTGTTAGGACCATAGCAAAGAATTGTTGGTAGAATCACATGTAGAAGTTTTTCGAAGATCTCATCAGTAGGAATAATAATAGTTTCTACAGTGTGACATTCTATTGCAGCTATGTTTCCAATGATTTTCTGAATGCATGTAAACAAGCTTTAGATAAGCTTTTCATAAAGTACGATGCTTCTGTCTAACAGCTAAAGGAATTTATTGAAATTGTACTAGGATTATTCAGCAGTGGAAAAACATTTTTGATTTACTCTGTCTTAGAGATCAACAATGGAAGAAGAAGAGGTAGTAGAGAGAAAGGACGATGTTAGCACCTCAGTTATATTACATCAGGAAGATGCTCGTTCTTCAGCCTTTAAACAATCTGCTCAGGTTTGGTTAGGTGCTCTTTAGTCACTTTGAACTCTCATGCCCAGTAAACTGACCCAACAGTGTTGGTCCTGTTGAAATTCCTGTACAGGAAAATGACTGTATGCCAACTAGGACCTCTTAAAACCACTGTGGTGGTCACAGGGTGAGGGAAGTAAGAGAGAAGGGTGTGTCTCTGGGCACCCAGAGGTGACAGCGGAGAGAAAGAAAAGGGGATTGTTGTGCCAGGGACTGACTTTTCTGATGGAAGGTATGCAAAGACTTATGGAAAGAAGAAAGCTGGAGAAGATGCAGGGCAGGTCCAGGGTACACAGATGGAATGCTCAGTGCCAGTGCCCAACCCCAGGCACATTGAGGGCCAAGAGTCTATGAAGGAACCTTTAGCACCACTAGCAGTATTTCAAGCACAGCTGATGGTGCCCTTCCAACCAGTGGTACCTTTTTCAGGGCCACCTGGCTTAAAGCACATTTAAGACTTGGGGCTCAGATATAAATGTACTTGTGACTATGTTGAAGCCTCTACCACTCGTGACCAGGGCAGAATCAGGGGAGGGGACAGGAAAGACAAGCAGGGAAGGCTGGAGAGGTGGGGGTGGGGTGCTATTCTAGCTGTAGTTATGACTACTAAGAATTTTTTTTTTTATCTAAAACCCACTGAATGCAGGTGTTTGCTTAGTTTTTGTTCTATTTTACCTTTCACTATTTTTTGAAGAGAATACAAAAATGGTAAAAAAAAAGCAACAATAATCCTATTAGAAATTTCATTAAAGAAAATAAAAATTTGGCAATGGTTATTACATCACATAATGTTACCTTCAAAGGAGTTGTTTAGATTGCCAGATACAAATATGTAAAATAGGTTTAAAAAAAAAGAAAAAGTTATAAGAAATTAAAAAGGAGAAGAGGACAGGTGAGATAGTTCAGTGGACTAAGTACCTGCTTAGGCAAGCACACACAGGGACTGGATTCGATCCCTGGCACCACGTGCTGCACCAGCCCTGCCTCTGGTCATGCTGAGTCAGCCACTGAACATGGGCATAGTACTGCATGCCTGTAATCCCAGCACTGGGGAGGCTGAAAACAGTAGGATCACTGTGAGTCCGAGACCCTGTCCCAAATACATGTAAAAAAAAAAAAAAGGTAGACTTCCAGCATTTTTAGAAAAATGGTATGACTTGAAACCATAATGCTAAGTGAAAGAAATCAAACATACAAGCTTCACTATCAAGCGGTTTCTCTTATATGAGAAACCTAGAGTAAAAACAAAGCACAGAATGAAAGGTAGTTAATAGGAAGTGGGGAAATAGATTGTTCTGGAAAGGAAAGGGAAGGAGAGATGGGGAAGGGGAGGAAAGGGTGGGTTGATGTGAAAAAAAAGAAACAAAGACGTGTTATGTGCAGACACCAGCTTCCCACAAGGAAGTATGTACTACGCACATGTGCTAACAAGCTGAACCTTGAAAAAAAAATAAATAAATAAAAATGAAAAAGGGGAAGAAAATAAATTTAAGCATTAACTGTTCCTTTCAGTTGACCAGCAGAAAACAGTAGTTTAGTTATCCAACCTATCCTGTATATGTACATAAATATATCTTTTCCCCTTCTTTCTTTTGTCCTTTTTCTCATCCCAGTCTTTCCTTGCCTTCTCTTTCGCAGTATCTATTGTACCTTTCAGGTTTCATTCATTTTTTTAGGTTCTTATACTAGTGAGACAATATGATGTCTCCACATGTGGATCCAGTTTCTTTCACTTTACCAGTATGGTCTCTATTTGCATCCATTTGCCTACGAAAGCTTCGAGTTTATCATTTTTATAGCTGAGTAATGGTCCATTGTGTAAAAAATACCACACCTTTTTTATCCACTCCCCAGTTGATGGGCATTTGGGTTGTCCCCAAGATTTATCTATGACAAATTGCACTGCTCTGAACATGGATGCCCACTGTGGTATAATGTTTTCAGTTCATTTAGAAAAATACCTAGGAAGGGACTATTTGCCTTGAATAGGACTTCTAATCCTAGCTATCTTATCTTATTTTATTTTGTTCAATCTCATGCTCTTAAACCTCTTCTTTGGAGGATATTTCAGTAGCCACAGCAGTAAATTGGGGGTAGGTCTTTTTCAGAGCATTGTAGTCTTCTAGGTTTGGAAATTGCCTATCTAGATCTTTTGGATAAAAATCAAATTTCCTGGCATATGGATGATGCCATTGTATACTGAACATGAATAATTCATGTTACATAGGTATTGATTAAACTTATTGGGATTCACTTTGATTCATAAATTTATTTTCTTCTCTCCCTCTGCCTCTCTCTCTGTGTCTCCCTCTCCTTTCCCTCGGTAGGTTCCTGGGCAGATCGATCACCACTACATGAAGCCGCAAGTCAAGGCCGTCTTCTTGCATTGAAAACATTATTATCACAGGTAAAATAATCTGTACAGCTTAATATATGTCCCTTCCCATGAACATAAAAGATTGTCAAAGCAAATTGATAAAATAATGTAAGAGCTGGCCTGATAGCTCGGTGGACTAATGTGCCTGCTTAGCTAGAATTCAGTGGTTGGTTTTGATCCTCAGCATGCCATGCTGACCCTGCTGGTGGGGTGCGCTGAGACAGTGATTGAGACTGGGCATGGTGGCGCATACCTGTAATCCTAGCACTTGGGTGGCTGAAAACAGAAGAATCGCTATGAGTCTGATCTACGTAGTGAGACCTTGTAGACCCTGTACTAAATACAGAGAAGAAAAAAAAAGTAATTGCTTCAGTTTTACTGCTGTCTTTCATTTTAACACACATAAGGCAAGTCAACAATTTGTAATTTATCTTTGAAAGTCCTTTATAAATACTTTTGCATAATTCTGTATCTAAGTATTTCAGGTTTCAGTACATTTATTCATCATTACACAACTTTAAGCAATTAATAATTGTTATTTATTCAATTTTAAGCATGCTTAACTTTTTATAGTTATATAGTTTATTGAAGACTAGGTCTAGTCAAGTAATACCAAAAGGGGGTAACCAGATCTGAGGCCCAAGAAATCTGTTTTACATTGTGATGATCCACAGCATACAGGACCATGCCGAGTGACCTCTGAGGGGACACAGAACGCCTTTGTACTATACCTACTGGCTCAGCAGACTCAGCAGAGGAGAGCTGGGAAGCATAACTCCCTTGCTGAGGCAGAAAGTAGTCTGACTTGGGCCCTGTGCTTTTAATTTTTAAGTTCCAGTTCAATTTCCAGTTTGATTCAAATGCACAAATGCTCTGAATGTCTCTTCACCAGTGTCACCTCACTGGTATTAAAGAGTTTTTTTTTTCAGATGGCTAAGAGACAGAAAAAGTGAGTGAGTGCCTTGGCTGTAAAAGTCCTGCCTAGGACCCAGGAAACCAGGGCCACAGTTGGCACTTGAAGGGACTCACAGGCACTCTGAGCTATATTTTCTCCTTGTAAAATGAGAGGAGATGTTCCCCAGAGCTGCTCAGCTCCGTGACAACCGTGTGACTGCTGTTTTTGCTCACTGCCTGAAGGTGGAGGGGAAGAAACCTATAAAAAGATCAGTAATTTCAAAGGGTAATCCCCAGGAGAGCTCCTTAAGAGGAGAGCCGTCCTAGGGTATTTCTCACTGTGCACCTCTTACCCTTGGACGCTGGCCAGGAAGAGAGACCTGCCCAAGGGCCTGCTGTGAAAGGGAGCCTCCGCTCCTCACAGGTGCTGTTATCTCCTCATCTGCTGTATGGCAGGCTGGGGCTGGGGCAGCCTCCAAATCTGGCACTGGCCAGTAGCCTGAAGTCTCTGCAGGGACAAGTGAAGGACCTTAGACATTTCCATCCAGTAGCAGCAAAGATTTGGTTTCATTATCTTAGTGCCTTTGTTTTATGATGTTTCATATTCATTCTGGTATTAGAGATTATTGTAATTTGCAATGTGTTAGGAGTGATTTGGCCTCGAAGTTCTTCCTATTATCATAGGGGTGAGTATGTCAGTAGAAAATGCATTATTAATGACAATGAAGAGGTAAGGAATCTTCCAGATTTTAGTCTAATATTGTGAGTTTAACTGGAATATAATGAAAAGGTTTTAATTATTTGACCTATTGATAATGTTTATTTTACAAGCAACAAAATACACACTGCCCCCCGAAAAAAAATACACAGTGCCCATCAGAAGAAAGCAAAATTTTGAGAACATATTGGAAGCTATTGAACCTAATACTTAAGACTTTATTAGACTGAAGCAGGAGAGTGCTATAAAATGGTGCTAAAGAGTTTTTATTTGTAGACATTTATGTTCAACAGTATAAAAATTTCAATATGTATATGTACTACATAATGATTAAATAAAGGTAATTAAAATCTGCATTTCCTTAAGCTTTTCAGGATAATGTTTTATTTTTTTAAACAGTTATCTGTATTTAGGGAGTGTTGTGTGGTATTTCAATACATGCACAAATTCTACTGACAAAATCATGCTAATTAATATTTCTATCTCTTTATCATTACTTTTGGTTGGAACCTTCTAAAGCAAATGCAATCTGCAAATCAAATAAAGATCTTAAGGGTCTCAAAATAGTTCAACAGACTAAGTGCTTACTTAGGCAAATTCAGGGGCCAGGGTTCTATCCGTGGCATTGCATGCCACACCAGGGCATGCTGAGCTGGAGATGGAGTCTAGGTATACTGGCACATAACTGTAATTCCAGCACTGGGGTCAGAAAGAATCACTATGAATCTGAGCTGCATAGTGAGACCCTACACACACACACACACACACACACACACACACAAGATCTTTCCTCCCACACTTACTATAGTACTGCTCATGTCAGTTAGGATGTGAAATCAACCTACGTGACCACAAACAGGTGATTGGATTAAAAAAAAAAAAAAAAAAAACCTTCCATATGAATATTGGGCACCCATAAAAAATAATGACCACTTGTCCTTTGAAGTAAAATATATGGAACTGGAGGACTTAACGTTGATAAATTAGACAAAGTAAGACAAATACCACATGTCAAAAGGCTTCAAAAATTCATCTATGTGTAGAACAGTAAATTCTAGATTCTGGGAAAGATGGAGGAAAGACAAACTAGAAGGTTGATGGACAAGAGAGATAAAACACAGATAGCAACAATAGAGCTCAGTGAATGTTACTTACAAAACTCAGATGTATCAGGAGTTATTAAAAAAGAAGATTTGAGAAGCTTTCGCAAAAGATGGGCTCTGATATTTCCACTGGCCAATCCTGCTAAGCTGACAACTGGCTTGCCTGAGATTCTACAATTTTCATTCTCTAGTCATACTTATGGAGATGATTTTTTTAAGAATTTTTTTTCTTGTTTCAGAACTTTTGTTTGTTTATTTATTTATTTTTATGGCCGTCTCAGCCTGCCCTGAGGGCAGGCCTGGTGCAGCATGTGGTGCCGAAGATTGAACCACGGTCCCTGAAGCCACCTAAGCTTTCCTAAGCGGGCACTTTAGACCACTGAGTCATCCTGCCGGTCCCTGGAGATCATGTTTTGTAACATTTTGCTCACCTTTCCCACTTATGTCATGTTTAGGGCTATAATGTGAATGCAGTAACCATAGACCACGTCACCCCATTGCACGAAGCCTGCCTGGGAGGTCATGTCGCATGTGCCCGAACTCTTCTGGAAGCTGGAGCCAGTGTAAGCATTTTTTTATTTTACATTAACAGTTTCATAACTACTGACTGACTCAGGCAGAGCTTTCCTCAGTAGCTTTCAAAAATATGTAAGAATAGCAATAAAAGCCAGTGGGTCACCTCAGCCTTCCTGTCCATCAATGCATAAATATGTAATAAACTCTTAAAATAATTTCCAGCCACTGTATGGATAGGTAGCATGCTGTATGATAATACACAATATTCTTTAGGTTGTTTTCTGCTTTCATGACTCTAGCAATAGGTAAACATCTTTTGGCCTATAACGTTTCCTATTTTTTGGATGGTTTTCCTGAAGTTCTTTTTCAAAAATAGAATGGCCAATTGTACCAGTTTAAATAATCAAGAAAACAGTGACTTCTTCACAGTTTTCATCACTGAAACTTACATAATGATTGAATTAGCTCTCTTATGATACTTGAGCATAGTTTTTTTTTTTTTTTTTGATAGTTGCACAAGTTGTATGCCTATTACTCTGAGTTTTCTGCCATGTCATATCTATCTACAGAATTTCTAATGCTTTCCTTGTGAATGGCTATGAACTAAATATACTTTGTCTTACTTACGGCACAAGTCTTCCCAACTATTCCTGCTGGCTGGTGGCATGCTTTCTGAAATTTCAAGACTGAGTTAATCATGTATGACTTAATCTGAGTTCTTTGGGTTTGATATAGGCAAATGCAATCACAATAGATGGTGTGACCCCATTATTCAATGCGTGCTCACAAGGCAGTGCAAGCTGTACAGAGCTTCTTCTTGAGTATGGTGCCAAAGCCCAGCTGGAGTCCTGCCTCCCATCTCCCATACACGAGGCTGCTAGTAAAGGTAACTCAGCTATAGGACTATGGGAGAATAGTGTGTGTGCATGAGGGGGAAGCTCCCCTGAAAGGCTCTGCTTTGTTTCTGTTGCTCTGAATTACACTTCAGGAAGAGTGGAGTTTGCAATGAATGTGGCATGGGTAGACATGAGCGAAAGGAACCTCACTGCTGCCTTGCATTGGCAGGTCACCATGAATGTCTTGACACCCTGATCTCCTGGGGCACAGATGTTGACCAAGATATTCCTCACTTGGGAACACCTCTCTACGTCGCTTGTATATCCCAGCAATTCCACTGTATCCAGATGCTTCTTTATGCTGGTAATTTTCATCTATCTATGTATCTATGTATCTATGTATCTATGGCTATCTATCTATCTATCTATCCATCTATCTATTTTTAATAGCAAAAACAAAAACAAAAGCAGAAACAGTATGGTGGATTAGTTCTTTTCAGCATGTTCCTTCTGCATGATACTCTGAAAGTGATCAAACGGGCAGAAATAACACCAGTGCATGGAGCTCAAAAGTATGAATCTATCAACTCGATGCTTGCAGTCTACATCTTCATACTAAATATATTTGTCTGAGTTGCAGCTAAACTAGCAACCGGAGGCAACAGATAGAAGTGAAGCAATAGCATCCAGCCTCAGACGCAGCACACACCATCAGGCTTAGTAGGGCAGATGTTCATTACACACTTTGCACAAACTGCTCTTGTTGAGGTTTGGAGGATATGACCATGTTGACATGTTTAAGTGTTTCAGTAATGCAACTCCCAGGTTTGCTTTTTCTTTGAGAATAAATCCTGTAGTTCTCTCTCAAATAAGCACACACATTCACACACACACACACACACAAAAAAACCACAAAGACAGAAACAGAGCAGCAAACAGTACAAATGGTACAGAATTTCAAAGCAAGAATAGAAAATTAACAATAGTTGTTACATTATGCACTGCTATCATCAGATTTGTTGCTCAGATTACCAGATGTAGGTATGCAGCATTGATCAAACAACTAAAAATCCTCCCTTCCTTTCAAGAAACCTTAATTTTTCTTGTCCATTCTACTTTTTAAATTAAGGAGAATATAATAGTAATTGATAAGACATTCAAAATGGTACACATTTAGAAGAGCAAGATGAGAGGTACTCAACCATGATTTTCATGTTGCACATTGCTATCCTCGATGTAGTTGCTGAGATTACAGACATTAGCATATAGAGTTAGTCAAAGT
Source organism: Myocastor coypus (assembly GCA_004027025.1). Classification (NCBI taxonomy): domain Eukaryota; kingdom Metazoa; phylum Chordata; class Mammalia; order Rodentia; family Myocastoridae; genus Myocastor; species Myocastor coypus. Next base: position 3,259 of record PVJA010000092.1, on the reverse strand, counting down.
GAAAACGTTAAACATTAACTGCTAGTTTCAAAAAACTAATGACTAAACTGATCTGGTGATGAAAATATGTAATATAACTGTTGTTAAATTTAAACAATAAAAAATTGAAACAAACAAACAAAAAAAAAAACTAATGAAAACTAGCAGTACAATCATCTCAACTGGCACTGTTCTTTATTTTTTTTCTTTTTTGTCCATACACATGCGCAATTATTTCTCTAATAACTTCTTTCAAAATTGTATCTTACTGCTTTACAAGTATCCTCTTCACAAATGTTCTTGTACTACCATATAACTAATAAAAATGACTTCACTACTGATAACACTTAAAAGTCATGGATGAATATATAATCTCAATGTTTTGCATACAGAGCACTGCAGAATTTGGGTATGTAAATAGAGTCTAAAAGCCATACTTCTAAAAAGCCATCAAGGTTGGATACTAAGATTGCTAAGTATACATGTATCTTTTAGCAAATCCATCAGAAAAAATTTTAGGGCTAGAAACTTCTGGGATAGTTTCATCTTCTAACAATAATAAAAATATGTACTTTTCCAGATTCTCTATGTTCTTCCCTGTTTACATGAAATAATTTAATATCCTTTTCTGCTATCACAACATAGCTCAGTTCCTCAAGTTCAGCATCAGCCTCCTGTAAAATATTGCTAATGTATTGACAGCATGGTGGTCTCTTCCAGAGCTCCTTCAGGATATGGATCATCCTTTCCCCTCTATCACTTTCTTTTTTTTTCTTTTTACTACAGTACTTCCTTCACATGTGGTACCGATGGTTCAACTATACGTAAATGAGCAAATGATTTTCTATGTATTATTTATGACAGTCATTTGACACTTAATGTATTCAGATATATTCTTAGAAAATCAATTTACTGTATATTACTAACCTTATCTCAGCTAAGTTATACATTTCTGAAAGTAGGATTTGTGTCTATTATTTCTCTCCCTTCATAGCTGAAGACTTAAATGTGAGTTTTGTTAATGATTATTGACAGATTGCGATTTTCTAGTCATGTTCTCCCCAAATTTAGTATAATCAATAGAGTCTATATTTTATCATTGATTTCCATTTTGCTACGAATTAACTTTTTTCCACCATAAATTTGTTAGTTTTTAAAAATATTGAAAAACTGCTGTTATTAAAAAAAAAAGAAAAACTGCTGTTAGTAATTGATTGTTATCAGACTCTAGTCTACCATAAAATTGATGTAACTCACCATGTTCGTGATTTCTCTAGGGAAGTTTTGCTATGGAATGTAATTACTTCACTGAGCATTTTACATGTCTTTTAAAAAATTGAAAATGATTGCACTTACTGAACTTTGTTAGCAGGAGATTCATAAAGGAACTTGTAAAAATGCTGCTTCTTGTAGATAATCATTAATTTTACAAACAGAATCAGAAGACAAAGTTTAAAAGAACTTATACATTTTTATTGCTAGAGATTCCTTGGTGTAGTAACTCTATGTGCTAGAAAATTAGATTATTATTTCACAATGTTGAGCTGTGTTTTTTTATTGCACATGGATATCTACCATCTGTTTGGCCATGCACTGGAGTAAAGTGTCTGTGCATTAGATGACTTCCGATGTAGGGTTGTATTTTTTAATGCAAGCATTTTTTAAGCAGTTACTTTATATGCAGATGCCATGGATGTAATTTTCTACTGGAGAGCCTCCATGTCTGTATTTCATTCACTAATTGAAACTACGAGATTGAGTCGGGGCAGGAAATGCTACACATTTCACCCAAATGGCTCACATATCTGGTGCTGTGAGTTTCAAAGAAATAAAGAACTTTATTGCCTTTGAATATAAGAATAAAAATAATAAATTACTGATCACCTTAAGAACTTCCGTATGTGATGAAAATAAATATGCATGAACTTAATCACACTGCACTTTAATTGGAGCAATTAATTTTGGAATAATTTGAAAATTTATATATCTCATCTTATTGTGACAACTTTCAAATCTATACATGTGTACCACCCCCCCCATTGTACAGGTTTTAACCTATTTTATAGATAATACGTGCCCAATGTGGTGGTGCACACCTGTGATCCTAGCATTTGGGCTGGTGCACCAGAATGGTTGTTCCTAGTTAGAGGTCTGTCTAGAGTACATTGGGGTTTTTTTGTTTGTTTGTTTGCTTTGTCTTTTTGAGACAGGATCTCGCTATGCAGCTTAGGGTGGCCTTGAGCTCATATTTGTAGCCCAGCTGGTCTCAAACTCCACTGATCCTCCTGCTTCAGCCTCCCAAGTGCTGGAATTATAGGCATGCGCCACCACACCGGGCTTAGAATACACTAGGTTTGAGGCCAGACTGAATTACATAGTGAGGCCTTGTATAAAAATAAAAATAAAAAAATACATATGTATGTACCTGTGCATTTCATGAATATATGAAAATATATATGTGATATAAGTATAAATAAATACATAGTGCTAGTTAGAAGTCCCCTCTTTGCAACCTTCATTAATTGCCTTTCTTGCTTCCCCCAGAACAGGTAACTGATACCTTGAATAAGTTTTGCATGAATTTATTGTTGTTGTTTGTACATAGGTGCTGATGTACAGAAAGGCAAGTATTGGGATACTCCTTTACATGCTGCCGCTCAGCAATCCAGTATAGAAATTGTAGACTTGCTGCTAGAATTTGGAGCAGATATCAATGCAAAAAATATGGACCTTTTAAGACCTGTCGATGTTGCTACCTCTAATAGCATCGTGGAAAGAGTTCTGCTTCAACACGAAGGTAAGAGCAACAGATGTGGACACTGACAAAACACACCAGTTGGCCTAAAACAGATGGAATTAAAAAGCTTTTGTTAGCAGGAAAATTAAGATAATGGGATATAATTTGGTGTATTTTTTGTGAGAATAGAACATTTTCAATTTAGGTTTATTTAAATGAAAATATAGTTATTTAAATTTTTGTTCCATCTAAGCTTTTTAAATTAACATTTTGTTAATTACATTTACTTAGCCTATTTTTCAAATGCATAATGTATAGTTCTGCTGTAAGATCTGGTCATTTCTATTTGGAAAGATGTCTCATTTTGTAAAGCCAAGCATCTTCTGTAATACCTTGGTGAAACCTGGGAAGGAAAACTTTTCACTCTTAAGACTTTTTATCTAAAGCATAATTTATTAAACTCAGTTTAGGGGCCCGGCAGGATTGCTCAGTGGTCTAAAGCGCCTGCTTAGGAAAGCTTGGGCGGCTGCAGGGACCATGGTT
>PVJA010000091.1:0-241938 GCA_004027025.1 Myocastor coypus | reverse complement strand
TTCCTTCCTTCTTTCCTTTCTCCCCCCTCCCTCCCTCCCTCCCCCTCTTCCTTCTTCTCTCTTTCCTTCTCCCTTCCTGCCTTCTTTCCTCATCTCTCCCTCTCCTTCCCTCTATCTTTTTCTCCTTTCTCTTTCTCCTTTCTTCCTTCTCCTTGGCTTTTCTTCCTTCTTCCCTCCCTGTTGGATTCATTATGAAAAGTGAGCCTCAGCATATTTGCGACAGCTGCCTGTCAGTGACCTTGGTAACCGAGGCATGGTAGGCAGCTATGAAAAAGTAGGTTTTCACGTGCTCCAAAGGCTGAAAGGCATTCCTGCCAGCCCTGAATGGTCAACAACCTATGGTAGATAAATCAAACACCTTATATCAATGTAAGTGGCAGCATAGAATTATAGAGAGAGTTTGGGCTAAAATGGCTACATGTAATAACAAAGGAACTTAAAAAAAAGACAGCTTCTTCATTAACTTTGTTTTTGTGAATCTGCACTAACTTGTTAGGACGACCATTACGGTAATGTTGGAATGGTACGCAAAGAAAAACAGAACATAATTATTCAGTGTGAGCAGAGGTTTCTGAAACCTCCTGCCTGCTCCTTGCCATGGAAGTCAGTGAATTCAGCCACGAGCACTCCTACAGGGAAGGCATCAATCAAAGCCAACAGAATTTAAAACACCCAGCCCCTTTGCGGGTGTTTCTCACTTGTCCCTTTCCCTACAGTGAAAGGGACAGCAAAAACCTCACCTCTTGGTTCTTCTGTACTTAGGCAGTATTCTGAATCAGTTAAGGGAAGCTGGTAGCAGGGAGGTGTTGGAACAAATTCTTACACCAGAAATAATTACTGTGCCACCTCTGAACGCTCAGGCTTTGGGTTGCTCAAAATCTACAACTTATTTCTATCTCCACAATATAAGATTGTGATCTTAAAATAAAATAATTTTAAATTTGTTTGGAGGCTGTGCTCTTAGACCTGTAGGCTGTATTTATTACTATAGTATTAGTTAAGTTGAATATATCTGGATGGCCTTTTAGGAGGCCGGGCAGAGATTTCTCATGTTTAAATCTCACTTACCAGTGGAGATGACAAGGCCCTTGAGGGAGACACTCAGCCTGATACGTGTCCTGGGATAGTCCCTGCCTGTAACTGTAGGCTCCCCCTAGCCGCGGGCTGCCTGATGGATGGTTTACCTGGACTGTGCCTTGTGCGGGCTTGTGCTCAGCACCGGCAAGGTGGGTCGCTCTGCGGCAGGACCGTGTGGCACCTGGGACCAGAGTTCTCTTCTCTCCACAAAGGAGGAGGAGATGGAGCCCCTTCTCCCTTCCGCCGCCATCTGTTCTGGAGGCTACATGCACTACAGGCAGCTGTGCACAGCGGAGCCGTTCTGTGCCTGCTGCATGTGGCCTAGCAGAGGTGACCTGCTGTCTGCCACTTCCCACTGAGGCATGGTGGTGGGACAGGATGAAGAGAAAGCTCCCTGGGACTTTGGCCGGTCTTGCTTCCCTCCCTCCTTCAGATGCGTCCAGGGAAATAAGAAAGCGGCAGACATAGCTTGAGGGTAAACTTTGCAACGAAGGAGGCTCTCTGACGGTCTAAAATTGTTAGTTCTCCCTTTTTACAGGGAAAGACAGAAACAAAATGTAATATGTCCACCTCCCCACCCCCACCTCCTAAAAAATCCAACCCCAGAGAGCCAGCTGTGTCTGCTTTAGTCTCTGCTTGCAAACAGAGGTAGGGTGCAAGCACGGACTTCCACCTCTGACCCTCAGCAGAAGCATTTCCAGACTCTCACTTTTAGTTTAATCTTGGGGCAACCCCATTCAGTTGTGACACACAGGTGACAAGCGCACAGGCAAGGCTGAACTGATCGCCCAGTTTCCAGGTCATCTGCTCAATGTATAAGTGTCTGCTTCCAAAGCAAACAGATCACGTGTCTCTCAGGATCCCTGGAGGCAGTTTAGCAAAGGCCAGTGAAGGTCTACAGCACACCTCGCCTCTGCGTCTAAGTCACTGTGGTCTCTAGCGGGGAACATTCCGTTTTGTGAGTTTTTCACTAGATGAGAATGGTTTTTCCCTAGTGAAGATTTATGGGAATCACAGCTATTTAATTGGATAGACTGATAATTTAGTACTTCTATTAATTACTATTCTCTCCACAATTGCTACTGGGGCTTTCTGAGGCTCCGACTGGGCTCAGTTATCTGAAAACATTGCTCCAGCAATGGCGGCTAGCTTCCTCAGCCTTCATTCTTTTCTTCCCAATGAAGTGGCGTGATCCTGTGATTTTATGGGTTGTTACTTTTTGATTCATGAAAGTAGCATATTGTTGTAAGAGGAAGTAGTGCATTTATATGGGAAATTTGTGAACGTAAGAGATCTGGAATATGAGTTCCATGCCACGTGAAAGCTGGTTCACTTGAACCTCAGTACTTCAACTTTGTGTATCCCTAGGTGCCATGGGGTGTGGGAATAGGCAGTGACTTGAAAGAGACTTAGGCTGCAGGGGCTGCGGTCCCACTGGCGGTCATGCACTGGCCCACACGAACTTTAAAAGAGGGCGTGTTGTACAAATGGATGCTGAGGAGGATGGGTGGCTTCATAGGCTCTGTACAACTCAGTTATTAATGACTGTGGGGCGTGGTATAGTTGAGTGCAAGTTTCTTAATCAGAAGGGGAAACAAAGATAATGTGATATGCTTTACATATGGCATTTCTTGGATTCATAAGAAATAGCATTTTCAATACAGAAGTAATAATTCTGAACATAAAATATTACATTTTTGTGACTCTGTGTTAATGTTAGAAGCTTTGAAAAATTGGAAGGGTGTGCTCCATGAACAAATATCTGATGTTCACATCTATATAATACATTAAATCCATTATTGGGGCTGATTTTAATGAAATGTCAGTTGGCTATTTGCTAAACATTAGATGATTGAATACTTTTGTTCTTCAGTTTAAATATCATTTAAACTAGTTTTGGGCTCTCTTAGTAAGCTTTGCTCTACTTATTTTCTTAACAATTTGGAGACTGCTTTAAAAATAATTTTATGTGCATTTGATCGAGTTGAACACCAAATACTCATTTGTATGCTATTTTTAAATCTGTAAAACAAGTCTCAAAAAGCCTCGAAGGAAAAATATCCTGGTGCTTGTTGGGGCTATAAAATTAGAAAATTATTCTCTATTCTTTGTTCATTTCCTTCCTTCTGTCCCTCCCTCCCTCCTTCCCTCCCTCCTTCCCTCTCTCCCTCCCTCCCTCCCTCCTTCCTTCCTTCCTTCTTCCTTCATTTCCCCTTTTCTTTCCTTCCAGTGGGGCTTGACCCAGGGTCTTCACGTGCTAACTATGAGTTCCACATGAGCAATAGGCCTAGTCCAGAAATTTGTTCAGTATTGAATCTGTTTCAATCTGGATTTTTTTTTTTTTTAACTTAAACTGGATCTCTAACTCGCTTCATCGTAATTGACAGCTAAAGTGTCTCAGACAATGAAATGCACAAGAAAATGAACAAGTTTCGAACCTTCTTTAAAGATTTTGATTCCTTTGGTGTAGCACAGTATTCAAGAGATTCTTAGAATTAAATGGATTTGAAGAAAGTGCTACTGAATAACAGTCAGAATCAGGACATTTTTAATAAGTTATGTAAGATTAGCTTGATTAATTAAGCTGGCCTAAAACACATTCTAAAGGTGAAAATTGTACATTCTACACATAAAATTGGGGGAAAATTAATCTTTTGGTCTCTGTAAAGTGGTAACTTTTTAGAAGCGTATTTATCTACAGCTTTAGAGACCTCGAGAGCCTACAGTTTGGATTCCCTGCACAGTTACTATTAATGAAACCAAGATTGTTTGTTAAAGTCACCGAAGTCACTCTTTCACTCCTTCCTGGGCCAGCTGTCTGGTAGACTGCTCTGACTGTTGTTCCACACGTCACTGGACATTGCTCACCTTTAGTTTATTCTTGAGCACAAGGGCATTCCAGGGAGGTTTGTCTGCAGGATTTTCAGTCACTTGTAAAATTCTGAGCTATGGTAGCTACAGGTAGAAAGGCTCCTGCCCTCCTGCTTGACTGTGACTACGAAGCTGCTGTGCTGGAGCTCCTTAGGGATCAGTCCCTTCTGAGACAGTCACGGAGCTTGTTTTTCTCGCCCGTGTTTACCACAGCCAAGCCCCCGTGGGTAGAGACTAAACTGACTCCCTTAAAACACACACAAAAGTTTACTATGCATTTTATTCCCAATTTTCACAATTTTATTAGTCTTTAATAAGCATTTTCTCAGATCTTGGCACTTCCAAATGTTGTTAAATTATTTTTTACTGGCGGCTTCTGCAATACACCTGTGGACGAGGTCGCCTGTGCTTTCAGGCTTGTTCTTTCTGGGACAGATGTGAGCGGAAAGGCAAAAAGCAGAGAGGATTTCCCGCATGCTCTGTGCTCCCTAAGTGCCACGGGCAGCAGGAGGGCCTGCCTGCTCGCCTACACTCGGAGCTTCAGAGGCCACCAGAGGTGTGGTCCATCACACAGGTGCTCTCCTCTCATTTTGTTTCCACAAAGAAGCCTCCTCAGAAATATGGTTTAAAAAAAAAAAAAAGAAAAGAAATATGATTTAGGGTGAGTTTGAGAAAGCAAATTTTCCTATTCTTAAGAATAAATGTGTCACTTAGAAATAAAACCAAAAGCAACAAAACTTCTTTAATCACATGACAAATTAGTGTAATGACATAATGACTGATGTACAACTTTTCTGTACATAGAAGGTTCTTAATTTACTGAAGTATAAACTTGTGATTAAGATCTAAGAGTTTTCATTTATAACTAACTGTCTGATTCCTCACCTCATTCTTAGAAGCAATCCTTTCGTTAGAGCTGTTTGAACACACAAAATAAATTGCCGTTTTGAGTATTTCATTATTTCATGTTTTTATAACTCAGTAACTTTCTATGATCATTTTTTTAAAATTATTTAATTGAGTCACTTTCTGGACATTTGGAAATTTGAGTTTTAAGGCCCAATGATGCCTTTACAAAAGATTCGTAATTAAAGGAAATGGAAGCATTAACACCGATTCAACAAATAATATGCCTATATAACATATCTTGTGCAGTACAATTTATAAACTTAAAGAAATACAAAATTCTCTCTTCTAACCTATTCTGAAACTAATTGGTTGCAAATTCTTGCTCATTAAAAATGTTTTTAAAAAGATGCAATGTTTGATAAGTAGAAGGAAAGATGCAAATTACATAAAAATTTAAAAGTTATTTTCATTGTGTATATTTATTTGTGTATGACTTTACAAAATTATGATATTTTTGTGTCAATGAAATATGAATTTATTATTGCACTACCTGGAGTGAATTTGAAATTGCTTCATACATTTTACATTTTGTGTATAAGACTAGAAAGCTCATGGTTTAACAGACAGAACTCGAAAATCAATTAATAATCCCTAGCCCACTAAATTAATTAAAAAGTGTTTATTCATAGTTAATGACCTGATAATCTAAAGAATTTCCTTTTTAAAGCCAAGAAATTCATATTTAGAAAACCTTAGTTTCTTTCTCTGTATGCATTCAGGCCACAGATTAAAAGCAAGCAAAGCATGTGTTTTTTTAAAAATATAAAATTATATACAATGTATTTGTTCTTTTTCTAAAAAAGTAAGGAGTGTGGAACAATAGATAAAGGAATTTTTGAATTTTCAATACAACTACATATATTTTCATATTATTAGCTTCTTTGACTTTGTGTTTAAAATGTACTTTGCACAGCATAAATTATTTTATATTTATGTTAAGTTATGGATATCAGAATGATATAATGAAAAATCAGTTTATCTTTGATTAATTTTTTATTGGACAATATTTGGTGATATTATATGGTAAAGTAATTCAAAAGAGATACTGATGAAATAAAATTTCATAAGTGGAGTCAGGCAAACATATGTTAAGTAAAAGCAAAATCATTTTATTGTAAGTTTTAGATGAAGTTTACAGTGTTAAGATTGATGATTCTTTTTTGTCTGCATATTTTAATCAATATTCATCATCACAATATTCAAAACTTGACATTTCCTGACTCTCCATGCTTTCTGTGAGCATCCCTGGCACATCAGGGACTGGGCCGCAGGTGGTGGCAGCCTGGGCTCTCACGGGTGGGACTCGTCAGTCAGGCGCCATCACCCTGTATTTCCATACATGGATGATTGTTCAAACTTTCATTTCAGTAATAAACACTCAAATAAGGAATGATATTTCTTTCCATCTGACTCAGTGGGAAAAAGGAGAGGAAGGAACATACAGGCAAACTCTACCTTAATAAGTGCTCTGGAACTGGGCTTGCTTCAGCAGTATTCTTCTGAGCTCTTCATTGTTCTGTGAAGTTAAAGAATTTAGCTTTAGAGATTTCACCCAGTACCATGAAATCTATTAGTTTAATGCATCATTCCCGAACAGCGACAGTGAAGATATAATTAGTTGTCGTTACAGTCAAGTTCGCTATCTTTCTTAGTAGTAGATATAGTTATGCTTTTCATATCTTTGAAACTCGGTTCCATTGTTTAAGCATCCACTGTGGGTAAACCTTGGGAAGGAGTGATCATCTCCTAAGGCAAAGGGTTTGGAGTTGGAGAATTAATTTCCTGGCAGTAATAATCCTTAGGGGGCAAATTCAAAAGACTAACCACATATCAAGGAACTCAGGAAGAAAAATGTAACCGAGCACCACGTAGTATCAGTGGTGGGACAGCCATGTCAACTGCGCTACCCCAGCAAGAAACACATCGAACCCTCCTAAAAATTCACTCCGAAGGCATGCACATGCAAACAAAGAGAACCCCAAGACTCACAGTTCATTTGAATTCACAAGGGAAAATTTTCAACATGAATGTTGCTTTGACGTTGTCTTACTGATGCAGAAGGAAGCCAAACCTGTTTTTAATTGCAAAATCAAATGGTTTATGCATGGACTCTGCCATGCTTGTGGGAACATGTTGCTTTTATAGCACCCCCCACCCCTCCACAAACACGAGACTAGGCTTGCTGACACTGAGTTGGAGCATGGTCGTATTTAAAAGGAAAAGCCTTACCGGGAGTTTTGAAGGTGTGGGGCACGATGTCAACCTAACAGAGATATGGCCATAAGTGGACCTATCTGCCTATCTATTGCCACTTGGTAATTATGCATTAGGATGAAAACTGTCATAAAGTGCACCACAAATTGTGCAGTATAATTCATTTTCTAGGGGGCAAAGGGTGATGTATGGAAAGGCAGCCCTTGATTCTAAGGGTTTCTCATTGACACACTGCAAAGCCTATGCAGTAGGGTTGTTCCACTGTTTAATGTTCCAATAAATACACATATTGTTGCACTTGTGAATTTGCTGCAGGCAACATTCCTAGCATTCCTCTGTAAGAATGATGAGTGCACTCAGACCTGAGTCTATAGAGAAGCTTCCTTTCCTACATCCAAGAAGTTCCTTTAGGAATTTTCTGTCCTCAGAGCTGAGCTGGGCATGACTGAAAAAAAAAAAAAAAAAAAAAAAAAAAAAAAAAAAAAAAAAAAAAAAAAAAAAAAAAAAAGCTAATACATAAGTAATAAATGCAAGCACTTCGCTGTGTTTGCAAGGAGCAGACCAACCATGGCAAAGCCAGATTCTGGAAGCATTTTGACAAGAGTGTGGGCTATTTGGTGTTCCAAAGATTAGTTACAGATAAAGACAGGAAAAGTTAGGGAGGAGTCATACTATTTACGAAGAAGTTTGAGTCCATTTGCAAAGTTAATTAGATATAGCTTCTGCTTGTGAGCTCAGTCTTAAAGGCTTTATTGCTCACCAGGTGCTGGGGCTCTCATCTACACACACACACACACACACACACACACACATGCATACATGCACACACACACCTTGGCTTTAAGTGTTAGTTTTACTTTACAGCAAGTTACAGTGTTGAAGTTAAAAATTTTATTCTCTTCTCAGTGAATAAAACTGCTATTTTGTTCTTATGTTGTTAAAAGACTGGGAGTTTTATCGTAAGCAAGCATATCGATTTCCTTGTGTATCTACCCTCAACTCAGGGGCTTATTCAGTATTAAAGAAGAAAGGATCCCTCCTAAAAATTTCTTCTGGGGGCAACTAGAGCTTTCAACCAAGAGAAGCTGGGGACTTGGCCATCAGATTAGCAAAGGCTCAGAGCTGCAGTGGGCACTGATGTTTACCCACTAGGTTACAGCATTTGGACTGGCTGATGAAGGAAAAATGATAGAAAATGATAGAGGAATCAGTAGTGCTGCTTAGAAGAAACCTATGCACAGGTTTGGAGCACAGAACGCAGCAGATGCAAAGCTGTGTGTTAACGCACAGCATAGAGCAGGATTTACTGGCCGAGGCTTAGTAGTGGCTGGTTCATTCAGCTGCAAAAGACTAGGGACCTAGAACATCCCATACCAGACCTCAGTACTGTGTAAGATGGGACTCGGTTGCTCATCCGTTTGCCTGATGTGCATACTTGTGTATAGACTGGCTTCATGATGGACGTGAACACTGCTGTGGACACGCATTTGCTTATGCTTTCCTCCTGACCTGGAATGCTTGGCCTTGCTTCTGTGCTAACCAACTATTTATCACCAGGATGCAATGCCTCACATGTACAGCTTCGCAGAGGGCAGATTTAACTTGGTTTATAGTTTCAGGGAATTCTGTCTATAGCCGGTTGGCCCCTTTGCAGGAACATGTTAGCAGAAGTGTACAAGCAGCAATGACGATTAATTCATGGCATCCAGGAAACAGAACAGGTGAATGGCAGAGAGGAAGGGGTGGAGTGCTAAAGTAGTTTCCATGGCTACACTTCCCAACCAGACCCACTCAGAAGTGTATTCCCCAGGTGCCTGGGTGGGTCCTCAGGCCATCAAGCTGACACCATCATGCTCATTGTCATACTTCTCAGCACAGACTAGAACCATTTGTGTCTGTCAAGGCTCCAAGCATCCCTTGAATCTTGTCAGTAAGAGGATCAGGGTACCTGCCCATTTATAGGATTTGCACCTACACCACAAGTGTTTGACAGCTATCTCTGGCCTTTGTTTCCTCTGAAGTACACATTCAGAACTTAAGACACAGCATAAAACACTTGAAGGTGGGGACCACAGTTACAAAATCAGTTGTGCATTATGTATCAAGGACCTGTATGGTAGATTTTATGGGAATGATCATGTATCACAAGTCCTTTAGCAAGTGAATTAGTATCACACCTGGGTAAGAAGTATGCCAAAGCTGAGGGTCAGACAATTGGAGTACTTTGGCCAGAGATATTGGCTAGAAGTCAAACTGGGAACGATGCTGAAGTCTTTAAAATGCCATGCTACCATTTATGACTTCCACTTCACTCTGAAGTAGGTGGCATCGACGGGCTGAAGCTGATCACGAGAAGCCAGCAGGGAGATGCTGAGGTAGGAAGGTCACGCCTCTTAGGTAGAATCAGGCTACTTGCTTTTGTATTCAGCTCTGTGGGACAGGAATGGCAGCAGACATCTGGGGACAAGAGGATAAAGGGTTTTATTGGCCAGGTGGAGAAGTGGGTTAGAGGTGGTTGAGGCAGCAGTGGGTGATCCCTTGGGCTGTGCGGAAGGGCTGCCTGCATGGGCCTTCATTCAGGGTCTGCATAACAGGGCAAATGACGCTGCTCCTTTGTCTTCCCCATGCAGGACCTCAGTGGCCTGGTGGGAAGAGAAAATACAGAATAAAACTGACGGAATGAGCAACGCTGCAAGGTGGGTTCTGTGAGACTGAGAGAAATGAAGAGAGCGGTGACAGGGGAGGTGCGGCGGCGCTCAGTGCAGCAGGAGGGTGACAGCTCTTGCTGCCCATACACACTGGAGTGCCCTGGAAGAGCTGTGACCCCAGACACGCGGGAATGAGCTCAGCTGGGAAACGCCACACTCTCCGGCACCTGGAGCCTGTCAGCTGGGCCACCCACGTGATCTGCAGACCCAGCGCAGAAGGAAAACAGAAAATTTGAAGTTGTCCATTTATTCAGAAAACCAAGCTCTACAGCGTAGACATTTTTCCTTTCTTCCTTTGGCTCTCTCTTCACTAATCATAGTAGTTTTTTTTTTTTTTTTTTTTTTAAATATCTATTTAATGTCATTGGAGACAAATAAGGGAAACCTTGAAAATTGAAATTATCAACATGGTTTTTCATTCATGGTGCAATATCAGTTTACAGCAGCAACACGAGAAATCACTTTACAATATGCAGAAATCACCAAAACTACGCTAACTCAATTTTCATCTTATTTTCTGCATTGCTGGGGATTAAACAAGGAGCCTCGCCTGTGCTAAGCACGTCTTCTAGCACCGAGCACCACAGCTGATGCACATGCAGCTGGCTTTTTTTCACTTTTTAACCCACTCACATTCTACCAACACACGTGTTTATGTTGTGTTCCCAGGGCTTCTGGAATTCCCATAGCTCAGGGGCCTTTGCATGCTGTGTATGTGAATGTGGCGACGGGGAAGTCGGGAAACCTGTGCTCAGGGCCTGTGCTCTGCTCATGTGTACTTGATTTGGTCTCACTGGATGTCACTCACAAAGCATCGGTTCAAAGATGAAGTTGTTCAGAGTTTCGAGATGGCCCCGAGAGACCACTACGTCAGCGTCAGGTGCTGTTGAGCCTGAGTCTGCTGTGTGCGCACGGGCTGCACGAAGCTAGCCTTGCTGTCAAGTGGGTCTCATCTGTGATGACAGACCGAGGGCAAAAGATCAAAGGTGAGTTTTCTCCTCTCTGACCCTGAAGCTGAGGATTAACTTGCAGAAGTCCAGACCAGGAAGACAAAACCAATTATTCAAAAGGAAAACTAAATCTCTTCGCCAAGTGGATGAAGTTCGTGAACGTGGACAGGAGGCCAGCGGGGCGAGCAGACGCTGCTGTGAGACCTCTGCCCATCCTTTGAGGTTGCTCTGCCCTGGACGGCTTGAGGTTTCTTCCTGCTAGTGATGGGGTAAGGAGCAAATGAAGGCCTTCTGCTTTCCTTTGGCGTGCAAATTCAGAGAAGACGAGAGACCTGGGAGTCATAAAGATAGTGTGATGTTTAAGAATATGCTGCAATGCTCTCCTATACAGAGATGTGTGCATGCGCGCACGCGCGCGCGCACACACACACACACACACACACACACACACACACACAAGTACACACACTCCAACTGGGGCCCTCTTGCCTGGATTTCCATCTTCTTCCTCTGTCCCAGGTAAACCTTGGTTTATTTTCCTCTAAGTCTTTTTCAGGTCGTGCTTCAGAACCCTGTACAGATGTCCATGGAGCAACCAAATGCTTATGAGCTCAAATCTAAGTTGAGTTCTCCTTGAGAAATTTCCCATTTTATTTTATTGGCATTTTTAATGCATGCAAAATGGTAAAAGAAAATTAGAATACAAAACGTCATTATTTACATTTTAGTAGAAGTTGCTTACTCTAGTTTAATAAATTTTTTCCTACAACTTTGATTGTTCACTGGCTTCATATTCTACATTTTAAGAGGTCTGGGAGTATATTATTCATAACGATACAATAGTTAATATTTATTAAATGTTGACTATGTTCCAGACTCAGTATTCAGCATTTGCAAATATCGTCTCATGTTGCTTCTCACCACAACCCTGTGAGGTTGTTATTATTATTGATAAAATTATTTAAAGGACCTTGAGATTTCAGGGAGCATTTTTTTTTTTTTTTTTTTTTTTTTTTTTTTTTTTTTTTTTTTTTTTTTTTTTGTAGTTTTCAGGGAAGGGTCTTCAGAGTGTTCAGGGCCTCACTACTAGAATGGACTCTTAGTGGCCTGACTGTTTATAGCCTCCCAAGAGCTGGGATTACAGGCGTGCCACCATGCCCAGTCTCAATTGCTGGCTCAGTGCACCCCGGGGGTAGGACCGGCCCAGCAGGCCTGGGGATCAAAACCTCAGTCCTGTCAGGGAGCATGTGATTTTTAGGTCAACATCCATTTACTAGCTGGGAGCCTGTGGACAACCCAAATGTTTGGTGCCTCAGTTTCCTCCTTGATGAGGTAGTGGAAATGACTGAACACTCAAAGAGGTAGGTCAGGTGGGGTTTAGAACAACGCTCTACCCAGTGCAGCTTTCGCTAAATGGCTTTATTCCTTGGAATTGGTTTTGTCTTGTGACTATGTCCCTTGGAGATAGCTATGTGATTTCCCTGGGCCTCTTTTTGATCATCATCAAGGCTGTGGCAATATGAAATGTTGATGGAGATTAAATGGGACCACAGTGTTGGGCACACAGAATTCTCACCAGCACACATTAGTGCTTTATCAAAAAGCCTCTGCCTTGGTCTCATGACATGGGTCTGTATGAAGCATCTTGGTTACTCTTGTTTCATCTTTACAATGTTAATGGTATTTTCTCCTTTCTGACTGGCACCATATCTCAGCTCCATCTTCTCCTTCAATATCAGTAATACTTCCTGCTACATTGAATTCCACTTGTATTTTTACACTACCCTTTCTGGCATCTTTCCTGATCCCTGTCTTTGTTACTGAGCCCAGCCAGGGACTTTGGGATCAGTACATGCCCAGAACGTCTCAGTAATGGTCCCACTGCAAGAGTGCACTAAGGACGTGGAAGTGAGATGCTGCCAGGTACATTTTTTTTTTTTTTTTTAATGTGAGCTGAGTGTGGGGATGCAAACCTACAATTTCAGCAATCTGGGATGATGAGGTGGGGAGCTTGGGAACTGGAGCTCAGTCTGGGCAATTCAGTGACTTATTGTGAAAGTGTGTCAAAAGAACCCAATAAAATGTAAAAAAGGTTTTTCCTTCTTCTATAAACTAAGTTTAAAAAGAACATCCTTCTGTGGTTATCTTGAAATTTCTCTGTGCCCTCAACCAGAGTTAATGTCTGTCCTTTATATACTCCTAGCAATCAAGGACTCATAGTGAAGAATTTTAGAAATGCAACTATCTACATTCCACTGTAGGGAATTTGTCACTTTTCTTTTCTCTCTTCTTCCTCTTCTCTTTCTCCCTCTCCCTCCCCCTCCCCTCCCCTCCCCTCCCCTCCCTGTCCCCTTCTTCTTCTTCTTCTTCTTCTTCTTCTTCTTCTTCTTCTTCTTCTTCTTCTTCTTCTTCTTCTTCTTCTTCTTCTTCTTCTTCTTCTTCTTGTATATTGAAATCATGACTTCAGGAAGCCTAGACAAATGCTGTATCACTGAGCTGTATCCTTAGCCTTTAATTTACCATTTTAAAACTGAGTTTTCCTTGGAATAGAATGGCGCAAGCTCACCCTGCAATTGATCATGGTCAAACAGAATTGATGGAGGTCTAGAAACAGAACTTAGCACAGTCTACTGAAAAATCTACTGCGAATAAAACTATGCACAGATTTCATAGCTTGGACTACGACTCTTCCTTCCAAGCTGGTTGATTTTTTGGTAATGTTTTCAAGTTCCAGCTGTTGCTCATCCACTGCTTCAGCCTGTAGCTTTGGCTTTGGCTTCATCTTTCTCCATCTGAGCAGCTCATTTGCTCAATGGCACTAACAACAGCTTGTTAAGTCAACTAATTGAATGGATGGGATCACTTTTTCCACAACCCCAAGTTTATATTGCTAAGGGCATATAAGTATCCACTTCACTCAAATGAGATGCTAGACTTTACAAGCTGTCTCCTAAGAGGATACAGCCTGCATTGAGAGGTTGATTTCAAACAGGTCAACTACTGTAAAGAATACTGTGGTAGTGTTCTTTCCCAGATAACCAAGGTCTCAGTTAGGTACAAGTTCAACCAATAGTCACTTAAGGGACCATGTACTGAAGATCCTAGTTTCCTCATCTGTGAAATAGGAGAAATATCATCATCTCTACTTACTATGTGAGTCCACGAAGATAAAGCATATGGGAAAGTGTTCAGCCTACAAATCAGTAAGCCACAACTGGTATTGTTGTAAGTAGCTACTAGAAGCAAAAAAAAAAAAAAAAAAAAAAAAAAAAAAAAAAAAAAAAAAAAAAAAAAAAAAAAAAAAAAAAAAAAAAAAAAAAAAAAAAAAAAAAAAAAAAAAAAATTAAAGAAATGAAAGAATTGCCCTATTTTTCTTGATTCTGCTATGTGAAATATTGATTTCATTCTTTTTTTTCCCCCTGTGGTCCTTGTGATTGTGGTACAGGTAACTGTAATCCTGAGGGCCCTTAAACTGCATAAAAGCCCCAGCCCACTCACAACTCCTTTTATTCTGAGACAGTCTTGCTAAATTGTTCAATTGCTGAGTCTGGACTCAAGCTTGCCACCTTCTTGCCTCAGCCTCACACACGGCTGAATTACAGCATGCACCACCACTGCTGGACTGAAATATGGAAATACAAGAAATAGCACATATCAGGCGCCAGCCTGATAGCTCAATGGACTACACTTCTGCTTAGGCAGAACACAGCGGCCTGGGTTTGATCCCTGGGCCTGCTGTGCTGGCCCCACCCCCAGGGAGCACTGAGAGGGCTATTGAGACTGGGTGTGGTGGCTCATGCCTATAATCCCAGCACTTGGGAGGCTGAAAACAGGAGGATAATTATAAGTCCAATCTATGTAGTGATATCCTGTGGAACCTGTCCTAAATACAGAAAGAAAGAAAGAAAGAAAGAAAGAAAGAAAGAAAGAAAGAAAGAAAGGGCATATATAGAACAAAGTATTTTAGAATAGTTTAGACTGTACTTTCTAAATAAAACCTGTTTTCTAGTTCACCTCCTAGGGCTATCACTGTCTGAGGTATCTGCTGTGTGAGTCTAGCTCGGGAACTAGAGATAAATTCTGGCCTTACTTTAAATAAATTGAACTTGCCGTTTTTTTAAATAAAATGCAAATTCCATTTAGTTGTTAGTTTACTCTTTCCAGAAGGGACATTTAATCTAATTGGCTAGTTTAGCATTAAGAGCCTTCCCCAGAGAGCAGAACAGGCTGCTCTTTATCTCTCAGCTACAAGTTTGCACAAACATCACAGCAGGACAGCTGCAGAGAGGCCTTTTCTGGACTCCTACAGGACAGTTATCTTTAAATAATATTAATATCATTTAATGGTCATGTAAGGCTTATAGTTAACTGTACTTTCATATATATTATTTAGTTTGGTCCTTATGTGTGGTTTAGGTAATAACCTATTTTACCGTTGACAAATCAAACTCGGAACATTTAGATGAATTTCCCTAAATAAAAGAGCTACTACAGAGCAGATCGTATGATTTCAGATTTAGCGCCAGCGCTACCATCCAGCCGACCTGATGCCTTGTACTCTGTGCCATATCTTGACGGGCAACCTTGTCTAATCTATTTTCTGTTCACCTTCTCCGGGGTCTGCTCCAATAAGCCCACTCTGTCCTCCATCATTTTCTAGTCACCACCCCCAAGCCTACGAGTTACCCTTTTATGTAAAATGTTAGGTAACTCTGACAATCCCCAGCATGGTCTCTCTCATCTCTAAACTTTATTCCTTAAAGTCTTTATTATTATTGATTTTTTATTTTAGGAAAGGGTCTACAGGGTGTTTGGGGTCTTACTACTAGATCGGCCTTGTAGTGATCCTCCTGTTTACAGCCTCCCAAGAACTGGGATTACAGGTGCGCCCCACCACACGCAGTCTCAATTGCTGTCTCAGTGTGCCCTGGGGGCTGGACCAGCCTGGGGATCAAATCCCTTGACCCTGTGTCTACTGGCGGGTGCTTTAATCTGCTGAGCTATTTGGTCAGCCCTTCTCCTTAATGTCTTTGTTATTTGAGTTTCCATCTATTCTCTCGCATCTCCCTGTGCTGTCAGGATAGCGAGCAGGGGAAGAAGACATGGAGATGAGCAGGTGGCCAGGTGCTAAGGGAGAAGGTTAATGCAATGAACCTCAGCACAGACAGGGAGGGAAGGACCGCAGTGATCACTGGGGCAGCAGGGGAAGCTGGGAAGAGTGTGGCAGGAGGTGAGCTGCACAGGCTATGTGACGCAGAATAAATGGATGACAGAGGTACATGTGGATGAGCAGAGATTTCACTCGGGAAAACAAACGCCTGCAGTGGTGGCGTTGCTGGTGGTCATAGAGTACTACCGACAAGGCCATTATAGATTTAGGACTAATATTTTTAGGTAGAACAATCCCTTCAGCATGCAAGCAGGGCACTCTCAAAACATTTGTTTCCTGGCCCATTTGTTTTATGCCAAATAATTCTGTGCAGAATATCCCTCTGACTGCAAATATATTTGTACCTCTTCCTGTACAGACATGCCTGTTATTGCATAAATGCCTACATTTTCATCGTTTGGTTAAAAGTACTACATGCGCTTTCAGCTTTCATTTGGATGCAAAATAGTCAAATGATTCTAGGCCCCTTGACAAAGCTATTGCTGGCAATGTCCTCCTGGGTTAATGTTAGGCCACTGACAGCCACTCTGTGGACAGCCATTCCTGTCCAGGGGCCTACACATCCTCTGAATAGCTGTGTGGTTTAGATTAGATCTCCCCAGTTTGTTGATGAGAATGTCAGGTAGGGCAGAATCAAAGACTTACAGAAGTCTGGAGCGATTACATCTATTGCATCCTTTTTATCTACAAGGCCTGTCACTCCATCATAGAAGGAAATTAAATTGGTCTGGCATGATTTGTTCCTCTAAAAGCCATGTTGGTCGCTACCCAGTCTGCTACGCTCTTCTGGGTGATTGCAAATTGATCATTTTGATGATTTATCTTAGTAACTTCCCAGGTACTGTGTTTCAGGCTGATGGATATTTTTTTCTTTCTTTTAAAGATGGACACTGTGTTTACCTTTTTTCTTGTTTAAGCATGTTTTTTTCTTTTTTTCCTCTGAGGTGCATTGTATTTCTTAGATGATTAATTGAGGTCAGATAATACACTATACAAATAATCATTTTTGTATTTTTATAACCTCTTATTTGAATAATTTTTGAAATTTGATTATTACTTTAGCTTCCATTCACTTATTGCCTTGTTCATATTTTGTTACTTATTCAATAATTACTTTACAGCCTAGTAGCTGAGAAACAATAAGTAGGTAAACAATGAATTAATAAGCCTCTTGAGAAACTAACAGTGAAGTACAGGAGACGTAAAAATAAAGAGGTGATTGTCCTGGAGGCCAAGTGTTGGGATGAGTCAGATGGAACGTGTGGAACAGGACTTTATACTCACCTGAGACTGTGAAGGCTTCCAGGAGGTGGTGACTAACAAGTTCTCATGGCTAAGCACAAGCTAGCTGGTATCAGAAAGAGAGAGAGCGGGAAATGGGCCTGAGCTGAGGGACTGTTCAGGGCACAGGGCATAAAATCGACGAATGTGCACTAGGAGAAGGTAGGAGAATGAAATGGACCAGGCAGGTTTCATGATGTTTCAGTAGCACTTGAGCAGAAATTCTCCATGTCACCCACTGGGGAACACAGACCTGGAGAGATGATGGGTCAGACCGTGAAGACATTGAGTGGTAGCAGAATAAATTCATGGCTGTTGAGTACAAAAGAAGTGCTCAACTCTTGCTGAGCTCAAATTTTTTATTACATTTTTATCATTTCAACAGCATAAAAGCCTTAAATATGAGAGGAAGAGGGAAACAATTTAGGGATAATCTCTTCTTTACTGGACTTTGCCAATTTCTCAAAGAGTGAATGGGATACAGAGAGATCAACTTTGAATTTGATTTTATTTATTTTATTTAAATTAACAATGAAGAAAGAAGGGTCTAAGGATTCAGTTACTTGGAGAGAATCCAAACAATATACACTCCAATTTATGCAAGACTTTTATTTTCCAGCTGTTGCTCACCAGTAGCTGCAAACTTAGCTTGCCAACGTTTCTAATCCCCAGTGCCATTGAAATGATTGCTAAAAATGAAGGTGAGGAAGCAGGGTCACTTTTCCTGGTAATTACAAATTAAATAACCCAGGCCAACCATAAGACTGAGAACATTTTCAGTAGTTTGAAAAAATATTTCTGAAAGACTGTTGGACTATACTGGATAGATTAACCTGTTAGAAATGAATCAGGGTTTCAGGATCTGGCAGAGGGTGGAGGTTAAGGTAACAACTCCAATATTTGGGATATTTTTTTTTTTCTTTTTTGCTTACACATGTGGAGAGAGAATTTGCTTTTGACAACCCTGAGTGACTGAGGCGGCAGGTGTTAATGAGCAGGATTCACTGACCTCCATCTGCATTCTGGCTTGTGGATGAATGCTCAGCCCTTGCAGGACAGTTCCTCAGCTGTGACATCTGACACCTGACACCAGTGGGGGGGGGCTTCCTGGAGTGCTCCTGGAGTGCTGGACTCAACGACTCAACCACATAGGTCAGCTCTAGGAACGTAGCCTCCACCTTGGGTTTGCATTATTTCTAGAATAATGTGAGGATGAGGCCACCAGACTAACATGAAGGGAGACCTGCTGAGGCATCAGACAGCTGAAGCAGATTCACAGGAACTCCAGCTGCTGGGGTAATCAAAACATTAAGGAAATGTTAAAGGAGTGCCACATTCTCTGCTCATGCTCAGAAATAAATAAAAGGTAATTTATAACTTGATTAGATTATTGACAACAGCAATAAGAATGCAAGTGAAAATTCAAGAATGGAAATAAAATCATTGAAAATGTGAAACATAAATTAAATTTATGTTAAACAGAGGATAAAATACAGCCAAAGGATCATAAAAAACTAAAAGGATCATAAAACTAAAACTATAGCTTAAGATCCTCTATGAACTGCAAGCAGGGTAATTAAAAACAAAATCACACATGGATCTGCTGTCCAAATCCTTACAGCCAGCAGCCAGGGAAAGGGTGAAAAGAGTTGATTTTGATAGAATAATAATTAGGTTGACATCTCAGTTCTCAATAGCCAAATAAAATTGTCAGAGAGACAGTATAGTTGTATCATTACAGTACTTTGGGGGAAAAAATCCTAGATTTCTTTATTCAGTGAAATTACCTTTAAGAATAAAGTAGTCTGTAGGGACAGCTCAGCAGTCCAAGTGCTTGCCTAGGCAGGCATTAGGATCGAGGTTTGAGGAAGTGCCAGGACTTCGGTTCACTTCCCAGTACCACTTCGCCTGTGAGCCCAGGGCCCCCAAGTTCGAGACCAGGTATGGTGGTGCACACCTGTAATCCCAAGCTCCGGGAAGGCTGAATCACTGAGTCTGAGCTGCATAGTGAGACCCTGTACCAAATACATAAAATGTAAGAAAAAGAAAGAATAAAGCTTATTTTCATACACAATGGGAATGTTCCATTATCTTTTACATAGCAGTAATGAAAATGAATTTTTTGTTAAGTAACTGAAGAATAGCATGAAGGCCAGAATAAAGGAAGATGGAGTTTTTTTTTAAATTAACAGGTCTGAAGATATATCAAATACTGGGTGATTAAAATCATGATGATGTCTTGTGGGTGTTAAAGCACACAGGAATAAAACAAATGATGACTATGTCTTGTGATTCGGGAAGTTGATAGAGTCAAAATGTTTTAAGGTCATTGCATTGTCTAGAAAGAACTATGAAATGTCACTTATGCTATACTTTGACAAGCCACTGCAGAGTAGAATTCTTAATGGAATCACTTGAAGATGAGTAAACAAGAATATATCTAGGGAAACCTGAAAACGTAACAATAGAAATTATAACAAGTACAATGCAAAGTATAAAGCCTAAAAAATCAATAGAGGATCAATAATCAGTGAGATTAATCAAGAGAGGACAGGGGTACATGTTTACAATTCTACCTTGTCTCAAAATAAAATAAAATTTAAAAAGGTCTGGGAATATAGCTCAGTGTGAAAGACTTTAGTTCACTCCTCACTACTGAAAATAATGAAAGCAGGAAATATCCAAGTAATTAAAGTCTCTATGGAGGAGAAGGGGCAGAAGCAGAAGAAAAAAAAAAAGGAAACACAGTCACTGAAAAATTTTCCATTTGATGAAAAACTGTAAACCTGGAATTCCAGGTGGAAGTAACTCTAATTATAAGAATCATGAGCAACAGAACACTAAATCACATCAATTCAACTGCTCAAAACCATTGATAATGATAAAAAAAAAAACTTAAAAGGAATTGGAAGAAAAACACATTATTTATTTTCAGAGGAACAATGGCAGAATTCTTGTCAGAAATAATCTGAGCAAGATCATGGAAAAGCACATTCAAATTATTGAAAGAAAAATCCACTAATTTAAATTTTATGCTCAGCAAAAATATATATTTTCAAACCAAAGCCAGCATTAAGACATTTCCAGATGTGCAATCTGTAAAAGTTTATTCTTATTAGATCTGTGGGGACAGTTAAAGGCAATCCTTGAGGTGAGAGGAAGATGCCACCCTTCCATGCTTGTGATCCTTCTGTCTAGTTCTACCCACCATGCACACAGGTAAAGAGTGCCACAAATGAGTTAAACAAATCTTTTTCATTATTGAGATATTTTTTAAAGAAATAACTGAGCGTTGAAAAGAAGTATTATTTAATCAATAGTATATGCAGAACTAAAGGAATAAGAACAACAGTAATCATGGAGAGAAGGAAAAACATTAAAGGTGTTTATAATATTTTTGTATTGTGGGCTGAGGAGATAGCTTAGTGGTCTTAATGCCTGCTTCACAAGAGAAAGGACCTGAATTTGATCTCTGGCACCACATGCTGTGCTGGCCCAGAAACCAGGTGTGGTGGTGCCTGCCTCTAATCCCAGTGCTGGGGAGGCTGAGACAGGAGGATCACTATGAGTCTGAACTGTGTAGCGAGACCCTGTGTCCAACTAAAACACACACACACACACACACACACACACACACACACAATACATCCAAAACAAACAAAAAAATCCAAACTCCTTCTTTGTTGTGAGTACCAAAAGCTAATTAATTATGTTATAAGCTATAGAGCATTCCCTAAAATAAAATATGATTGTCTTTTAGTTAATAGATCACAAAAAGCAAAAAGGGGAATAATTAAAAAGTATTTGATTAATCCAAAAGAAGATAAAGCTCTTTTCCGGCTGGAACCATGGAGGGTGTGGAAGAGAAGAAAAGAAGGTTCCTGCTGTGCCAGAAACCCTTAAGAAAAAGCGAAAGCATTTCTCAGAGTTGAAGATAAAGCACCTGAGAAAGAAGTTTGCCCAGAAGACGCTTCGCAAGGCAAGGAGGAAGCTCATCTATGAAAAATCCAGGCACTATCATAAGGAGTACAGACAGATGTACAGAACTGAGATACGAATGGCTAGGGTGGCGAGAAAAGCTGGCAACTTCTATGTCCCTGCTGAGCCCAAACTGGCATTTGTCATCCGGATCAGGGGTACCAATGGTGTGAGCCCAAAGGTCCGAAAGGTGTTGCAGCTTCTTCGTCTTCACCAAATCTTCAATGGCACCTTCATTAAGCTCAACAAGGCTTCAATTAACATGCTGAGAACTGTGGAGCCATACATTGCATGGGGGTACCCAAACCTGGAGTGAATAAGTGAACTAATATACAAGCGTGGCCATGGCAAAATCAATAAGAAGCAATTGCCTTGACAGATAATTCATTGATTGCTCGATCACTTGGTAAATATGACATCATCTGCATGGAGGATCTGATCCATGAGATCTGTACTGTAGGGAAACGTTTCAAAGAGGCAAATAACTTCCTGTGGCCGTTCAAGTTATCATCTCCATGAGGTGGAATAAAGAAAAAGACCACCCATTTTGTGGAAGGTGGGGATGCTGGAAATAGGGAAGACCAGATCAACAGGCTTATCAGAAGGATGAACTAAGGTATCTACCATGGTGTTTTTGTGATTTGGTCAGTTAATAAAGTATTTGCTTCCAAATTAAAAAAACAAAACAAAAAAAAAAAAAACAAAAGAAGATAAAGATAAAGAGAATAGAAGGAAAGAAGATAAAGATAAAGAGAATAGAAGGGAACAACGAACAGATGGCACAAACAGAAAATAAGTAGAAAATTAGAGGATTTAATCTACCATAACAATATAAATATGCCAATAAATGGGCAGAGATTGTCAAATTGGGTTAATCAGAACCTAACTATATATATAAGCTAAAAGAATGTAAAAATAATTAATACTAATGCCAAGCAGAAGAACGCTAGAGTGGCTTTACTAATGCTAGAAAAGAAAATTCGAGATTAAAGGATAGAAACTTAGAGAATTACCTCACAATTACAAGTCTATCAAGAAACACAGATTTTAGCCGGGCGTGGTGGCTCACGCCTGTAATCCCAGCACTCGGGAGGCTGAGACAGGAGGATCGGTGCGGGTTCGAGACCAGCCTGGGCTACAAAATTGAGCTCAAGGCCAGCCTCAATTGCATAGCGAGACTCTGTCTCAAAAAGACCAAAAAAAAAAAAAAAAAAAAAAAAAATTTTTTTTAAACATTTTAAACATTTTTACCACTGCTTGATCAGACTTCCAAAAATATAAGGTAAAAACTGATAGGCTAGATCTGCAAAAAGAAATAGATTAAATTCTTAGTTATTTTTAGGCATCAATCATTGATAAACAAGTAGACAGAATATCAGTGAAATTATAGAAGACTTTAACAGCACTATGAATCTATATTTATAGAAACATTTTAAATTGACCTGCATAACATTTCACCAAAGAGTAAGAGAACCTATGTTCTTTTCTGGGGAGCATGATATATTTATCAGAACAAAACAAATTTTGAAAAATGTAATAGGATTATAGTCGCACAAACTATGTTCTTTGATTGCAATAAGCTTTTATTGCAGTAATCAACAAAAAGCTCTTCAGGGAATTCTCAATGATGTGGAAGCCAAAGGACACATACTTAGATAATCTTGGACAAAATAAAAAAAAAAAAAAAGGAAACAGGATGTTTTGAGTTGAACTGAGTTGAAAATATAAGATATAAACATTGATGGGATGCTATTGAAGTAGAGATAGTTGATAAGTTGAATAAAGAAAAAGAATTTAGGATCAGAAAAAAATATCAAATCAGTTCTGTTGCTATGCAATAGCAGTGATAAATCAGAAATGTAGTTAAAATATCCTTTATGAAAACATCAAAAATATGACACAAGATTCTGAAAGCTACAAAGCAGTGACGAAAGAAATGAAATGTATGTAAATAGAACTGTCTAACAATACTGTAGAATACATGTGCTATATATACTGTTCAACATTGATATAATGTGTATTCTTTTAAAATTTATCCTTTGGCTTCACACTACCTTAAAACCCTTTTATGGTAGAAATTGGCGAGTTGACTCTACAACTCATATAGAAATGCCACAATAATCCAAGATGGAAGCCTTGAGTTCAAGAACTATTGATAAATAATCTCAAGATTTATTGTATAACTGTATCTAGACAGTATGATACTACTGAAAGATGGATAGATAAATACACTAAAGTTAATATCCAGAAAAGCAAAACCAGGTACATGAACAATTGCTTTTTTATTTTATTTATTAAAATTTTTATTCATTTGAATGAGAAAAATAGTAATGACATAATTTCAAAAGAGGTTAGTATGATAGTTACAATAATTAATACATTGCATATTGTTGTCTTCATAGTAGTTATTCAGAAGACAAGATGGAGACATGAAATCTTGTCTAAGCAATATTAGTACAGATCTTTCTTCTCATAGAAGGTAGTTGTATATCTATTCTATTTTGTCAATACACACACACACACACACATATATATATACATATACACATATATATATTTTTTTCACTACAAAATGGTCCTTCGTTTATAGCCCCTCCATTTTTTGTTTTTGTTTTGTTGGAGATGGGCATTCCTTTGTTGTTAGAGAAGCTGTACACATTTATATAAACAAGATGGTTAAGTCAATGGCCCTAAGAATCTCCACCAGGATTTTGAGAATAGTGGTAAGTGGGTAGAATTCTCACCCTGACTAACTCTGTATGCTTTTCTGTCAATAATTTTGGAACATAAATGCAGAGAGAAAGTCTTTGAACAAAGGCCGCTAGAGTGATTGGGTGTCCAGGTTTACACAAATTTTTTCATTCAGATCTCGCACTACATTCAAAAGTTAATTCCAAATGAATGATATATCAACGCTTCATACATTATGTTCTATATATTACATAGTATTTATTTATGTATTTAGTCTTTTTGAGTTCAGGTTGGCCTTGAGCTCACATTTGTAGCTCAGACTGTTGTCACTCTGATTTTCCTGCCTCAGCCTCCCAAGTGCTGGAATTACAGGCATGTGCCACCATGCCTGGGCTCATGCAGTTTTTAAAAACATCATGTAGGTTTGAACTTAGGTCCCCAAACATGACAAGAAAATGGGCTGACACGGAGCTATGACCTGGCCCTCAAAATTTTTTAGTGGTAACTGAAATCCTAAGAAGTTCTAGAAAAAAATATAAGATAACATTTTTGGCATTTATGTCTCAATCTTCTGGGGCCACTAAAACAAAATACACCAGATGGGAGGCTTCAAATCTGCACCTACGTTGTGGTTAGTGTTTTGTACTTTTGAGACAGGGTCTCATTATGTAGCTAGCGCTGGCCTTGAACTCAGCCTCTCAAGTATTTATTTCTTACAATTTGGAAGCTGGGAAGACCAAGATCAAGGAGTCCATTGAGGACTCTGTTTCCAGGTCCTAGATAGCTGCCTTCTTGCTGTGTTGGCATGTAGTGAAGAGAAAGCAGTGAACTCCCTGGTGCACTTCCTATGAGGACACTAATCCTGTTGGCTCATGGCCTAACTTTCACATAGTAGTGAACATTAATTATTGTGCTTCACGATTGGATATGGTCGCACAAACCAGGACTGGCAGTACTTGAAAGGCTGAGGCAGGAAGATTGCCAAGAGCACAAGGCCAGCCTGGGCTCCAAGTGAGGTGCTGTATCAAAACAAAACATCAGTTACTTCACAGACAGACAGACACACACACACACACACACACACACACACACACACACATGCACATACATATATATGCCTTTAAGGCTGATGCAAGTCAGTTCATAGCAATCAGGGTTTGGCAAAGATTGTTTAGCTACAATACCAAAACCAAAGCTAAAAAAAGAAAAAAAGAAGATAGAGTGTAATCCATCTAAATTAAAACTTTCATATTTCTTAAAAGAAGTCTAGTGAAATAATGAAAAATCAACTACTTGAAAGAATTTTCAAATCGTTCATCTCATAAAGGATTTGTATTCAGAGTAAAGAAAAAAATCTTAGAAGCTTAATAGTAGCAGTAAAACAAGCCATTCGATAAAGCAAAATGGGCAAGTGACTTGAACATATATTCTGTAAAAAAGAAACACAGATTGGAAATAAAGTTGAAGTGCACATCATTTGTTACTAGGGATTTTACAAAATATAACAATTGTGTAAGAGCTGCTTGTTAGATCTAGTAGAGTAGCTAAAATGAAAGACTCGTGCAAGTAGGAAGTAGCAGAGCAATACTAGCATACAACACTAGTATGCAATGTCTTAAAATGCTTAATATATACCTAGCATATCACTCATTCTAATTGTCAATCTTTATACCTGAAAAGTGAAAGCACACATCTATACACAGAGTCATGTGTGAATGTTCATAGTAACATTATCTATAATTCCTCTTAGACTAGGAACAACTGAAATGCCTAGCTCAGAAAGTAGATGAATAAATTGTCAAGTGCCCTTGTCATGGACTATGTCTCCCCTACAAAAAGATGGTCCTTGACCACACATGACAGCATGGATAAATCTCAAAATAATGATCGGGCATAGAGTTCTACAAAATGCAAACTAAAGTGGGGGACAAAAGGATACTAGTGCATGGCAAGCGTCCTGGCGTTAGGAGGCCCACAAAATCCTGCAAAGAAGCTAGGCGGCGATGGGTGTGTTCACTCTCTTGTCTTTGCGATGGCTTCTCAGATGTGTAGCTATGTCAACACTTACTAGTTCATACACTTTAAATATGTGCAGCTTACTATATATGATTCATATTTAATAAATCTGAAGCCAAATACAAAATTTAAAAATATATTAATTGATATTAATATATCAAAATAAATTTAATAAAATATGTGAAAGCTCTCACTGAAATTGTTAGAAGTTATTGAGAAAAAGTAATGCCCTAAGCATATCAAGAGATATATTGTCTAAAGACTCAATGTTATGATGAAGGTCTAATTTCTCCGATTCTAATCAAATCTCAAATTCTGTGTGTATGTATGAAAGAGAGAAAATTACCATCCATAAAGAAAAGATTACAAATTTAGACTACATTGAATTTAAGAACAGTTCATCACAAATAGAAGAAAGTAACCCTAGAGAAGAAAAAGATTTTTCGTCATATATAACTGAACAATATTCAATGTATAATGAACTCCAACCAGTCAGGTTCGTAAAAGACGTATAACATGACAGCTAAAGAGTCAACAGATTTTAATTCGCACTTTTAAATGAGGATAACCAGACGGACGGAAAATTTATAAAATATATTCAATCTCATTAGTAATCAAGGAAATCCTGACAAAAACATATAATGCCATCATATAATTTCCGTTGTTTTTTTTTTTTTTTGCAATTCAACATAGGTTGCTACATTGTATTTATTTTCTTCAAATTAGTTGTTCAGATTACCAGATGCAAGCATGCAAAATTGAGCAAAAAAGTTGAAAAGAAGAAAAATGAAAAAAATGAAACATTAACTGTGCCTTTTGGTAGGCCAATAGAAATCAGTAGTACAAGTATGCCAGCTATGCTGTGGACATCATTTTTGCCCTTTCCCTTTTCTGCTTTTCTCTTTTCCCTCATCCCAGCTGTTCCTTGCATTTGAGCCCATTCCTAGTATACTTTCATTAGTGTAGCTAAACTAAAATCCAACTACAAGATGTTGTTGTCAATGAAACCTTATAACTCTAATATATATAATCATTATATATCTACCGGGCGTGGTGGCGCACGCCTGTAATCCCAGCACTCGGGAGGCTGAGGCAGGAGGATTGGTGCGAGTTCGAGACCAGCCTGGGCTACAAAAGTGAGCTCAGGATCAGCCTCAACTGCGTAGTGAGACCCTGTCTCAAAAAGACAAAAAAAAAAAAAAAAAAAAAATGTAACAACTATATATTATATATAGAACTTTTAAAAAGAATTTAAGGAGTTACACAAAGGTAGTACGGACATAAAGATCAGCTGGGAGACAATGTAAATGTCAGCAGAAAATTGTTTTTCTTGGGGCACCAGGTGAGAAGCAGCCATCGGCGTGCACTTTAGGAGGCAGGCGATGTTCTTTTTCCTGAACACTGAGGTATGTACAGTGGTCTTCAATTTATGGGTTGTATCTTTATATGTCAAAAGCGTTGCTATCTCTGTGCTATATGTTATAATATTATTTTAAGTAAAGCGGAAAAATAAGTTATGGAAACCAGAAGTGTCTGAGATGCACACGACCCTGATGGTGTATTTCTAGCGAGCTGGACTTACTGCCTTTGCTCCGTGCCCACAGTGGCTATTCGTTTTCTCTGCTTTCTGAAACTGCACATGGGATTCCAATGATTACAGCTTTGTTATGGCACGCGAAGCACCTTCTGGAGAAATGTGAAGACCTCTGTTAAGGTGAAGGGCTGTCATCGAATGTCTCTTGTTTCCACATCCAAGAATTCTGTGTCATAAGTGTGCAATGATCCTTCACATTAGGGGTTACACTGTCTTTCCTGAGCTAGGCAGGAATTTAGCTGCCCTTCATAATATTGTTTCTGTAGGGATTAAATTCAGGTTTCAAAATAAAGTATGAGAATAGGGTCTATTCATAGTATTGAATATTTATATTCATAATATTTCAAGGATGTCTGTACAGTGACTGACATGATCCAAGGGAGAACTGATGGCAGACCAACCGGGCTTGGGCCTTGGCACTACTAATTGTTAATTTCCTGGCAGAGGGATCAGGGAGAGCGCTTAGTGGAAGAAATGCTTTCTTGGCAAGCACAAGGTCCTGAGTTCAACTCCTGGTACAAATGAACAAACACCTCAAATTTAAACTGATTCCCTGGGAGAAAATTGCTAAACATTTTTATGGACTTAGTTTCTCAGTTTGTAAATATTTATTCCTAAAAGATGCTACGGGGGCTCAAGCAAGTTAAATTGTTCTGCAAATGTTAGAAATAATGGCTCTAAATGTACAATGGAAGGAATAAAAGTGTGTATAAGATAAAAGACAAACAAGAACATCATTTAGGACTAAATCCTTGCTCCATGTGAGTATCATTCTATTTCTCAGTGTCAACGTTTTGAGTGATGGCTTCACTATCCCAAACCTCCCTATCATTCTTTCAGTTTCAGACGATAACCTTGGTGTACTTTACTCTTACCTTTCATAAACGGTGAGCATGAATATCCATATTTTCATCTGAAGTTTTTGTTCATATGTTTTAAAAGTACAGAGGTGGGTGCCTGTCATATAATTAGCAACAAAATACGTATTTAATTGCATTCAATATATATGGTAAAAGAGTTCAAATTGTTTCTGAATCTTTGTGATCTAAACCCATCTCAAGAGAAAAAGGTATGCAGTTTGTGTATAACCTGTACAGACTCCTGTTTGTATTCTCCCTGCCTCCTGCTGTGTATAGCTTTGTTTACTCTCTCATTATTTTGCATATATTGGAATATAAGGAGGAGGACACACTTAATTTGCAATTAGAGGGCCCTAATGAGGATTTGAAGCTCTTTGAAGCTCTTATGCATGAGGTCCATACAATAAATCTATTCAATTACTGACTTACTGTGTGAGGTATATTTTCAAGAAGAGATATTGTTGACCTATTGTGATCTTTATAGATTAAGCCTCTACAAAATTAGAAAGCATCATGTCCATTTTCAGCTCTGTCTGCCCCGACGTATGCCCATTCTTATAAGACTGCACACATTCTGGAAACAATTTCGGAGTTACACCCAGTGTTGTTAGACCCTCCCCGGGCCAAAGCTGCTTGGCCCACATGGCAAACAGTTCCATAGCCTCACCTGTGTCAGCTCTGTGCCAGGCCGACCAGCTGACTGGGTGAGGATATTTAGAATCAGGGAGGGAAGAGGCCACACACATACCCTATTGGTCTTAATGAAATTTATCCCTTCTAGCAAGAGCAATGACTATACAACCTCATGTAACAAAATAAAAATTGTTTAGCTTTTCTACACCTCTGAAATGTCTACTTTAGAGTTGCCAGCACAAATCACCTAAACCCACACGTAGGTCACTGCAACCGCGTGGAAGAATGGTGACAGAAAAGTGTGGTTCAGAATCTCTGTAGGAGAGATAATATCAGATTGAATTAGCTGCAAAGGCTATTGGGCTTTGGTCTAGTGAACCATTTGGGCAAATAGAAGAATCAATAGGACATTCCAACTGGCTCAGCCTCCTGGGAACTGTGAAGCCGCCCTCCTGACACTCTGCCTAGCGAGCCTCCGATAAGCTATTTAATTTATAACGAGGTTTAAATCAGAGGGGGATCTTGGCTGTGACTACCAAATTAACCAAAAGCAAAGAAATGCTACATTCTGTGGATCTCTTTAGTTTATGGAACTCCAGATTTTCTTCTCATCCAATTATGTATCTTTTGGGGAAAAAGTTTTCCTTACAACTTTCTCCACTAGGATGGTTTTCTCTGTAGCTAAGGAATGAGAAAGAACTGAGAGAGGATATAAAAGGAGCTGGTTTTGGAAGCTGGAATTTTTGTATCTTTCCAGGAGAATTTTATTTTCTGATCCTGTCTACACTGACAAAGAAATAACCTGGTTGTGGTTCTATTGTTTCCAGGGTCTGTGGGGTCAGGGAACCTTGTAGACAGAGCATGGCTGGCTTCATGGTGACCCCAAATTAGCCCTCACTTCAAAGCACTTCCTCTTTTCTCTGCATGAAGAACTCTTTAAAGAAGTCCTCTTTCCTTTTACAAGGTGAATGCTTCAAAGCACGCAGGAGGAGTATTTCCTTCTCAGTGTTTACCTTCCAAAGGTGAGGAGTTCACAGACATTTCGCTGTTTGTACAGTAGAATCTAATCGTTGGCTTGGAGGCAAGGGTTCGCCTTGGTCCTCTTCCACTGTCAGGAGCTTCCCGTGCTCATTTTTCACTTAGTGATGCACTGTAGAATCAGTGCCAGAAACAGAAAAAAAAAAAAAAAAAAAGTTGCATTAAATTCTTCTGGAGTGTATTTCTGTCAGCCTGGTGCATTACTAAAAAAAGAACTCGGTCCTGTTTTGAAAGCCCTCTTTTCTTTCGCAGGTTACAAAATGTTCACTGAGTGGCCAGAAATGACAGGCAAAGCAGATGAGGGGGAAGCGTATCTATTTTCTCACTGCGCACGGAGAAGGGATGACATAGACATGGTCATTTCTTTTTCCCCAGTACTGGATTGAATTGTGTGTACTAAGCTACTACTTCCTCAGTTCCTTGTTTTTTGTTCTTATGCACATTCCTTCTCAGTTACTCAGGCTTGATTCCATCTATCGCTCTGCGTGTTTCAGACTTCCAGGGTCCCTGGTTACAGGTACGCACTGCCATGCTAAGCTCAGGTCACAGGTTTCTAACCGAGGATAGAACCAGCTCTCTTAGTAAGATAGCTGTGGACAGTTCCACCAGGCATTTAACCTTGTGAGCACGAGTGGTGCACGCTGAGGTCTGGAAACGTCCTGACTTGGTGTTTCCAGTCAGTGGACAGCACCTTATGCCACCTGTAACGTTTTAGTGCCGCAGATGCTGAGGTAGGGTGCTGTAGCTTTGGATTCTAGAGACCGCTTCTAAGGGATAGAACTGGTATTTTATAAAGAATTAAAAAAAATTTTGTATTTGTATGGAAAGTTTTATATTTTTAAGTGCAACTTGATATCTGCACATAACGATTACCTACTTCTTGGATGTTGGTTTCCATATTTCTTTAGAAAAAGTCAATTTAAATTTTAAAAAATACCAAAGCAGATTTTCTTTTACAATGAGAACAAGTCTCTGCTTGAGAGAAAGTATCAGCCAGAGGTAAAATTATTTTAAAGAGTCGACCAATGTAGTAGCAAATAAAAGTTAGCCACTCCGTGTCAAGCACAGTGACATGTCCTTTATGCCATTGACCCCAACTGGACAGCCATCTTGCCACGTGGATGGTTGAATCTTACTTTCAAATTTGCAGAAGGTAAAGTGTGCTGAGACAAGGTCGCTGGCTGGAGGTCACACGTGCTGTCGGCACCTTGTGGGCCCTGACGTCCTTGCTCCTTCCAGGAGGTCAGAGTCCACTCCATTCCCTCTGGGAGGGGCAGTGCTCTGGCGGGAGATGCCGGTCACACTCTGAGTCGCAGCTCACTGTCTTCTCAGTCCTGTCCAGCGAAATGCAGTCGTTGCCTTCCCAGGCGCCTGGCCCATTGTGTTCTCACACCCATGCACACCTCTTCCCTTTGCCTGCTGGGTTCCCACACTTTCTTTTCCAGTTGGGTCAGTTCAAGGTCTCTAAACTGAGGGGTCCTGGTCAGCACTTGTTCATGAAGTTTTGGCCACCCTGGAAATTTCATTGGCTCTGCTCTCTGCCTGACACCCATGTTTTGTTAGCTGTTATGTTTTTTCGTATGATAATTACTTTATCTATGTATAATTCTTTCTCCATAATGGGTTTTGTTTTTCTTGAGATTAAGCATGTATTTGACATCTTTGTTATGGCAATAGCCTTATGTTTAAGGGATCAGAATGCAGAGTTAATGGTCTGTGGTTCTATCCTTTGGAACTGTGGGATCATTTCTAAATTGTCTGATTTCATTCTCGTGCTTTCAAATCTGTAATCTGTAGCTGATCATGCTAATGATTTCATAGACTTGTTAATAATATTAAATGGCATAGGAGCAGTAAAGCTGAGTACATTTATAGGCCAGGGAAGAAAGTTAAATATTATTCTTGTTAGTAAGTACTTTTAGTAATAGGGGACCTGATTGTCATTAGAGGTAGCATTTTTATTAGCAAACAATAAACATGGGAAACTATAATAAAAAGGACAAATTAAACTTTAAAGATTACAGATTTTAAAAAATTGCAGATTTTTTTTTTTTAGCTTTCTTTTGGATCTTTCAACATGAATATGCATTTTTTCACTTAGAATTAGTTTGTATTTATTTCCTAAATTCAAAGCATTTCTTAGAGTGCTAACTTCAAAAAACACTGAAACATTTGTAGAGTATGTAAGGAGTCAATGTAGCCATTGTTCAATAGTAATCAAAATAACAAATAAGAAGGCAAGGATAGACAAATAAGCTAGAGAGGGGCCTGGGCAATATCTCCATGGCACAACTGACTGCCTGGGGAGTGCAAGGTTGTGAGTTTGAACCCTGGTCTCGCAAAAACAAACAAACAAGAAAACCAAAACAAACAAACAACCCCCCCCCCAATAAACTAGAGAATGAGAACGTTGGAGATAGCACTGTGATTAGTATTGGAAGACAGATTTAAACTCTCAGGCAAACTGTGCAAGTGAGTATCAGAGGTGGGGACCCTGGAGTGCTCTGATCTTCTCAGCAGGAGCTAGTCACTGTGGAGTGATTCACGAGGAATCAGGGAGAGTCGACTTTCCTGCTCGTCCATAGACACAGTGAGTGACTCATGGATGGATCAGAGTATTTGTCTCTCTTGGGTGGTTATTAGTAAAATGTGACTAATGTTTTCAAACTACTTGGCAATTCTAAAATGTTTTCCACATTACCGCGATTCTCAGCTATTCAAGTCCTTATCTTAGGAACTTTATCAGACAAACTCATGGCTTCATCATACTTTTGTGTGTATGATAAGCAGGGCTCTGGTAGACAGAACTCATGCTCAGTCTCAACCTTTGCCAAAGCCACAGATGAAAGCTGTCTTGTAGACTTTAAAACAAATTCATCTAGATTCAGAGGAAAACCAGAAAATAACTTTTGGTCTTCCCTGGAGTTGGCTTTGTATGGGTTTGTTCTGCTTGGAGTTTTTCTCCTTTGGTGAATGGCAGAGGGAAGGAGACACATTTAGTTGAGCAAAGATGGTGTTCTACTAGCTGCCTTATTACTCAAAACAGCCAGATGTTGAAAATATGAAAGTGAGCAACAGGGATTCTTTCAGTGATGAACTTCATAAATTTTGATCTAGAGTTTTCTGCAGCTCTTAACCCAATCTCCAGCTCTAGTGAGAACTCTAAGCACAAAGGATGTGACTATGGACTTGTCAGTGGGTCTTCACCCCAACACTGCACAACTCTGAGTGGGGTGTCTGCAGAGTAGTGATACCTGGTCCTTAGAAGAATGCAAATAAATATTTGACAGTTAGATCTTCAGAAGAACTGATTCAAGATAGTTCTTATCATTCTCATTATTTTGGTGCCTCATTTCTTGTTCTAATTATTTAGGCAGTGAGGCAGGTGGTAGAACTTAGTTT
The DNA here is from genome assembly GCA_004027025.1 of Myocastor coypus. NCBI lineage: Eukaryota > Metazoa > Chordata > Mammalia > Rodentia > Myocastoridae > Myocastor > Myocastor coypus. Next base: position 208,546 of record PVJA010000091.1, on the reverse strand, counting down.
CTTTGAATGTCACCTTACTGACTCTTGGTGTAGCACAACTGACTTGAAAGTGCAGAGGCAGCTGATCCCATAAAGCTGGTAATGGTAAAACAACATGCTTATTCATAAACCTGATCTTAATTCAATTAATACACTTTAAAATGAGCAAATGCTTTAATGATGGTTATAGTCTGGACTTGGTTGTATTTAAAGTTGACCCGTGACAGTGAAGGAAGGGAGTAGGAGAATCTGGATACGAAGGAAGAGAGCTCCTCTTGTGACAGAAGGACACCGCCACCTGGAGGTGCTGACACCCACATCCGACTCGTGTGCCTTCCAAGTTCCTGCACACCAGCCTGCCACTGAAACTCTGAGGCTGGCGTTGGGTGGTATGAAGTGCAAGAGCTAAGGGGTGGAGAAGTAAGAATAAGGTGGTGAAGTGGAAAGAAGGGTCTTCTGTTTACCAGAGGAAGACCTGAATGGCCATTCTTGGCCTAACTTGAGTTGGCTAGCTACCTCTTTATTTTGAATGACAAAAAATTTCAATTTAATTTTTTTCCCCTCTGTTTTATGCTTTCAAAGAGTCTCTTATCTTCCTTTGGAAATTTGGCTATAACCTTCATCAAGCCAAAAGGTAGAAATAAAAAGAAATCATTTCTGTTAATATTTGTGCCTTCTTATTTTTTCCACTTAAATACAGAAAAATGTAGGTATGTGAAGGGGATATGAGTTGGTCGTTGTGCATATAAAGATAGAATAAAATTCCTTTAATGTCAGTGGCATTTAAGCATGCATTTTTACACTGAGGATGGCCAAGAGCTCTGAAGTAGGAATGCAGAGCTGAGAGGAGGGTGATCTGATTATGGGGACATAACAGAAGCATGGTAGGGTGCAGAGAAGTGAAGAGTTGGTTCTCTTTCCTCCCCTCAGAAAGCATTCTAAGCTACACTTGGATGGAGACCTACTGATGAATCAGGGAATTTTAAGTCATGAAGAAGAAGAGGAAGCATGAAAGAGAAAAATCCCATTCTACAGAAATGGGGAAAACAGTGGCATTTCTATGGAGAACTATTTTCTTACAATGGTGTTTTCTGGAACTTTCCAAGTTAAGATGAATAAATGATTCCCATAGCCTAGCACTTTATTGCTTAAGAAGTTGTTAAAGTGAAGATTCCCAGACTTTAACCTTAAAGTTTTTGGTTCAGTCACTCAGTGTACCGTTAAAATATGAATTATTAAAATAAAAACTCCAATAATTTTAACATAGATGATTTATTTCCCATATTTTGAAGCACATTGGCCCTCCTCTTTCTGAGATTCAGTAGTAACATTGTGGCCTAAAATAGTCATTTGACCTTATGCATTTTTAATACATAAAGTTACAGTCTATTAATTAAACAATAGCATTTAATTTAAAATATATGCAGAGAACAAAAGACCTATTTTTGTATATCTAAAGTAGATATCATTCATCTTATTGTTGAAAGTTCTATGGTAATGTTGTGCTTTTTCTCCAAATAATTGGCATTGCGGCATTCTTCTATCTTCCCTTTTCTAATGGTTTTATATGATTTTTCTCCCTGTTTCAGCTTCCTATTTAATCTGCTTTTGCCTATTAAATCAACTTTCCTTCACAGCAAAGAGTGAGGTTGCTTTTGTTAGATTAAACATTCTTCTTCTTCTTTTTTTTTTTTTTTATCTGACCTAGCTTTCAGCTACATCTACTTAGTTATATCAGTGGTTGGATAGCAGGAATTGCCAGGATGTCACCCAGTGGGAAAATCAATTCAGGAAAGAAGGCCTAACGCTGCGCGTTTGACTATAGAGCGTCTCTTTTCTTTTTCCAAGCATATCTGTCTCAGCACACCTGGGTATTCCTCCCGAGGGCTAAGAAGAAGTTTGAATTGCCCTGCTCTTAATTAGCAACATTGCTTTCCCCTTATATTAAAGGTGAACATGAGTCATTCTCTTGAATATATTCCTAGGAGATAGACTCACTGCAGAAGGACACATCATTGTAAAATAAGGGGCAGACCAGCGGTGAGGTGCTTGAAAGATAATTCCCTTCCATTGTTTTAGAAGTCTGTTAAAATAAATGTTTCTCATGATATATCCAACATTCAAAAAAGAGCTAAGAATTCTTTGAATTTAGATGTTTTAAAGAACATCCCACCCCAACATGTAGGCTGTGTTAGCCTTTGGCTTGAACTTCATTGTTCTTCATTTAGATATTTTGACTTTTTTAATGAAGAGTACAAACTTCATGAAAGAGGCTCTGTTAGGGCTATTTGTGTGTGTACCTATATGCATTTTTCTGAGGTGATTTCTTAGATTGTGTAAGATACTCTACACAACACAATACAAAATGATTAATAATGGTTAGAGTAATAACCTAGTATGTTTTACTATGAAAAATTAATCCTACAGTGCAATAGTAATATTTTTTTCTGAAGGACTCCAGTGATTTCCACATAAAGCTCAGGTTTTACAAGAGCAGGTATTTCCTTTTTAGGAAAATTCTTAGTTTAAAAGAAACTGCAACGTGGTCCCCAACCCCTAGAGCCTGAGGGACTATTTCTGAGTTAGCATCTGATCATCCACATGAGCCAACAGCAGAGGGTTTCATTATAATTAACTCACCCACACTATTTTTAAATTATATATTTTAAAGTGCACTCTGACTTGATCCATTTTTAAGGATGAAGAAAACAAAGGTGGACAGTGAGAATATGCAAAACATACACACTTGTCTACTCCCTTCTCTTCTATAAAGTCTTTTAATATAAAGATCTTTAATTTTAAAGAGAATTTTTTACAAAAACGTGGTGCTGTGGGTGAAGGGGCTGGTTAAGGACTCTTTATTAAAAGGTATCACATTTTAGATGGGTACTGGAAAGAGATGGGAGAATTTAATGATCACATAAAGCTTTTTAAAATTATTATTTGCTACCAGAGAGTTTACTCAATTTTTCCTGAGGCAAGTCATATAGCATATGCAATAGAATTTATTTATTTATTTATTTATTTATTTATTTATTTATTTATTTATTTATTTATCGTTTTGAGACAGGATCTTGCTGGGCAATTCAGGCAGACTTTGAGCTCACTTTCATGGCCCAGGCTGGTCTCAAACTCGCACTGATCCTCCTACCTGAGCCTCCCAAGTGTTGGGATTACAGGTGTGTGCCACCCCGCCCGGCTAGAATTTAGATGATGAAAATTCAGATGAGAATACTGATACTATGTTTACATAGACTGACACAGTAGTCAATGAAATGTCATGCAAAGTGATAGTTTAGAACAGCACCTGATCCATATATGTTTAAAGTATCTTTTCTATGACTACCATGATATCTGATGAAAAAAAAGAAGTATAAAAATGGGAGGCTTAGATTAACAGTTATCTTTTTTGTTTAATCACCACTGGATATTAGTTGTTGTTTTTTTCTTTTTTGGTATTCTTTTTCTTTTTTGCAGTGCCAGGGATCAAAGGTGGGATCTTCAGCTTGCCAGGCAGGCATGCTTATGCTGCTGAACTATATCCCCAGGTCCTCAATCTTAGTTTTAATACTTTCTTAGCCTTCGAAAGAATTTCTATTCAGTAAATATGGACAATAGGGTTATACCTTTTATTTGTTTAACTGCTTTGCTATGTTTCCTTTTCTTTTTCATTATATTCAATGGTCTATACTTTTCTGTATCTAAGAAACTTATTCGTTTTATGTTTAATTGCTTAAGAATTCTATGCCTTATACTGAAAGAATTTTTTTTTTTTTTTTTTTTTGTCTTTTTGAGACAGGGTCTCACTATGCAGTTCAGGCTGGCCTTGAGCTCACTTTTGTAGCCCAGGCTGGTCTCCAACTCGCACCGATCCTCCTACCTCAGACTCCCGAGTGCTGGGATTACAGGCATGCGCCACCACGCCCGGCTACTGAAAGAATTTTGAACAAGTCATCAAACTTCTAAATATTTTGTTCCATTTACATTTCACTAGGGCTTTTTTAGAGGTCGTATATTGGAACAAGTGACTGTACTAATAAAAGCTTGGCCATAGGCAGGAAGATACTTTAGAGAGCACTATGACTTCTGGCTTCAGGATTTTGAGCTGCCCATATATCGTATTGAAAACTGCACATAGAGACAATTGAGGGTGGGCTTCTGGTTCCAGTTAGCCTCAGTTTTGAACTCTAGCTTCAAATTAAAAGGTAGATTTCCTCAAACGACTTATTTAATCTCATTATGCCTACATATTCTAGTCTATAAAAGAACAAAAAGGATTACTTATAACAAAGAAGTGTTTTAAGAATTTAAATTACTGTAATGCAAAGCACTTAGAATAATAAGAAATGTTAGCTATCTGAGCTTATATAAATATTTGCTATTATTATATCTAAATAATCTAAATTTCAGCTCTGCTTGCATAAAATACACCCCTCATGAGTGATTAATCGTTTGTTAAGTCAGAAGTCTTGACTTGTACTTCAGATTCATCAAGATGGTTTTTTACATGAGAGCTGGTTGTGTTCCCATCTTTTGTGGTAAGATAAGAAGGATCAACGACCGATCTAAAAATCACCTAAAGTAGAATTCAGACATTATGCATCACTCTCATTATTCAAGAAAGTAAGTGTGTTATGATCACATTTTAATAATAAAATATCTACCATTTCATCAGAATATGCAGCAAATAGATGTGTGAATGACAATAAACAATTTGTTCAATACATTAACTAAAATCACATATTTCAGTTACCTCAACATTGTACCACGCCTCAAGTTGATGCCTCCTTACAAACTTCCAGCACCTCCATCCTTTGGTTTTCCATTATGTCCTTTCTGCTAAGGTGCTGCCTTATATCCATGACCTAATGAATCAGGCTGCTTTGTTCTTGCCTCTTAGCAGTTTGTTATTCACCTGAGGAACCCACCTTGGTCAGGTATTATTACTCTGGGTTACAGCATGGATTATTTCTAAAAGGGATTACATATTTATATTTGAGAAGGATGAGCAATTGTGGTTGTTCCACTTTGGGTAAAATTACAGGCCTATCAATCTTAATGCTGTGAAGCATAAAATCAGGAAGTATTTCCCCCCTGCAGAATATTGTATTACATAGTTTAGGTGTATTTTAGGAGTGATACTTCTGTCAGAGAGGAAAGAGATGGAAAGGAAAACAGGCTAACTACAATTAATCCAATCAGCCTTTCACTTGTGAGTCCTGTGTTAGCTCATATCGCGAGTTTTCAATCTCTGCCCCTGGGCACTTAGCTTGATGAATCGCGCCTCCCATTTTCTGCTGCTCCTTTGTGGCTATCAGTCAACTCACTGACGTGTCTCTCCATGATGACAGGAGATACTCAAACCATAACTACTTGGGGAGTTACACAGAGGGGAGAGGTTTTGGCTGTTGTTTTCAGGAAAAGACGCAACGATTGAGCTGGTGGTTATTTTTTAGCCAAGTTTTTTGGCAACTGGGAAAGATTAAACCTTATTAATAAAACCAGCCTGAGAGACTAGACAGTTTTTTTCTGATGTGCTTCTTAATAAAGTTGCTAGCTGACTGATTTATGGCTGGCCATCTCTTTGCAATGAGAACTGTTGCAAATTAAGTATCATGCTAGTCTTGCTAAGGGAATGTTTGGCTGTGTATTGCCCAAAGACAGAGGCATCAGCCATACATGACTACTCATAATGTGAAATATGACCTCTAAATTGACATGCACTGTAAGTCTGTGCTATTGATAAGATTTCATAGACTCCCTCTAAAAGATAGCCCAATGATTTTTGATTTTTGCATTTTGAAATGGTAAAATTTGGAAATAAATTGTTAAGTATATTGTTAAAACCACTGCCATAGCCGGGTGTGGTGGCTCACGCCTGTAATCCCAGCACTTGGGAGGCTGAGGCAGGAGGATTGGTGTGAGTTTGAGACCAGCCTGGGCTACAAAAGTGAGCGCAGGACCAGCCTCAACTGCATAGCGAGACCCTGTCTCAAAAAGACAAAAAAAAAAAAACAAAACAAAAAAAAAACAAAACACTGCCATATTTATTTTTTCTTTTTATATATGGTTATTAGAAAATTTCGAATTACTCACTTGTACTGTATTTATATCTGGTGGGGCTGGAGCACAGCAAATCAGAGGATCTGACAGCTCTGAGTTCCAGGCCATCAGCTTTGGCTGGAGTATGCACCTCCTCACCACAAGGGCAAGTCCCAACACTATCTGTGTTCCTGTAGTTGGAAAGCAAGGAAATAAATTACTCAGATCGACTTTTTTGGTGCAAGTGTCTCACATTTTCCAAATGCCACCTGTTGAATATGTACCTATTCAGTCTTCAGAAAGATTCTGTTTTTGGAATTAAAATTATGGAGACAATATAGTTCTGTTTTGTGAAGACATGGATTGTACCTAACACAATGCCATTAGGATAAGGAAAGGAGGAAATCACTAGACAGTAATGAATTGAGGAGAGAGAGAGAGAGAGAGAGAATAAACACAGACAATTCTGAGCACTTTTAGAAAATTTCCCACTGACCAAGACATTATTAGAGTTCTTCATCAGTTCTTTATGCTGAAAGAACTTTCTCCAAGTAGTATGAAAAGGATAATCCAGGGTTCATTCAAAGGAGGCTGGAAGTCCAGTTCTGTGGTAGAGCATTTGTTTCATATCCATAAGGCTCTGGGTTCCTTCTTCATCATGCCACACTTATATTAGCTAACAATCTGCTGTATAGACACAATACTGAAAGTAATTTATTTATTTATTTATTTATTTATTTATTTATTTATTTATTGAGACAGGGTCTCGCTATGCAGTTGAGGCTGGCCTTGATCTCACTTTTGTAGCCCAGGCTGGTCTCGAACTCGCACCAATCCTCCTGCCTCAGCCTCCCGAGTGCTGGGATTACAGGCGTGAGCCACCACGCCTGGCAGTTAACACTTATCTGTCAACATTCATTGCCTTAAGATTTCATGGTGAAGTAGAAGCATCTTTTAAAGTTAATACATGAGAGGCTGAAAACAAGAGGATCACTATGTGTCTGATCTGAGAAGAGAGATCCTTTAGGCTCTGTACTACATACATACAAAAGTCAGTGCAGTTGCTGTGCAAGTATCACCTATACTTGAGATGTTAGCCAAAAGGTGTTTGACTCATACTCTGGGTAAGACTGCGTCAGACATCAAGCATGGGTAAGTGCGTGCTTGTAATTTCAATTTTTTGGGAAACTGAGGCCAAGGAATTTCAAGTTCAAGACTAGGCTGGGAAACTTAGTGAAACCTTGTCTCAAAATAAAAATAAAACACAGAGTAAGGAGGTAGCTCAGTTTTCTTTATTCAGCCTTTAGTACTTAAAAAAAGGAAAGAATGAAGGACAGAAGAAGACAGAAAAGATTGACCAAGCAGACAGAAAGAAAAAAAAGATACAATAGTAATTTTATGTGAGTACAGACTTCCCTATCCAAAGTTCTCGACAGCTTGCAGAGAGTAATTCAAGAAGAAAAGAGAGGCCTTAATAATTGGTGAAAGTGGGGGAGCATGAGGAAGATAAAGCACCTAGAATGAGCCCTAGACTTCTGTGTTGAGCAACATAGTACAAGAGAAGCACATGAAGATTTTTATTTGTTTGAAGTCTTTGTAGAATATCCAGAGAGTGAATGATGCGGTAGGAGGCTCAATATAAATATAAGGGCACTTAGTAACCTCTGCCTCAAGGCCTGGTACTATGCATTGAATTTTAGCATCAAAGGAAAGGCCTGCCACCTCATTCCTTGCAGGTGCCAATGTAAAGAGGCATAGCTGTTTTGGAAAACTAATTTTTTATTTTCTCAAAAAGTAAGGAGTAGCAGTGGGTAGGAGGATAGCAGGTTAAGGGAAAAATAGAGAGCAAGCCCTAGTGAGTGTGTGTCTAAGTTTTCTGAATTTGACTGTGATAATTGTTGCACATTCATGTGAATGGCTAAATCTAGAAAACTATTCTTCAATGAATGTATGTATGGTGCCCTGAGATATTTTCAACCATGTGTTAGAAGTCCAAGTCTATTGTTTTACAGGCTGGTGAGTGCTTCTATTTAGTTTGTGCAGTGAGGACATGTGATAGAAACTTAGCATTTGGCAACATGATGGTCTCTCAGCATGCAGACTTTCCAACACTATCTAGAAATGCTGATGAGTATGACAAAACATTTTTTAAGAATATATATATATATTCTTAAATACACACACACACACACACACACACATAGTATTTGTTACGTCTCACTGCATAGCTTGGATTCGTAATTATCTTCCTGCCACAACAACCCAGATTCAATAAAACATTCTTAAAATGTTGCTTTAATTTCAGGAAAGATAGCATTAACTAGTATCAGATTTTGGAGCTACGTAAGAAATCCAAGAGGAGAAGGTTAACATTTTATTAAAGGGGCTGAGTTCTCACCCTGTGTGACAGTGGCCAAGGAGATCTTGTGGCCAGGCAGTGGTTATGAGAACTCCAGCTTCAACTCAGACTTCTGAAAGGCTACACACTCAGCAAAAGGCACTCAAAGCAAGTATACAACCTTGACTTCAAAATAAGGGGACACAAAAATCTTATTTTCTACCTGTTTGTAAGCAAAGTAGCTTTCTTACAAGAAACTAAAATATCAGATTTATCCCTTTAATAACTATATGGCTTAAATTTCTGAGAAATTAAGATAAAATGAATATAAATATTGCAATATTCTTGGGATATTTGGAAGAATCAAACAAACCCCATTGGCTCCTGAGGGGCTCCTTTGAACCCATAAAATTGAGACTTTTTATAAGAAAAAATTCTTTTGAAGATGAGCACACAACCAATCACTGAAAAACGAAACTAAAAGCAAATTTGTCAAAATCAAAAGTTACCATACTTTAACAAAAATATTACCATTTACTTTCAGAAATTAGAGAAATTAAATCTGAAAGCATTGTAAAATAAGTATTTTTCCTAACAGAAGAGAAAGCTAGGCAGTTTGAAGCTATAAAGCACATAAACTAACACAGATAAGTCTTAAAAAAGAGTCTTGAACTTAAAAATGAAAGGATAATATAACCTCTTCAAAAAATAGAACTATCTAGAAGAGACTAACAATGGTAGTTGGGAGAAGACAAGTCTGATAACATGACGGTAGGCTTGGACATGGATGTGAGATGACATTGGCCATGAGTTTTGGATTGGCCTCTCTAGCACAGCAGGGAAGTACAGTGGTTTTGATTCACATGACTCCTGAACTACCTACCCCTTGGTCTCTGGGCTCCTCTAGCTAGGGAATTACTCAACATGTCTGCCTTGGTTTTGTAATTCTAAATTACAGCTTACATTGTGCCTACCTCATAGGAGTGCTAAGAAAACAGCTCATGTTTGCATAGAACTTTAGCTTTTGCAGTGGCCCCTGTCATATGCTGCCCGAACTCTTCAGGACAAAGTATTGTCTTCTGCTTGCCAGAAGGATGTGGGAAGAAAGCTGTCATCCGCCGGTGCCTTCTGGGAATTGCACATCTGAAGACAGCCATCTTACCCAGTGTTTCTTTCCTTCCCAGTGGTAGCCTACATCCCAATCAGTAAAAGGAGAGAAGCCTGACCTCTTGTCACTGCTGAAGACCCTTCAGAAATGTCTTAGCTGTAGTTCTTCTGAGGAGGCTAAGCAGCTCAGCTTTCTCTGCACAGTCTTGGGGTCTTCTCCGTACAGATGGTGGGACTGAGAACAGTCCCAAATTCAGTCCTGACTGTGCAGTTCTTTCCTTCCAGTATGTTAGCATCTGAGTCATTGTATAATTCAGTTCTTTTTATGTTAGAGTTCACAATAAAATATACATCTCTGTGCATCATTGTGTCATGAAAAGTCTTCATGGAATTAATGCACAGTAGATGAAATAGTGACTTAGATGCAGCTAAAGAAAACATCACTGGTAGAGAGGTATAAATAAGTGACTCAAAAGCACATACTGGGGGGGGCAATTGGCAATCTTAAGAAATTAAAGGATATTAGACTGAAAAAGGATCTCTGATATATTTATAGAAAAGAACAATGAATGGGAAAGCAGAACTACTGCAAAAGAAAATGGCTGCTATATTTCAAAAATTATGAGAGGCACAAATGTAATTGATATTGATGCATAAGATGTTGAACATCAAAACATAGATCTTATTATTTAGATACAGTGGTCTCTGCCTTTAATCACAGCATTCTGGAGAGTGAGGCCTAGTAATCACAAGTTTCAGAAGTGTGAGCACAGCCTGGGCAACTTAGTGACTTAGTAAGCTTGTATCACAATAAAAAATGGACTGGAGCTAGAGGTAAGTGCAAAGGCCCTGGGTTAATTCCCAGTCCCCTCCCCCACCCTGCAAACAAGAAATATTGGCAGGTAAAAGACTTACCCAAAAATAAAATAAATAAAAAAAAAAAAAAGAAAGGAATAATTTGTATTGACAGTACACACTAAAGAAAAGCAGTCTTAGAAACAGAGGGCCATCTGGGAGTTTGGGGAGAAATCACTATTAGTTGAAAATCCTATCTAGATCTTCTCTTTTTCAGCACTGACTAAGAGTAAAACGTTTCTTAGTCTAAGAAAGTCTACTCCGCATGAATGGTGAGTATAGGAAGAAATTTTTAAAGTCAAGCTTTTAAAGATGATTTTAGGCAGAAACAATTCAGAATGTCATTCTGTGCTTGTATTCATGCAACAAACGATTCTGATTAAAATTATTAGTAGTAATGTGGGTTAATTTACATAAGCCTTGACTGTGAAACCAATAAAAACAATAATTCCTTAAGAGAGCAGCAGCAATAACAATGGTTGATTTTAGAAGAGAGAAAGTAATGAAAACAGAAACAGAGAGAAGAAGAGAGAAAGTAGAAGCAGTTTTGCTTATGTGACCGTGTGCAAATGAATGAGTACTTGGCACATGGCCCGAAGGTCATTACTAAGCAGTGAGGGATGACTGCCTGCACTATTTTATGTGATTCTTGGATAAACAGAAAATTCGCCAAACAGAAAATTCTGGAAGTGTAAATATGAAAAAAAAATACAAAATAACTTGCGTTTAAGAGTAAGTTTGTGATATTAAGTAAGGGTACAATGTTGTAAACAAGACCTCAAATGCCAAGGGAATAAAGAGTAAGCTTCAGATATTTGAGCATTCTGCACACTGTACACTGAAAGATACAAACTACAGATTAAAAGGAAATGGTGCGGCCAAGGAGTATCTGACGAGAGCCCCAACATTTACCTTGACCAGGAAAATTTAAAATCAAACAAGAGGATGATCATTTGCCCGCACCACACCGACGGCCTGGTGGAGGTCTGGTAATTAAGAGTGGCTGGTGAATCAGGCTTTTGCATTGTCATGGAAGGAGGTGGGCACCAGCAAGCCATTGTGGAGAGCAAAGTGCAGTGTCCAGTTAAGTGGAAGACATACATTCTTTTTGTTTAACCTAATATCCTATTGCTAGTTATCTCTCAGAAAAAAGAAAAATTTCTTGGCAGCTTTCAGAAGGAGATAAATAAAATCCCTCACATTGCAGAATCATCATAATAAATGCAAAAAGTATATGATATATCAGATTATCATTCAGTCTATTGCTCTATTTTATAATTTTATACTTGGGAAAACAACTGTAAATTTACCTGAATTAATATAGTTAAATGTCAAAAACATGACTTCAAGTGAAAAAGTGAGTCTTGCAAAGGACTGTGTATACTAGTATGCTTTTATATGATTTTTAACATAGCAAAAGATTTAGCTTTGTATTTATGAATATTTAATTTTATAAAAATCCAGAGACTTAGGTAGCGTACTGTTATGATTATGTCTACCTACGAAGGGAAGAAAGTAGGTAGGTGGTGAGTGGGTATCCGCTGCTGCTATCTGTGCTTCACTCTCTTTATCAAGAAGGAAAGAAAAAAAAAAAAAAAAAAAAAAAAAAAAAAAAAAAAAAAAAAAAAAAAAAAAAAAAAAAAAAAAAAAAAAAAAAAAAAAAAAAAAAAAAAAAAAGAAATAAGCAACGTAATGAAAGAAATAAAAAGGGGAAGGCAAAATATCAAAATAAAGTGAAAAGAATGAAAATATAAAAAGGCAAGCTGTAGCACACATGGCAAAATGTTAATGTGGTTTTCATTTGAGTGATATAAAAAGGCTTTCTTGGGTTTTTCTTTAATTACGCCGATGTCAAGCACTTACAAGTATAAGTAAAGTAAGTGAAAGGGATCCTAACGAGTGGCCCTCATAAACCCGGGCTGTCTGTACGATTCTCCCACACTGATAATTTTCCTCTAATGTCTAAGCCTAATTTCAGTGGCTTTTGCCTTTCAAAGTGGTAGATTCCTGCACATAGTCTTTCATCCCGACATCAACAGCAATGCCATTCTCTCATGTTTCCTTTTAAACAGATGAACATTAGGTTCCCAGGTTAGAAGCCTGACCTGCCTTTGCTTTGCTTGGCTTGTCGGACCCACGATGCGCTTGCGGTACTTTTCACAGATTTCTGAAAAGCCCTCTCCAGAAGCATCACGTTTTGCATTGCTTCCTCTTCTTCATGTCAGCCAGACTGTTACAGCTCTGCTTTGCATTATTTTTGCCCAGATTTCTTCCTCTCTGCTCCTAGAGTGAAATTTTCACACCACCTGTGCTGTACTTGTGAGTATCTGGCAAAATGTTATAGTTTATGTCTAGTTGTTCCCCCAAAGCCTCATGCAAACATGGGTGGGGACTTCTAGAGTTTGAGACTTGAATGATGATCTACTGGGATTACGTGTTTTACTACTGTTGGTATTATGGGCTGAGTACTGTTGAGACTACGGGTGTGGCCTGAGGTGGATAGGCTAAGGCAGAGAGCCTGATGTAATTTAAAAAGAGAGACAGAGAGACGGACTGGTGCTCGAGCTCTGCTGCCCTGTTTGGTTGGCTGCCTCTGTTGCCATTTTGTTGCTGTTCTGTAGCCATGAACTGGTTGTTCTCTGCCCTGGTCCACTCAGCCTTGGGCCAACCGAATATGGACCTCCAGGAACTGTGAGCTAAATAAATCTTTCCTTCCTTTATTTTGGGTGTCGGGTATTTGTACCAGCAAGGAGTAAAAAGTAACAAAGACACAAAGCATCTGTCATTTCTTTGTAAAATAATAGGTTACCATTGGTCAATTTCACCAAGCAAAAAGAGCCTCTTGCTTTTGTTCCTGGGCTTTTACATTCTTTAAGTTACAAAAGCTTAATTTAGCGAACAAAGTACTAGTTGTTACACTACCATTGGGTTAAGTAACTCTAAAATATTCATCTCTTTTGAAACCCATACTCCCCGACGAAAGAGAAACTCGGACACAACCCCGTGCCCTCAGGTGTATTTCTCTACCTGAACCTCATAGTCTCAAGAGGTGCATAGCAGAACTTCAGTGGCTGTATCATTGGTTCCTTCATGACCTGGAAGAAGTGGGGAGTGAGCTCTGGTATTCCTGGCACGTGGTCCATCGCCACTTGCACATGTGTTTGGGGATGGTGGCATGCCTCCCATTTGCTGCACCTGAGTCTGTGGATCCCTGCCCTTCTCTATTCAGTAGGGCAGTGCCACCTATAGCTGTCTTCCCTATCTTCCATAAGAAGAGGCAGCATGATACATCAGAAAGAACAGTGGACAAAGAACTAGCTAGCCAAGATTTGGTTCCTCTCTTTTATGAAGCAGATTGGAAAGCAATATCATTTTCAGATAAAATAGCAAGTCTGAAAGATATTTTGACCTTCTGAAGTCTTGCATACTCTAAGCTTATTCCAGTTTCTCTCACATGCAAATTATAAATTGTAAAATTGCCTCTCCACGCAAGTAGAAATGTTTTATTGAGTGTCTTTCTGAGCATTTCCCTCTTTCTTTTTGCTGGTTTCTATTTTTGTACCACTCCCACAGGTTGGCATTCCTTCTTTCGTTCCTTTGGAAACTTTCTCTTATTGGCCTTCTTCCTGGAATTCTTACCCTCTTCTTGTCTGAGCCTCCTTCATTGCAGCTAATGATGTGGAGTGATGAAAGGCATTATTGAAGGCCAGTACCTCGCCCTTCAGCAGGAAGATGAGCTTGCGCTTGTCACCAGCGAAATGGCTCAGCACCTCCGGCAGAAAACCCGGGATGTTCCTTGTCTTTGTTTTTGTTCTTCGTGCCTCTTTGTGCCCCTAACTGCACTATGAATTTTTGGGATTCCCCCATGGGCAGTCCTGCAAATTAATTTATCATCATCTGCATAACAAGGCTTGTCCCTTGGGAATGAAACCCTGGGAGAAATTGTGAGCTGCTGAGAGAAAACACAGTTTGAATTCTGGAGGGCTCAGAATATTTCCATAAATACCAGATGCGTGATGCTTTCTGCACTGATTCATAAAGTAAGATGCCCTGTCACTCATCTGTATGAGGGCCAGTCAAACGTTTACTTTGAACAAAGAATTTTTTAGTTCATAAACCAGCGGTTTGTGTATTTGTAGCTGGTTAATCAACATTCCAATTGGTTGAGATATTTAAAACAAACACAATTTTTTTTTTGTTTTAAAAAGTAGTTTTCTACTTGTAGAAAGTTTAGAATACACAAAAAGTTTAAAGTTGAAAATGAAAACTTCCAGAAAATCTGCTTGACACCCACCAGAAGCAACTATCTCTTTAACCATAAGAGGTCAATAGTAGGTAATAGGAATTACCAGTTGAATGCCAGGCATTTCAGGGCCTGGGCTGGGATGCTGAGCCAAGCATTATGGGCTTGTCACTCTATGCAGTCCCTCTGCACAGCACCTAGGTGATAATACTGTCTGTTGTAGGTGCTCCAAGGGTTGTGGAATAACTGTAATGCTCACAGCCAGCATGCCAGCAGACACTTTACCTGCATTACCTTAGCCAGCTCCTATCATGACTCTTGACAATTGATGCTATCATTATGTTTATTTTCAGAGAAGAGAAGTGGGACTTAGGCGCTATACTTCCCCATGACCAGTTTACATGCCTAGTGACTAGGGCAGCAAGAATTTGAATTGGCCTTAGGGGCCATAATCCTTACTCTGGGGCATAATTACAAGCATTTGCTGCTGTCTCAAGCTCTTAGAGTTAGGAGAGGTCTCAGGAATCTTTGTCAAGCTGCTGGCTCTGTGTTGGGAACCAGAAACATGAACCAATTTGCCAAAGGAAGCTAGATAGACTTTTGACTCCTCCAAATGCTATTATACTGCTAATGTAGAGGCTTAGACTGAAAACAAGAGACAACTGCCATAAGCTCTCCTTCACCATGGGCAGGAAGTGTTCTTGTGTGGTAAAGTAGATGAAAGGTAATGGGGACTTTAATCTTAGCCCTCGTGAGAAGGACCCAGGCAAAGTGTTTTCCATCTCTGAGTGGCTCCAGAGCTCTTCCCTATTTTCTATGCATTTTTCAATCAATAGAAGCCTCCTGTATGAAGGAACACAGCAAAATATAAAGGCAGAGGAATGAGGCAGTAAGTGAAGCACTTAAGGTCACAAGGTGAATGGGGCTCAGAAGCCAAGGAAAGAATTCCAAAGGAATCACCTGCAAGAAACAATGGAGCATGTCTTCTCCCAACAATGCTGTGAACGGGCAAGCTTGTGTTGGGCAATCTCGCTGCTTTCTTCTCGAACACCTTGTTCTGTGTCTCGGTCTCTCTCATCCCTTTGCCTCTTGTGCAATGTATTTCCTTAACCCCATACTTCCATTAATGAGTAGGGGAAAGGCTCACAAAATTTGTGGCTTAACAGAATTCATGCCAATCAAATATTTCAGGAATATCGCCCAGTATTCTCATTGGTTGGCCCACTCAATAAGGGTGCATTACTCAATGGGATTATTCACTTCCCAGTGTGCACCATGTAGACCTCGCCATCTGCTTGCACCTAAGCATGCCCAGGGGAAAAAAAGCATGCCAATGATTTTCTGTGCCCTAGAATTTGTTTTTTCTTGTAGTTAGGACAGAGTCTACAGGGCCTCACTATGTAGATTGGACTTGTAGTGATTCTCTGGTTTTCAGCCTCCCAAAGTGCTAGGATTACAGGCATGTGCCACCATGGCCAGTCTCAATTGCCTTCTCAGTGTTCTCTGAAGACAGGAAAGACACAGCTTACCAGCCGCTACACTCTGCCTAAGTGGGCACTTCAGTCCGCTGAGCTATCTGGCCAGATCTTTGAATTTCTCATCTTCCTTTTGCTGTAATTGAAAAATCACTTGCTTTTGTACTGGCTGTATGAATATTTTTAACTAGATACGTGTATTTGGAAGCATTGGAGAAACACCTATACTTTTTTTTTTCAGTGCTGAGGATCAAATGCAGGGCTGTCTACATGTTAGACAAGTGCTCTAACACTGAGCTATGCCAAGCCCAGGTACTTTTCCACTACAAAGAAAAAAATTTTCTACAATTATTTTACTGCTTGTATCAGAAAACACTAGCCAGATATGGACCCTGCTTCAAGTAAGTCAGTTCAGTGGCTTTTAACAAATAGAAAATCATCCCCTATGTTATGACCAGATCTAAAATGTCCTCCAAAGGTTTCGTATTGACCAGTAGAGCTTTTGGAGGGTTACCGAACTCCGAGAGAGCTCTACTCATCCCTGGGTCAGTGCATTACTAAGTTACTGGCTGGCTCTCCTGTTCCAAGGCGGAGCCTGGAGGGAAGGCACAGGTCATGGGGGTGTGGCCTGAAGGCTGAGTTTTGGCCCTAGGCTCGCTGTTTCTTTCTGCTTCCTCACTATACCAGTGAAGAGCTTTCTTTTACCATGTCGGAAGCTTTAGCCTCAGAGTCCATTACACTGGACTGAACCTGCTGAAACTGTGAGCCTGGATAGACCTCTCCTCCTTGGAACTGTGGGTGGTGAGTGCTTCATCTCTGTGGTGGAGAAGTAACTAAGACCTGGTGGCAGATAATGCTTACCAATGATTAAACATTTACTTCCTAGACCAGTGTACTTATTGGAAAACAGGGAAGGTAAAGAGAAAACTTCTGTTCTTACAAACTTTAGCATGGCTGGAATTGTTGGGAAATTCACTTTACGGATCCTGGTGTGTGGTGCTTTATCTTTTCCAGCACTTTGAAATTTAGAACAAAGCAATGCATCCAATTTTTAAATAGTATTTCCCCATTTTGAATAGCTGTTGGTGAGTTGACTTAAGGAAATATAGCAGACCTGCTTTTCCCTTCCTGATAGTTTATCAATTCAATCACCATTCAACTAAATAGAGTGGTCTATGTAGCTGCTTCCTGAGGAATTAAAGATAACATCACCAATAAATATTTATTGAGCACACTTTTTATGGTTAAGTGACTGTGCCAGGCTCTGTACAAAATCTGATTACAACTGCACAGCTACTGCCCAAAGGGGGTTGCAATCTAATTATGGACAACTCAGATGAAATAAACCCAGATCACGGGTTCTGGCCAGGCAGGCCCATGCTCTTTATCTGAGAGAGATAAAAAGTTCACTTTATTGAGTTAAAATATTGACTTTCTCTCTCTGCCTGCTTTTCATGTACATTGCAATCTGGGATTTAAAAGAAAAAGGTTTGCATTTGGGGAGATGTTCACATTCACACGGTCTTATCCAAGAACGACTCCGTCTGAGGCATGCTTCATACTGTTTCTTGTCCCTTTCTTCCTTTCTTCTGTGCCTGTTAGGCTCAATTGTCACTTCCTGTCATTTGAAGCAAGGACAAATGCTCTCCCCAGAGTAACTTTTTAGTCACAGCAAGGTTTATGAGCGTCTATGTCTATGAATCACCATGGCAGGGTGAGGGTCAGGTGAGAAACAAACGCATAAAACTTAAATGACTATTATCAAGTCCTGAAAGAGACGCTCCTAGAAAACAGCACCAACATCATGAGGGAGTGTGTGAGAAGTGCACTCCTTCCGCCTCTGCCTCAAATATACAGGACTTCTGTTGGGGATCCGTGCCCAAGCTTGTAAGGAGCTCTCAAGCAATTTTGTGGCACATTTGAGTTAAGAGCCACTGCGTTATGTGCAACACTCACAATGGTTTCAAGGCAATCCTGTGGCTACTGTTGTTGGGTGTGAACTGATATACACCAGGCAGAGATCCTCTTGGCTGAAGTTGGAGAGGTGTCTCCATTATTCTAAGCAAGGCAGACTTAGAACATTAACAAGAAAGGATAGGACAAATGTGTGGGCTGTGGAGAGGCGAGGGGCCTTGTGGTAGGACTTGTTTACTGCATGGACTTTAGGTTATTTCTGAAGCATCTGAGAGAGACCTCAGGGCCACAAACCTCTATTGTCCATTGCAACGTGTTTGGACTCATCAAAGTCTTTGCGATGTGTAGTAGCCATAGCAACGTATACTACACCTCAGCGATCCACCAACAAAGTGCTACTGAGTGGAATGTATCTCAGATGCAGGAAAGGACTGTTAGTACCTGATACCAGGAATGGCAAATGGGTTTGAGAAAAGGGAGAGATGGTCAGGGCAGCTCAATATCAAGACTAAAGAGCGAGAGCAGCAAGACTGAATCATCCTATGGAAAAATGGACTATCGTTGGGTGTGGTTCTTATGTAGTGCAGAAGTTTATGACTTGAACATTTGAAAAAAGGAATGAAAGGGAGGAGGGAAGAAAGAGAATTGCAGAGGATCAACGAGGAATAGTTGCAAAGCAGGTGAAGAGCACACTGGCAGCATTACAGTCATCACCTCGTCTGATACCTGTACTCAAGGTGCGAGATTGTAACTCTGTTTTGTAAATAGTCAAGTCCAGGAGTTGAGCGCAGGTCTGCTTGGCTTTGAGCCCTGAGCATCTTGATGTGAGTAAATCCCCACTTATAGGTAAGGAAGTGGGCTGACACTTGGCGGTACTTGCTTTGCTAGATTTCACATGATTTTCTTTGTGATGTGTTTGTGTCATTGCCACTCCAAGATTAGGAAACTGGCTAAGAGACAGAAAGCAACTAACTTTGTTTCCAGTGATGGGCTACCAAAGACCAGCCGGGCAGCTTTCATCTTAAACTCTGGTTTGGTAGGGAATAAAATCTCCCAAAGCTGTAGAAACACTGATGGAAGTCAGCAGAAGGGGACCATGTGAGTTTGAATGGCTTGTGGGAAAAGATTGAAGTTATGCTCTGATTTCTTTGTTGGGGAAAGACCTGTCTCTTAGTGGAAACAGTTTTGGAGGGTCTTGCCTTGATTTTATGAGAATGATGGGAAGAGGCTCACAGAGTCAGAGCTTGTCCACTTAAGATAGCTGTATTTACAGTTTTGCTCTCTCCACAGCTTCCAAGGTGGCTAATTTTAAGGAAGAGAAGACTACAGAGAAAACAATAGTGACACTAGCAATAAAGACGGAGATGCTTTTTGATTCTAGGTCTCAAGAATTCCTTCCTTAAAAGGATTCATTTCAAATTTAAGGCATCTTTTTTGAGACATTTGTAAGAACCTGTAGATTACCAAGCCAGTTGTAAGTTCTGACTCTTGCTTCTTAAGTTTTTTAAGGTTTAGTCTTGAAGATAAGGTAAGTACTTCTGGAAATATAGACCTTCCAATAACTGAATGCATTCATTAAAAATTAACTAAAATTGAAAGAAAGAATATATGTAGTTAATTTCAATCTAAATTAATATGCACATATTATTTTATACTAGTGTTACTAGGGTTCTCGACAAGAACAATGCTTAATTTTAAAGTGACTGTAAAAGCTTCTCCTCCTAACGTTTTATATAATGCACTTAAAAATAAAGAATTTTCATTTAGTTATAATGTGCATATATATATTCTTTAATATAATTATGTATGTGTATCACAGCTATCCATTTATAGAATTAACTATGTATAATTTTATAGATTTAAACATATACAAATATATTATAAAACATTCATTAATATTAACTATTCACACATGTCTTTATATATCATCAATATTAAAATGACTGCCATGGAAAAAATGGAGTATGCAGCTTTCAGTTTATGCTTTGCTATATTTTAAGTGGCCACATTTTAAAGATTTGTTTTCTCAAAATATCCTATGAAAGTTATCTATTCCCATAACACATTGGTTTGTTTGATGAAGAATGGTGCCATTTAAAGAAATACGGGGCCATTATGTCCTAATGATGAGGGTCATTAGAAATGTCTGTCTCCAAATTTTACAAGAATAGAGAAAAAGTTGTTGTTCAACTCAGCTAAATCATACTCTCCACCCCATCCGAGTAACTTAAGCCCAGTCTGAATTGGGACAGGGACAGGTGTAATTGGCCTAGTCTCTGCTGCTTCCAGCCCTGCAATTATCATAATAAGGTTGTCTAAAGAGAGGTCAGAAGCTAACGGCCAGTTTGGCTGTAGCCTTCTGAGACTGTCATCAGCTGGAGAACAAGGACTCCATTGGGTCAGAAGGAGAATCTGAATAGATGCTAGTAATTGGTCTAGTGACAGGAGGCTCTGCCAGAAGACAGCAGGGATAGGCAGCCGCACTGACAGACGAGGCAGCAGCAAGGGTGAAGGATTGCTCCCTAGACGACATTAGCGAATTTATAATTATGTCATAAATAAGGCCGTGATACTGTCAGAGGGCAGTTAAAGAAAGGAAAATATTATCTATTGACTTTGAAGGCAGTAAGAGCTAGAGACACATACCTATAACCCATTCTGTCGATGTATCCAAAGTGTCCAGATTATAATACACATCTCTGTGGAAGATAATTTCCTCTTGCTGATGTACATACCATCAAGGAATACTGCAGTTTCATAACATACCACTCTGGGAGAGTGTGCTTAGAGTGAGACTGCAAAAGGGACTTTGCTTTAAGAGCAGACTGTTTGACTTTAAGAAAAATTTACACTGTTGACATCGGTCAACAGTGGTCAAAAAAGTGATTTTTACAGGTCATGCGTGTTGTTCTGAAATCCAAGAACGGGGAGTTTACAAGCTTGATTCTCACTCTATCTGTACACACCTGTAGGACCTTCCTATGGTCTGACTTAAGAATCCAACTAGTATATGCCACCTCTACTTTTTTCACTGTATAGCTATCATTTTGTCCCCTTTCTGAGGGAAAGCCAAGAAATTCTTTATTGCTCTTCTTCATTGGTCTCATAGCTTCTTTTTTTTCCTACTGAGAATGCATTTCATTCCTCCTGGTGCTCCCCTTGGGTAAGACTGTAAGGGTGAAGTGTGGATGCTATAATGAAATTCACTTTGGAGACAATCTTCCAGAATACTACTGTGGGTCTCTAGGATGATCCTCTAAACTGGCTTGTGTACTCAGGAAAAGGGGGTGGGACAGAGAGAGGTGAGGCCATGGCTACTCTAAAACTTAGCTGTTTTAATTATGAAAACTGCTTCACTTTGGCTACTGCACTTGTCCTTTAGCGCCCTGTACATTTCATACAATGTGTTACAGGAATCCTCTATCCACAGTGTAGTTTTCCATTGTCCATGATCAACCACAGTCTGGTGATACTCAATAGAAAATTCCAGAAATAATTCTTCAGTTTAGATTGCATGCTGTTCTAAGTAGCATGATAGATTCTTGCACTGTTCACTTAATCCCATCGCTAAAAAGCATCATCACCTTTGCCTAGCACCTGCATGTTTCACAGATTACCACCTTATTAATATCTTAGTGGATGTTTGCATTGTCAGGCCTGTTCTCTTGGTGTCACAGGGCTTTTGGGCACATAACTCTTTCAAGGTCCCAAAGCCCAAGTGTGGCGATGCTGGAAATTTGGATATACTAAAGAAAAGCTTTATAAAAAGTGCTTGAAAGAGAGACAGAGATAGAGACAATGAGCACGTGTGTGTGTGTGTGTGTGTGTGTGTGTGTGTGTGTGTGTGAGTGTGAGAGAGAGAGAAAGAGAGAGAGAGAGAGAGAGAGAGAGAGAGAGAAAGAGAGAGAACAAGGGACAGAGAGTCAGAGAGAGTCCATATTAATACCATATTAACATGACTTTTTTTAGGGCACATTGTTACTATTTAATTTTAATTATTCTTAATCCCCTCCTGTTCTAATTTATAAATTAAACTCTGTCATAGAAATAAATGTACATATATTCATTTAAATATAAATACATATTTATAAAAATAAACATATGCTACATAATAATATTTTGGTCACCAATGGACCAAAATATTGGTCACCATCATATACAATGATGGCACTGTAGGTTATCACATTGTAGCTGTTGTGGTTTGTGTAAGTACACAAGAAAGAAATCACCCGAGACCCACTTCCCAGAAGGTGTCCCCATTGTGAAGTAATCAAAGAGTGTATAGGGTTTGGTTTTATCCGTGTTTCAGACACCCTTATACATGTGCATGCATATTTATTCTCATAGTACTACAGGAATATAAAGAAGAGCAACTTATTTTAGCAAAATAGGGGAAGAGAGAGGTAAAAAGACATGGCTGATGTGAGCCTGTAGCAAGACACTTTGTGAGTTCTTGATGACATGTAGAGTCCAGCAAATCAACTGTGATATAAGTAGAGAAGTGGGAAGGTAAGACAGTGTGGAGGAGGAGGAGGATAGGGAGAAGAGCTTCATGAAATGGCACAAATGAAACAGAACTGAAACTGAGTGCTGAGTGATGCCATTTGATTATTTAATGCTGGGAACCAGAATACCGCAACAGACTCACGATTTCTTTCTCTAATTCTGGCCTGGTGGGTAGATTTTTAAAGAAGGGAATGCTCAGTTAAATTTGGCTATCAGATATAAAAGGAACATTTAAGTATAATGCATTCTTAATGGGATAATTATTTGTTTACAAATAAGGTGTTATTTGTTTACTGCATGCTCAATGCTGTCTTCTTGTCCCTTCATTTAATTGGGCTAGCTAGAAGTGGTTGTACTTGCCTATAACCCAGGAGTGGGGGAGGGGAGGCTAAGGCAGGAGGATCACTGCAAGTTCAGGGCCAGCCTGGGCTACAAAATGAGTTCAAGGCTAGCCTCAGTTACATAAGAAACCTTGTCTCAACAACAACAACAACAACAACAACAAGCTGGGCTTCCTTCATTTTATTTGTATCTAACATCCGTATTTTGGTCATGGTGTGGGTGATGGTTTTGGTGCACGGAACTCAGGAAGAATGGTTTGAGGTAGGACAGAGGATGTGGAGATGTGGGAATGTGAGCATATCCTGAGGCTCAGTTAGCTGAAAGGAGACATCCCGCCATCCCAAATGATCCTTAGCTAGCAAGAGCTTTATTTGATTCCAGAGCTCATCAGCTTGGGAACATTTGCTTGTGTCTGCATGGACAGTCGTTCTATTAATCAGTTTATTCACCATATTTTCTCATTAAAATTGCAGAGGCCAACAGATTTGAAGATCACAATTATTATTATTATCATTATTATTATGCAAAGCCACTTCATTGGATGCCAACCAACCACAGGGATTAGCTGTCCCTAAAGAAGGTTATCACTGCTGGATCAGGTCACGGCCCTCTTTTTGGTCAAGGTCAACGTCAGATTAGTCTTCTCAGCAAATGCTGCGATCCCCACCCATTCTGTGAAGGACATGCCAACCTCTGGAGCCCAGGAGTAAGGACAAGAAAGCTGGAAGGAGATAAGGAAAACTATGTACCATGGTTTGGTCTTTTCTTTTTTATTAGTCTTTATTGATTTACTGAGCACTGATACATATATTCCTGTTTAATTTGCACATTGACCACTTTAGGTAATTCCACTACTTTCAGTATATGAAGGCCGCAACTGAAACACAGGTAGAGTAGATATCTGTCCCATTAAACAAGTTCATGAAAACTCCAATGGGTGACTTTTCAAATGTTAGGTATATAAAGATAGAAATGGGAAAATTTTACAGTCACCAAAAGTTATGTCACAATATGAAAGTGATTATGAGAACAGCTCTCAAAAATACAGACAACTCAGAAACAGAGATTCAGCTTAGGAGAACTTTCTTACTAGATTTAGAGGCATGACAGGTTACTTGTACACATGAATTGTAAAAACTGGGGGAAAACCTCCCCTTTATTAGAAAGGCAGACACTCTATCAGCTAGACCATTTCCGTACATATTGTCATCACACAGCTTTTGGGTGATGCTGTTTAGTGCAATAGTAATTTTCTATATATGATCTAAATTACCTAATAACAAGTGAAATGTTTTGTTCTACTAAGTATTCATTTCTTAAAAGACAATTAAGATAATTTGTGATTATTAAGTGAGTCAATAAAGAGATTTTTATGTAGCATCTAGTAATACTATTTTGGCCTCATTTAGTATGATTTCTATCATATTTTGTAAAGTCAGGCTTCTTTTAAGGCTCATCTCCTTTGAATCTTACCTAAGGGAATTTAGTTCTTGAATATGAAATTAATGTGATTAAATGCATTGTTCACCAGAAAGTGTCCCGCACTGAGGAACCTATGACGGCATCATAAGAGGGCTACAGTGTGGGGCATCTTTGATCTCATTTTCTTTGTAATAAGAGATAGTTACTAGATCAGAGCAGTGGATTAAAACTTAAATAGGTTAAATTTATATTTTAATGAACAACCTGGTCATGCTACATGCTTTTCACATGTTTAACTGACTGATCCAAAGTGACTCTCAGTAGGTCAAGAGACTGAAAACCAACGCTACTGAAGGAATAATCTAAGAGCTGATGTCCAAAGTCATCACCAATCCTCTCCTCCTTCATGTTTTAAACATCCGAATGATTTAACATTTCCTAAATAAATGCATGCTTACGTTTTCTTTTTAAAAAGTACCTCAGAATATTATAACTGTGAACTGCTCAAAACTGCTTTTTGAAAAAAAATAAAAGAACTTTCTTTAGCTTTTCTGTGAAGCACACATTTGCTTTACAACAATATTATACAGATGGTTAAGAGAGGGAGTGAGTACATTTATTTAGAAATGAGTAAGGAGTCAAAGGAAGGAAGCAGAGATGAGGGCATTGCTTCGTTATGTCTGGAAATCGACCTCAGATCTCAGGACTGAAGCCTCTCAGGTCTGTGTTGTCGTAAGCTGGGCTACAAACATAAGTCATTTTATAATAGAGTTTGTTTCTAATTTTTCTGGACTATACAGCCCCTGTCTCTTCCTGTCTTTGTACCAATTCAGAGGCTAACTCCAGGTCAAGTTTGGAGGACAAGTGCTGCTAATATAACTGTGCCTTGCTGGATAAAGTTAAGAATGGAGTGTGAGGTCCATGATCCACCCTCTGGCTTTTTATTTCTTCATTTTGGGAGAGAACGTTGATTGAAATCTTTAAAAATGTTTTAGCCTGGCATGCTTACAATTTCTCAGCCCCAGTGGCAATTATCTGGGGAAAAGCAGTTGATTACATCAGTATAAGAGTTTTCATCTGGGTCTGCCAAGGCATTTCTACTAATATGAATTAATTAACTTTGCTAACGTTGAAGGTAGAATAGAAATTTTTATTATGCTTAATGGAAGGATTAGGCTATGTAACCGGGAGGCTGGGGGGCATAGCTTAAGATGTGGTTGGCAGGATCATAAACAGCCATACTCATTGTGTTTAGAAGAGATCCAGGGTTTGAAGAGGAAAGATGAAGTCAGAGCGCCAGAGTCACACCAGTAGCTTATCACTTCTGCGCCCCCATTTCTACACCTCAAGCCTATGTGTGGAAACCTTCCTTCTCTGCCGATGGAGAAGGGCAGCCCCACCATACATCTGTATCTGCACAACATGACCTCATCTTTCCATATTGATCCCATCTGCGGAAACTTGTGACATGCGCAATGAGTTTGTGCTGAGAAAGCTGACGTGTCAATTATTTTTCAGCAGGTGTGGCTATGAATAGGTTACTACAAAGTGGTCTTTTTACTCTTAATTTTAAAGGTATTACAGTAATTTTAGCAACTCATGGTTTTAACTGGGCACCTATCAAAATGAGTTTGTATTTTAGAATAAATATAAACCGAGAAAAGGAAATTGGCATATTTGGAGAAAAAGTTGAAGTTATGAAAGTGCATGTAGAACACCAACGATTCATGTAGGCCACTGTTGGGAAGTGAGCGTGGCCTCTCTCTGTCCTTCCTCGAGCCACAAGATGTTAAGGGTGGAGGCGGCGCCCTTCAGCAGACTGGTTCACGGGTTGCCATGTGATTTCAAACTTCTGTCACTGTTTGGTTTTTCTTAATTTTAATTTCTGAATGTGAGAAAAAATGAGACACTAATGCCGAATTTGGTAAATAATAATGGAAACATATTACTTGGGAGAGTAATTTATGAGTAAGAAATATGTGAAATGGCCAGGTGTGATGGCCCATGCCTGCAATTCTAGCACTTGGGAGGTGGAGGCAGGAGAATCATAGCAAGTTCAAGGGCAGCCTGGACTGCGTAGTGAGACCCTGTCTCAGACAAAGCAAAACAACAACAGAGAGAGAGAGAGAGAGAGAGGATTCAGATGCTTAATAACAGTATTTAGTAGTAGTCTTTCTAAAAAAGTAAATATAAAGATATATTCATGTTGAAGAAATACATTTGATAAATTACTGATGACATCACGATTTTCATCACAAAGCAGTACTCATCACGAATTGAAAGGAAGGCTTGTGTAAAGACATTTTACTTTTCTTTTGACTGCTTTTTTTTTTGTTGTTGTTGTTGTTTTTTTCTTCAAATTCTCATCATTTGAGAGCTTGGTTCTCCCTGGCCTCAAGACAACCACAAACTTATCAGAGTGTTTCATCCTGCTGTGTTCTCATCATGACCTATAGACAAAGATCTCATCATTCAATTCGATATTTTCTTCAGATTAACAGTTCAGTGGGCCATGTTTCCTGGTATCGATTTTAGTGGCCTTGTTTGTGGTTCATCGTTTTCCTTTTAAAACTTTGGTTCAGTTTTTAGCCCCGTCTGGCAATGACAATTTGTTCATTTACTTACTGATGTTCCTAATGAGATATTGGTTGTTATATCAAATGAACATCCTTTCTGCTCGGTGCATTGATTCTGCTATAATATGTCTTGGTGTCTGAATGCTGAGAGTAGTTAGCGTGGCCCGAGGGGAAGCCCTGTCTGAGCTCCTAGGAGGTGTCTCTGCCCGTGGGGCCCTCAGAGTAGTCCTCACATCTCCAGTTGACTGTTTGGAAAATTGAATTGGACTAGTGCCTTTTTCAGGTTAGATGCTACATTCAACAAATGCCAGTTGCATGCAATATCTTTCTATTTCTAAAGTTCTCAAGTTCTATGTTCACTGTATTTACAGAGCTAATAAAATATCACAGATAGAATGAATTTTGGGATCCATATTTGAACCCTGGACACCACGTCCTGTAGCTGTGAAGTCAAGAAGAAAGGAACAAGGAAAGAAAAATTAGATGTATAAGTAAAAATGTCAAGTTCATTTTCTCTCTTTTATGATATAATCACCAAAATATTTTTCTATGATACATTGATCTGTTTCCCTCACATTATAAATAGATGCAGCTGGTTCTTATGGAAATCAATGAATTTTCCTTAGTCAATGTTCATACTAGTTGTACCTAAAACTCTGAATTTGATTATCATATGTGGCTTATGTACACCTTTAAATTTTTTTGTTTTATAATATTTGAAACAGAGAGCAGTTTGGTTAGTTAGTAGTTATTTTCTGGTTTGTTGATCTGGAATTGGCCCAAGACCTCCTGGTTTGTAATATATTTGGTTTCTGAATTAAAACAGGAAATGCTGAAGCAGATTAAAATGGAAGGAATCATAAAGTATTACTTTCCAAACATAAGTAAAATATTGGTTTAAAGTGAAGGGGGATTTCCATGACCAAAAGCATTTTTTTTTTCATTTCCCAGTTCTATAGGAATTGTTTTCCCATTCTGGAATTGTGATATTCCACTGACAGCCTGTGTTGAAAGATGAGCTGGAGATAAAATGATGTCTCAGGAAAGAACAAGCCCGGGTCCACACCCAGGGGAGAGGAGCAGTGCACCTGAAGATCACCCAGGTGCCATGGAGCTTGATGCTCAGACTTTTTTATTTTTTATTTTGCTTTTAAAGAACATCTCAACTGGATTTGGTTAAGAATATTTCCACTAGGTTGGACCTGAAGGCTGGGTTCAACACATTTTGCAATCCAATCTCAACATCACTAGTGAAGAGCTGCTCTCTGCAAACATGCAGCAACCTACGTACGGCTCTGCCCTAGCATGAGTAGTTGTCCTTTGCAGAATTTCTTCCTGCAACATTTTTCATGATAGGAAGACAGACATTTTTTTTTAAAAAAGGTATTATTGTCTAGGAAGCTGTTCCTCTAAGATCTTAGAGTTTGTTATTTGAGTGCTTTGATAACTTTTCAAATATATAGTTTCATGTTTCAGTAAGAAGTAGATTCCTTCGGATTCCCGTGGCAGGGTACTCTGGAATTTGAAACAGTCTCTGGGAAGTGCTGTGTCTGCCACATAAACACAACCTAATGAAGATTTCCTTTAGTGCACATTAAATCCACTGGTGAAGTTGAGAGTCCAGGAAGAATGGTTCCACACATTTACTGCCTCTTCAAACACTTGCAACCAAGAGCGTAATCACATATATTTATTAATAATTCATTTCCTTTTCCCATGAAACAGTTGGCTGGATGTCCTGGTCATGGTAATTTGCAAAACTGAGAGATATATCTTCATGAGGACACTGGCATGAGATTGGCCATGTGACCTTTACTTTCCAATTCCCTTCCCCTGCTAATGAGAAGTGACTCAAGAAACTTCCTATTTTCACATGCAGAACATAGAGCCTCTGAGATATCCATGGCTAGGGGGTTTGTCGGAGTTCATCTGACCTTTCAGTGATTTAATCAGATGAAATTATGTGTGTGAAGACCGTTCAACAGCTCCAAATAAATGTACAGTGTTACTCATGTAGTTTTTGATAGAGGACACACTATGTACTTAATACTCAACTCCTGCACTGATCCATTTCCTGATAAAGCTATCCAGAAAAGCATTTCTTCTTTCTCTTGTCTTCAGTGCTACTATAAGTTGATTGTCTTTATAGCAAAATCATGTACTCTGTAGCCCCAGACTGGACAAGGAAAGCAAAACTGAAGAGTTAATTATCGTGAATAGCTTACTTAAATAATTCGTAACACCCCTCCCTTCCAAATGAGATAATTGTAAAGAGGATTCACCTGCCTAGCTACTATCACTGAGAAGTGCCTCAGATGAGACCCATGGCTGACAATCAGATAACACTTTCTCAAGACACGGTGAGATGTGATGTGAATTCATATTGTTCGTCACCACCAGGTAAAAGCAAGAATCTCAGCCTTCCATTGCAAGAGTCACTTTGCTCTTTTCCTGCAGTGTTGGGTTATTTAAGAGAAAACCGTATATGGTGAAAAGCATACTATAGTTATATAGATAGCTCATGTCTTCATTAACATTTAAGTACATTTACCACAGTGGAAAGACATCATTTATGTTTTGAAATATATGGAATCGACATCAATATAATTAGTACCTGTAAGTATTAACATTAAAAGATATATAAATTCCTTGAAGTGAAAAAGGAGATGCACTTGAATTTTTGCTTGCTGCAGACTTGAACATCAACTAACAAATATTTACTTAGAACTTATAGGGACAAAGTCCTATGAATAAAAACCCGTGTCTTTAAATAACATAATTTGCCTTGGAAAGGGTAGAAATGAGACATTTACAGTAAAATAGGGCTGGGGCCTCTTATGCTGATGCACCAATCTGTGTAGCTTCCTTGAGAACCATCAAACAAGGTCAGAAGTCCTGAAGTCTGTATGTCAGTGAAGACGACCTTGCTGTCCTAGAAAAATCAAGAAAGACACGGCTTGTGACTCTTTCTCAAGTCAAAGGGGGAAAAGACAATCCAAACCTAAGAAGTAGGAAAGTCTGCCTGTCTGTGCTTGCATATGCCCCCCCGAGAAGACAGAATTTAGCAAAAGGATTTAAAAAGTAGAATTTAGCCCAAAGTAGAAACAATTCTAAATGTGAAAGGAATTCTGGGCTGGAGGGTCCTTCTGAGGGTGCTCAGTTGCGCGGTCTCCCCCTCCCTGATTCTGCTGCAACAGTCTCAGTTGCTCTCCTATGGCCTGGTCCTAGCCTAGTGTTTTTATCTAGAGGATATTTTTCTCCTCTCTTCTCTTACGAATTCTGACTTATTCTTAAGATCAGCATAAATGTCACCTCTTCCAGGAAGCCTCCATTGACCCCTAGTTTGGAACACAGCACCTTTGCGTACAGCCCCAGAAGCACCCTGCATCTCTGCTATCATGGTGCTCATCATCCCGTGCTTCTCTGGGGCTTTGTATCACACACTAGACCGGAAACTTCATGACATCAAGGTATGGGTCCCTTCCCTCATTTCTTACCATTCTGAGTCATATTTGCCTTCTGTACCCTAGTGCTACCAAGGTATTTATAGTTCTGTGAACTTCTGATGCCACTCACCTCTGGCCCTTTCTGGTGTCCCTTTGAGTCTCTATCTAGAAAACTTCTCCTTCAGGCCCTTGGCTTGGCTGGGCTGGATTAGCTGTCCCTCTAGATCTTCTAACCGTACCTTGTGCTTATCTGTGCTTCTCCACAGGATAACATAGACAGAAGTGGATTAGGATTAGGCCTGTAATGTCCTCATCTTGTCACACATTGTAAAACTAGATATCAAGATACTGATCTTTATAAAACAATCATCAACTTCTTTAATAATTAAAAAATATGTCCCTTATTTAAAAAAAAAAAACACCCATGAAAAATGTAAAGAAAACCCCCAACAAATCATCATAGATCTGACCTCCTTCATCATTGATATTAACATTATCTCAGATTTCTGTGAAGCTAAGGGTAAAAGTTGTTGCAGAACAAAATATAAATATTCTCAGCCTTGACACAGGAGGATAATAAGACACCTAGAAATAATTTTATACCAATGATATCATAATATATGTGCCATTTTAAAAACAATTAAATATTTAGCTATACTTAAATTGAGTAGAATAAAGACATTTCTAAAACCCTTGTTTCACAAAGGACATCAGTATCTGTAATATTATTTAGGTCTTAAAAATAAAGACAACAAACGCTAAGAATTCTGAAATTCAAGAATTATTTTATTTTAGTTTTAAAACATATTAACTGAGCACCTTTAAAAGACTTTGTCATTTTGTTGTTTATTTTGTCACATTGAATATTATTAAATATATACTGCTTATGTACATACATAGATTTACCTTTCACTCCGCAAGAATAGTCTTCTGGGGGCTGGGGAGATAGCTCTGTGGCACAGTGCCTGTCTGGCAAGTATCAGGTTGTGAGTTTGAACTCTGGTCCCACAAAAAAGAAAGAAAGAAAGAAAAAAAAATAGTCTTCTGAGTGTTTACTCTCAAAAACTGTTGTGGTCATTTTTGTGTGGAGGGGCAAAATGTGGGTGCTGAGAATGATTTTTTAAGATAATATTTGCTGTGGACAGGAAACATTCTTTGTATTATTTTGCGATTGCTTATAAATTCACAGTAAGAACACAATTTTGAGGATTAATTTATTCTTTTTGAGAGGAATAAACAGGGAAGGAAACTTAGTTTAAAATTTATATTTTCTTACTTGAAATGTATATCTATCTATCTATCTATCCATATATATATATATATATATATATACATACATACGTACACCTATCTATCTATCTATATCTCTATCTATCTATCTATCTATCTATCTATCTATCTATCTATGAAGCATCTACAGGGTGTTCAGGGTCTCACTACTAGATCAGACTCTTAGTGATCCGCTTGTTTACAGCCTCCCAAGAGCTGGGATTATAGGGCACTGCAGGGGCAGAGTTTGCAAGGTAGGCCCCAGGATTGAACCCCCAGCCCCTGTACTTACTTGCAGGCACTTTAATCCACTGAGCTGTTTGGCTAGCCCTTCTTTGTTCTTTTAGAATGAAAAAAATGCACATTGAAATTAGTTCTAAACCAGAGACTCCTAGTCATGTTAGCTAGTGATGCTGAGAGGAAATTTCTGGGACTTGATTCCTTTTCAGTATTAAAATAATACAACTGCTCAATATTTTATTCATTTCTTCTGTTATATACAAGGGATTTTTCTCTAAAATAATGCAATAGTAATTGTGAACAGTTTATTTTATTTCAGCCACTCCCTTGCAGTGTTTCTTACACACACGTCTGTGGCACAACCACAAGTAACAATGGGGCCAGAGACATCTGTGTCTTCTGTTGTCTCCATCTGCGTCCATCTGGGGACTCACTGGAGCATGTTTTTCCTTTTATAAACTATAGCTTTGTTTCAATAACATATGGAGTGCTAAGATAAATGTTGTATTTATTTAAGATTCCACTGTGAAGGCATAAATGCAAGCACATGCAAGACCATTTCTGCCTGCTGCCCATTTACATTGTTTGCTACTATACAACTGCTTGCCAATACCACAACAGAACCTAACTTGTTTTCTGTGATTTGAGAAAGATTACCCAGTGTATACTGGGTACTGATACTATAAGAGACTTTGATGTTCCAGAGAAACTTAGCATCAAAGACTCTTCTGAAAAGCTTTTCTCACTTACCAATAGTTTTCCTTTGGATCACTCACCAGCAATCTTTTATCCATCGACATTTTCCCAATGGCATTGATCTGATTGCTTTGTAACAT
This sequence comes from Myocastor coypus, assembly GCA_004027025.1. Lineage (NCBI taxonomy): Eukaryota > Metazoa > Chordata > Mammalia > Rodentia > Myocastoridae > Myocastor > Myocastor coypus. The sequence goes on along the minus strand of PVJA010000091.1, from coordinate 175,956 downwards.
TTTTCTATGAGAAGCAAAACCAATAAACAAACAAACAAGCAAACCAAAATAAAACAAAAAAACCCAAAAACAAAACAAAAACAAAAAAACACTCCACCCTTAGAGTTGCAGTCTTCTCTTAAGGTGAAAAGTATTTCTGCTTTTCTGTCTGATCATCTCTTTATCTTCCCCCATGTCTATTTCTTACCCTTTTAAAAATCTTTCTTCTGCCACTGTGCTAGTTCCCCCCAAAAAAAGATTATTTGTGTTTGTGCAGGCCTTCAAGGCTTCTTTGGTTTCTACAAGCTTTACAGCCTAGTTTCTCTGAGGAGATCATATTCCTTTTTTTTTTTTTTTTTTTTTTTTTTTTTTTTTTTTTTTTTTTTTTTTTTGCCATTACTACTGTTTTTTCCAAATGTCCCTCTGAATAGGTTCATGGAGCAGATTCGTGTCCCCGGACAACACTATGCCACAGCAACTCCTCTTATTAGAGAAAAGCTATCAATTGTATTTTCTTGTTCATAGCTAAAAGTACGTTTCAGCTCCACAATATTTTATCAAAATAATCAGTGATATGCATGAAGAGACCTATGCAACAACATACCTTTCTGACTTATTTTAAAAGTGAAGTAAATTGACTGCCTAGTGTTGAAACATACTAACCAAGGAAGGCATACTGTAGTATGGAATTTAACAATCGACTGAAACCGCATTGCAAAATGGTTTAGTACATGGCACTGCGTAGCAGTAACTGAATCAGCAAATGGAGCCATCTGATCAGAGCTTCAGATGCAGTGTGCTCAGCATGAGTGATTTCTCCCTTCTAGTAAAGTCAAGCGCTCTCTTCTAGGCTTTCTCCTGAATAATGGACATCCATGACACTCAACTTAAAGGCACTGATTACTAACACAATCTTCTGCTTATAGGAGAAACAAACTATTAGGCTTATGCGTCATTTAAAAATCCATTATATTTAGAGTTGAGGACCATTTTGTCACTACAGTTGCATTTAAGGACAATTTTGTTTAGTGCCCTGCTCTAACAGGTGATGAACATGACCTCCAGCACTGCGCGTCGCAGAGCAAGTTGGTGGAAGAATGGAGCCAAATCAGGACTTGCTGGGGCTGGTGCCTCATCGCAAGCTCACAGACTTCTGTGTGTGGTCAGATGTGGCCGAATGGAATGTCTTCCCCAGTTTCTGGCAAGAGACTGCTGAGAACTATCACCAGCTATAGCAGTGGGGACTTTTTTTTTTTTCTATAGTTCTGTACATAAAAAAATTTAAGATTAGGCAAGCAGATAAACCTTTTGTGTGCATAATTAATAACTCACACTTGAATATCTGTATCTCATTAGAGGTAGTTGTCTCACCTTTAACTAGAGAATACAAGCTTTATTTTCGTAGTGCTCTGCCCTATTATGTTCAACAATAATAATTCACAGTGACAGATGTAATCCACCAAACTCATTATTTTCAACCCCAACCCATTTATTTTGCATTACCAATACAGTGTTGATGCCTATCGTTCCCTGGACTGGAGTGCTTGATGAAATATTTTATTGCAATATGTCAGAGTCTAAATAATTAACAGCAGAAATAGGGCTGCAGCCTTCCAAAGTTACTGTGGGTATTATAAAATAGTATGTAATGTACCCTGTGCTCATAAGAATAGGTCTTAGAGATGTGGTTTTGATTAGACGATTACATTTGATTCAAGAATGGAATACGTCTCCCATAGAGGGCCACATCTCTTCAAAGATATATGCATATTTTAATATATCACAGAGATAAGTAAACAGGACTGAAATCTATTTTTTATTTTGAAGAGCTAAGGCCTTCATAATCTATTGTGAAAAAATCCAGACATAATTTGACATATTGCATTTTGGAAACAGTTGGCTTTTCTTGTCAAAGTCCTGGGGTGGGACAGAAGGACATTGTCATCTGATAGGCAGTGTAGGGCTGTGTGACTTTCTTTGACTTTAAAGGAATTGCAGAGAAGTTTGAATTGCAACTATTCAACCTTGAAGGGAGAGAAACTAAATGAAACACCTGTTTTTCTGATTACTGTGCCACAAGGCCTTTTAATTAGTTTGTGGAAATAGAAGTTTTAGTTATTGAAGCATATGGTTATTTTCTCCCAAGAAAATGGACCTGTGACTACACACCATTAATTTGTGATTATTATTAAACTAAGAATGCAATTTAAAAGATTGTATATTAATAGATTATTTTTTTTTCTAGACTAGGAAAGAGCTAGAAAATAAAGTAGGGGAAAATCCATGTAAAATTTCAATCTTTTACATCAGCACCACTGATTGCTTTAATAACAGAGTTCAGAATTTTATTTACTCTCATTTGAATAGGCTATGCTGCATAACAATGTTGATACTTTATAGGTATGCCTCCTTTTTAGTTTTGTGTTATTCACTGTCAAGACTTTGGGGAATGTTAGTTTAACACACAGAGCAAAGATCAATGTATATCAATGGTCAAGTAGGTCAAACTGAGGATGCTTTTGACATGTAGAAGTGTTCTTTGCCATATGTTTACTACTTTAATGTAAAAATGAAGAAAATTCTACTGAACCACTGGGCAATCTTTCCCTTCAGCCAGATGTTATGTTGGGGTCATTTTAAGGACCTCAGCTTCTTCTAGTAATTAAAGAATAACCACAGATATTTGTCTTGGTTTTGATTTGTTCTTTGCCACCTGTGCAACAAAACAGTGAGGACGGTGTCTGTGCTGACAGGCATTTAGGGTGCCAGACTCTTAGCACTTCCTGGGGTAAGCAATCAGTTGTAATTAAAATCAAGAAACCTGGACTTTAGATGTGAGGTAAGTAAATGTTAGGAACTTCAAGATCATATCTGTTACTATGATTTTAAAATCCCAGTTCACTCCTCCCTGTACATAATGAATATTTATTTAATAAATACTTAAGGCTAGATTTCTCTCTGGAAAGGCTTCTGTGGAATTATTGCTTTACAATGAATGGAATAAGCTTTGGTAATGTGTTGGAGTGTAATAGAGTTAGAGCAAAAGAGACCTCAATCTTGAGAACATCGTTACTATTAATAAAATCATGAGAAACTACAAATAAACTACAAGTATTCCCAGTGGTGGAGATAAATCAACTGTTGTGAAATATGAATTTCTCTCATTGTTTATACCTAAATATGAAGCATACCTGGCAACGGCATGAGACAGAACCTGCCTTCTCATTTTTCCATATAACTTACACCATGCATTTGGCCAAAAGCACTGATTACAAAATATGACTGCAATTGGATAGCACAGCAGAATGGATTTCCACACCTATGGCATAAGGCTTGGTTTGTTTTGATTAAAGACATAATTGTGATCCAATTTCATAATGTTGATCACAATTTCATCACCAGTGCCTGGAAGGAGAGGAAAATATATGAGGGGTTTAGCACAGTGCAAACTCATTAAAAATTATCTGTGAGAAATTATGATCATTACATTTAAAGCTAAGGTGTACTGTTGTGTTTAATTAAGGAAAGTTTGTAAAGTGTTTTGTGGACTTTGTTCCATGCAAACTTGGGTAAGGCATTTCATTCCAACTTGTGCTTAACAGAACATTTTAAGGACATATAATTTCGGGAGCAAATAGATAAATTATTATGAAAAATGGTTTCCATTATGTTTTGCATAGTGAAAGATCTTATTTCAAGAATATGAAGCACAGCATCCCTATTCATGTCTTGTAGGGCAAAATTAATGTTTGTTCATAAGATGTTTACAAAAACAAAACCCAGAAAATTGTTACATTTTTTCCTTAACTACAAAACAAATTCTTAGAAGATAATTAGTATTTCTGCAGCAAGGCCTGTTATTTTCTTCATTTTAATGATGTTATTCCTTGCTACCTAGTCTTAGGAAACTTTAACACTAATAAATTAAGATGGGAAAACATCATTAAACCTCTCTCAAATGCTTTATTATTACATAAATGATGCTCTTCTATGATACTCAAGATAAGACAGAGTAAGCCGTTACATTTCTCTATCAATCAAAATATTTTGGCCTAAAAATTATTCCATGTACTTGGGAAGAAAAAAAATATTAACTGAGCCTGTTAACAAGTCCTACTTTGGGCTGCAGGTGCACTTAAGTTTGGATTGAGCTTTGTCATTCAAATTATGTTTGGAACCAATTTTTAGAGAAATAGTTCAGTAAACTAGGTGTGTGTAGAGTTTGTTCTTTTGTATTGATCACCTGTGTCTATTCACATTGAATAGATATAGACAGTTTAAAAATAAGAATCTTTAACTTAAGAATTTATAGTAGCAATTTAATATACATATCTTAATATAAAGTATAAGTTTTAAATGACTAACTTTATTTTTCAACACTTCCCTGTCTTTCAGTGTAGTATGTCATGCCAAGAGGTTTTGAGAATAAGAGAAGAAAGGGAAACATTTATAATATGAAGGGAAAGGCCATCATGTAGAAACAGCAATGGAGAACATAAGAGATGAAAGAATAACATGCTTATATGCCCCTCACAGACATGTGCAAGATACTCACACATTATAAATTAGATTGGATGGGGCATGAGGCTCACCACAGGGAAGCTGTTTGGATCAGGGAGGTAGTAGACGCCAAGTGTGAAGATCAAAGCAGGATTGCTCAGATGAGGAGGTCTGAAATTTCTGGAAGAAAGGTGAGCCTGAGTTAGTCATACAAATGCACCAGTTGTAAGAGGCTAAGGAGACTGTAGATAAAGAAACAGTTATAGGAAAGAGGGAAACATATATGAGTACTAGCCTTCGCTAATTATGCCCAGAGCCTCAGTGCACACTGCAGCTTAGAGAACACTTTCACAGTGATGCCTCAAGCGATTCTTCGATGAACTCTGTGAAAAGGTAGAATAGCTGTTATACAATTTTCTGGATGTGCAAGCTGGCTCAGCAGAATTCTCACAAGAGGTAGAGTGGGATCTTGAACATATGCACTTGATTTATGTGGCTTTTTGAGAAAGCTAGGTTGTAGAGCGAGGAAAGTTGTCAGCTGGGAGAAATGGGAAAAGAACTGGCCAATGGACTTTCCTAATGAACTCAGATTCATACAAAAATGGGCAGACATAAATTCCTGAAATATATTGAAAAATAAACTGAAGTGATTTCTGAGTTAAATGCATACAAATAAATAGATAAAAATTTTAAGAATCACTTTCGTGCTAAAAATAGGATAAAGCTATACAAAAAATATTTTTAAAAGAAGAGCAAGACAGAGCTGATTGGCAGGGTACTTGCTTAGCAGGGAAATGTCCTGTTTCCATTCTCACAACTAACAGAACAAAACGGACAAAAACAAAATAACTAGACAACATGATGAAAGTAAGACAAAGCAAACAATAAAAACAAAGAAGAAAAATGTATCAGTGCATGGCCATGAGGTCCCTGTGATTTGTATTTCCAAGTCTTTGCCATCTTCATGAATTAGAGCATACCTGTTGTAATTTTGCTTTGCCATTCAGTCGTTCTGAAGCAGAATGCTACCTATGTGCACTTTATTGTGGACATGTGTGACCTTGATGACTCCACGTGGGTCAGTGAGCATGCTGCCATCTTCCCAATATGTCAACAGAAAGAGATCATTTAAGAAGAGTGGCACAGTATTTGAGGCCAATTTACCTACAAATACTTGCTTGCCTATCTCAGAACAACATACAGAGAGGGAAGAGCTGAATATGAATGAAAAACATATTCAATCCATAATCAAATGAAAATGTTTTGGGCACAGTGCCAGAGAGCATGCCTGAATTAGACTTTCTTTAGCACCTAAATTTAGTCATCTGGCCTTCTATTTTAAGAACTACTTAAATTTGTGAAATGAAGGATTTACCTTTTGATGAGGAAACCATCATTTTGCTGCAAATATGGAGCATGATGTCCTTGACAGCAAAGTACTAAATTTCACATTATAAAAAGAGGTTATATCATTAGCCTCCTGTTTCAGAGCCAGTAGTGAGGGCAGAAATTTTTTTTAAAAATGTGCTATTCTAGAATATCAGTTTTTAAACATCCAAATGTGTTGTTAAGGGTTAAAGAATTAACAGATGCAAGCAGTGTACCACAGGAAGTGTCTGAAAGTATGGATTATTGTGGAAAGAAGTCTAATATTCCATTAAAGGGCATAGTGTTATTATATTTTATTTCTATAAAGATGATAAAATATAATTTTAGCATAATTCACTATAGAATCTGAAATTTTATCTAATATTGAATACTATTCAAACAAACATATTAAAAGCTTAGATCTTTTAAACTCATTTCAACACTACCAGAAATGGTAGTAACTAAAATTTCTTCAAGAATGTGCTTCATAATACATAGCCTTCCTTTATTTAGCAGGTAGCTTTGCACTGTTGTATGTCTGGTACTCCAGGGGTTAGGGCTACTGTTATTAGCAAGAGGAACATAGCGTCTGGTGCAGTAAAGCTTACTGCATAACAAGAAGGTCTGGCATAGCACGCTTAACAGTTGAACTCATAGAACATATGCTTGCAATGAAATTATTTTTGAACAAACTGCTATGAATTGTGTTCATTGTCTTCATGGATTAGAGTTTTACTCTATTAATTCCAGTGGTGTTTTCCATTTGCTAAGCAGTGCATTAAGTCCTTCCATTCATTGACCCACTTAATTCACCAGTTTTTCTTGAAGTACATACAATGGCCAATATCAAAAAAACTGACGCTCTGAAGGATAAAACACTTCTTTTTTCGTCATACATCTGCAGCTGTTTGACAAAATTTGTGATCCTTATATCATATTACTTACAATGTGTGATCACAATAGATGTGAGTACTCTGAATTGATTACAGATTCGTACATATGATACACAACATTCTGGCCTCTAAGGTGGAATTATGATTTAATTTGAATTTCAGAATATTGTTTTGAAATATCTAATTTAGTTTTAATTAATTAATATTTAACTAATTTTCTGAATATTTTTTAACTATACTTTTTATTTTATGATTGATACTGCATCTCTGAGTTACAATCTACTTATAATACATGATATGATGTGTTCTCCTAGTATTAGAAACTTTAAAAAGAAAAAAGTATGCGTACACAAGGACACATATATATGAGATAGATATATAGCTATTTTGTCTTAGTTTATTGAGAATAAAAGGTTGTAGTAATATTGGTTAGACAAGATACCAGGTCTGCACCTTTTCCTCTGAATAAGTACTATAAAGACAACAATATGGATGGTATTAATTGTAACCATCCTACTAACTTGTTTTGAAACTGTTTCATTGCTATTTATTTATTTATTTTTATGGCAGGCTCACCCTGCCCTGAGGGCAGGGCTGGTGCAGCATGTGGTGCCAGGATCGAATTGCAGTCCCTGCAGCTGCCTAAGCTTTCCTAAGCAGGTGCTTTAGACCATTGAGCCATCCTGCTGGGCTATGTTTCATTGCTATTTTATCATTAATATGAATAAAAAGCAAAAATAAATATCTTTTAGTAGTCACTGTAGGATTGGCTTTGACATAATGAAATGCTTCAGTGCTCTTTGTCATGAAAGTATTTCACTTCTCCATCATGCGGGGTATAGCTGTCTGGGATGAAATTTGTTTTCATAGAGGACTTGAATCTCTCTATGCCATGCTCTTCTTGACTATGGTTTATGAAGAGAAATCTCCCATTGTTTAGATGGGTTTTCCTTTAAATGTGATCTGTTTCTTTTCTCTACTAGCTTTTAGTATATTATTCTTCTGCTGGAATTCTGGGATCTTGACTATTATATGTCTGGGTGTGTTTGTAATTGGATTAATGATATTTGGAGTTCTGTATGCTTCAGTTACCTGAATGCCAGATTGTTTTCTCATATTTGGGAAGTTTTCTGCTGTTACTTCTGCCCATATTCTTTTTATATCATTTGTATTGACTTCTTTCTCGTTGATTCCTATTAATCTCATGTTGTTCATTTTTGCATCATCTTGCAGATGTTGAATTATTTCTTCTTGCATCCTATTTGTTTTTAAGAGATCCTTTCTTACCTTTTCACTAGCTGTTACTGTGTCTTCAAGATCTGAAGTTCCATCTTCACTTTCATTCATACGGCATTGCCAGCTTGTGTTTGAGATTTTATTGTCCTGTATATCTCTTTGAAGCTGCTTTATGTGATCTATTTATTTTCTACATTGCTCATTCAAGTATTCTATCATTTTTCTATTCTCCTCTAATTTTTTATCAGTGTCTTCTTTGAAAACATTTATTCTTTCATTTTAGTTAGTCTTCCTTTTTCTACTTCAGAGATTACTTCTGCTCTCATTTACTCTCTACCTTTCTGCAGTTGTTCCTTTACTTCAGATGCTATTAATTCAGAGATTTCCTTTTATACATAAGAGGTCATTTCTGATCTGATTTCCTCTATATGTTTCTGCATTTGTTTCTTTACTACAGATGCTATTAATTCAGAGATTTCAGCTGCATGGTTCCCATTTTCTTCTATATTAGTATTTCCTGCATTTCTTCTTGGTGGGCTCAGGGCTTGAGATTGTATTTTGCTCCTTCTGTTTGTCATTTTGTATAGCATTCTCCTCTGACCTTTGCTGTAAAGCTTTGGTGCAGTTATGCCATTAACATCTACTGCAATTTTGGTCTGGATCTACCAGACTGGGTCTGGTTACTCTGCTCAGCTTCTTCCTGCTGCAGCCTGTGGAAGTGAACCTGCTGTGCTCCTCTGGCAAGATGTTTAGCTTCTGGATTAGCTGGGAAGGTCTGACCTTCAGTCTCTCTGTAGGGAATTTTGCTGCAAGGTTCCACAGGAGGTGCCAGTTCTGGGGTCTGGATGGGGAAGATCCGAACCCATGGGCATGCAGGCCCAAAGTTCCTACCTACATGCATGCCAGTCCTCTGGGTGCCCAGTTTGCTTTTGTTTCAGCATATGGATACCCTTCATGGGCAGGATAAAGACTGCCATTTCTTTAATGAATTCCTCAAATCATTATACCTTGTGCTCATTGCTCAATGCCAAATACGTTTCCACATTTGTCACATCACCATTTCACATCTAGACACTTAAATCTGTACAAGGTATCTATGTTTAATAGAAATTTCTATAGTTTCACACTTTAAATCAATAGCATTTATTCTCTCACCCTCTTTTGTGGCACAGGAGACCAAGGATCACATAGCTAGGGGTTCTGGCTGGGGTTTCTCATGACATTGAGTCAGAATTCCACTGTTGCATGTCCAAAGACTTGGGCAGGTTGGAGTCTCTGCTTCCCAGCTCTCTCATACAGCGGGAGGTTGGAAGCCACCAGGACTTCTTCCTATTCCCTAGTAGTATGGTAGTTGTCTTTTTGCAGAATAAGTCCTGAAAGGTGGGAGGAAAGGGAGAGAGATGGAGGGCAGGAGGTGTGTGGGGGGAGTGGAGGACAGAGAAGGAGGGGGTGAGGAGAGGTGGTAGGGGAGAGAGATCCTCATGACAGAAGCTGCGGTGTTTCTGCAGTCTCATTATGGTAACAGTATACTAGCACATCTGTTATGTGCTTTGGCAAAGGGGAACGTGGCACAGCTCTGTACTCGAGGAGTCAGGGACCACTGAAGGGGAACGACTTGGATGCTGGTTACTAAGCCATTGGGGGAAAATTATGTTTCCGGTTATGGTTTTTGATAAATTGTGAATGTTCACCTAAGCATTTTGTGATCACAGATTACAGTTGAAATGAGTTTGATTTCTAAAAGTAAACCGTTTGATACATTTAAATATAGTGTTTTTGAGAAATCTATAATGAGGTCTTCATAACATGAGCTATTTGGGACAGTTAAGGCATACTGTAATGTTAGCAATCACAAATGTACTAAGAAATGCAGCTGTCATGAAAAATACCAGTGAAATGCAAGAATAAGTTTACTCTGACTAGTTTAGGCAAAAAATATGGATAAACTCTAATTAATTGGTCAGTTGTGGAAGTTCGATTCTTTACAAGATCCTGAGCTTTAATTTATTATAAAATGCTTTTCTAACAGAAATCATTCATGTCCTCTCATCACTCTGGGTTATTTCTAATTCAAGCAGCATAAACTTTGTAGCCACATATTTCTCTCTTGCATATTTATTTTCTAACATTCTCACCTAGAAGTAATGATCACTTTAAAAAGAGCAGCACATGAGCTCTAGTTGAAAAATGGATGTGAGGTGATAATAAATAATGGATTGAGGAATGGGGATGGGAAGTTGATGTGGAAGTAAAGCCTAGATAATCAGAAATAGTAAAAGAGAAAAAATGCAATGATCGTTAGTCACTGTGCTATCACATTACACCTATAGTTTCATTATCTTTCAAAACATCAGTTAACCTACAGCACCACTTACTACTTTTTGGAAGAGTCAGTCAGAGTCTCTTTTGAGAATGTTATGAAAATACTAACCAGCATCCTCTTTGGAAATGTAAATGCAAATGTGTCCACACAATTTTAAAAAATTCATGTATCTCTGGAAGCCATAAACAGTCTCTCTATGTCCTTCTGGGTGCCACAGAATGTGAGATAAACATTATTAATTTAGTGTGACGAGAAGCATTCATGGGAATACCAGCTTCTTTCCAACATTGTTGGCTAAGACAGGATGCTTTTCAAGGTCAAACATACTGGGAGAGATAAATTGTGTACGACAAAATTAGGTCCTTCTGGGGAGGGCATAATATTAAACTGGGAAATGGATTCAGAGACCCGAACTGTTGTGTGTATTGCTGTTCTGAGAACCGATGCTTCTTAATTTAGGTGCCTTCTGTGTGCTACGCAGAGAACACTTCTCCTACCTGCCCATACACACATATTTGCTAATTATCCAGCTTATTCAGTGAACCTACAACTTAGCTGGGCTTGATTGGGTCTAAATTCTTTAGAGATTTTTATGAACAGCTCCATCATAAATTTACCAGAATGCTAGTTTATTTTTCACTAGGTACAGGTTATCTGATGGGCATCAGGGAAAAGCCAAAAGGCTGGAACTGGATGCAAACAGGGTACAGAGTCAGTCAGAAGGGTTCTGCCTTTTGAGGGAACACTAGCCTTGGAAAGAACTCGCAGCGGAAAGCACAAGCCAGGGCAGCGCTGTGCACATTCCAGGGAGAGGTTTCAGGCGGCCCAGTGGGTGAGTGTGCTCTCAGAGGATGTGACCCAGGGGAGATGCGCTCGCTGAAGGCAACTAATCCAAGGCCAGCAAATTATGCTGCCCCAGGGGAAATCAGTAACGTCAGCCACGTGCTTGGGGAAGGGAAAGCCCTGCGCTCCCAGGGGAACAGGAAGCAGAGGCTAGCAGAGGCTTGCCTGGAAATGGGACTGAACATAAACTAAGCCGAGCATTGATTTAGAAGACTTTGTGCCAATGCAGTTAATAAATGTTTTTGGCGGACACGAGGTTCTAATAAAAGAGCAACAGTGGCATGACGCAGGTAGGAGTTTACCAGAGTTTGACCCTTCCATGCAATCCAAGGAGACTAGTGTGTAAGTTGGGAGTGACTTGATTCTACTATGATGTGGAACCGGTTGAAGACTGTAAGGGACAGCCAGCCAAATAGCTCAGCAGGTTAAAGCACTTGCAAGCTGGTGCAGGGGTGGGGAAGTCGATCCTTCCTCTGGTAGCAACTGAGATTGGGCATGGTGTTGAGCGCCTATAATCCTGGCTCTTGGGAGGCTGTAAACAAGCAGATCAGTATGAGTGTGATCTAGTAGTGAGACCCTGAACACCCTGTAGACCCTTCCCTAAAAAATACAGAAAAAAGTAAAGGTTGCATACTGACCATCTAGTAAAAAATACATATTTTTTTCATTTCTTAAGCACTCTATTTCCATAAATATGTGCCTTTATGCATATATATGCCTGGTCCTCAGCCTCTTTCTTTGACTAATGTACATTTGTAGAAGCAGAACAGTGCTGAGAATTTTAGAATGGTGCCTTGAAACTTCACAAAAGATGAGCCTTTGTAAATATGTATTTAGGACAGGGTCTACAGGGTCTCACTACACAGATTGGACTGATAGTGAAATTCTTGTTTTCAGCTTCCCAAGTGCTGGGATTACAGGTGCGCACCACCACGCCCTGTCTCAGTCTTCATTTCAGGGCACCTCAAGGTCAGGGCTGGCACTGCAGGCCATGCGTAGAATCCCGGTCCCGAGTCTGGCTGAGCAGGGGCTTTAATCCTCTGAGCTATCTGGCCAGCCTGAAAGATGAGCCTTTTTGTTACTGAATCTAAAACATAGGTGCAATGTTTCCATGTCACATGTGGATTTATAGATCACTGGAATGTAAATACCCTACTGTATCATTTAATATTAATGAGTATTACAAAGTGAAGCCAAAGGAAGCCAGCTCCTTTACAGTGACATTATGTAGCTGCAGTACGTAGATTACATGACAAAACTGTCACATGAATAGAAATGCCATTTTAAAATTAGAGACAGTCACTGGCATTTTTGGTTTATCTGTTTTTTAGTAGAGCTTAGGCTCTTATTTAAAATCAATATATCTATGTCAAATGGATGACAGGTTAGGGATCATGTTATAAGAATAACATTGCAGTTATGCTTGGCCACTGTTGAGCTCAGACCGCACAGGGCTCAGTAGGTAATGCTTGTGATGGCTGACCTTTCTATCAACTTTCTGCTTTCTGTTTATTTGGTATAAATGTGCACCCTTCTAACTGAGGACTACCCTCTTCCCGAGCAGGTCATGGCAATCAGAGAGCAAAACGGCAATGCAGTGAGCCTGTGAATAGGAGATCCTGCAAGAAGCTGCTTTGGATAAATTAAATCTTGACTCTAATTAAGTAAATTACTTTCCTTACCATTATTAAAGAGCTTCCAGTTGTATGATGACCAAAAAATGGGCCAACTCAGTTGGAGCTATGCAAATACATTGGTGCATAGAGCTATTAAACCTATGTAGAAAATCTCCCTCTCTGTCTCTTCCCTCTCCCTCTCTCCCATCCTCTCCCTCTCCACACCTTCCCCCCCAACACACACACACACACACACACACACACACACACACACACACACACACACACACACATACACGTCTTTCACACTGAGCTGCACTGCTATGATTTTTCTCCTATTTTACGCTTTGAGAGAGGTTCTCATTTAGCTGCTACATTGGCGAGGCTGGGCCTATGTTTCCAGTCCTCCTGCTTCAGCCATCCCAAGTGCTGACATTCTAGGCATTCACCACTATGAACACAACTTTAACCGAATTAATGTTTAAGTATATAGCTATTTATAAAGGCCAGAAGATATTTATTAGAAATTTAAGCATAAAAATATATACACAGTATTGACTCCCACATTTTAACATACAATTTTATTACCTATGATAATCTTGCAAATTAAAATACAGGCACAAATTATAATTTACATAAATTCTTTCAGTAATGAATGTTGGAGTTACATCATTTATGCACTAAAACTTTCTTATAATGCTATTGACTTCCAATATATCCAATTAGTCAAATACATTAGAAAAAATCCATTGTTACTAAAGCCTTGGCTGTCAGCTGGGGAGATGTGAAAGAACAACTGAAAAGTCTTTTGGAGTCCTTTGACCAGTTGGGGTATGCAAGTCACTGCTTTGTGTCATTCTGAGGTCTTGACTTTTTCGCTGTGGGACTTCTGGCCTCTCTTTTCTCTTAATGGTGAACCCAAAGCAGTTCTACTGGTAGATTTATATATTTTTCTGGGAACTTTATATGCTTCTATGTAATTCTGATTAAAAAATAAATAAACTGTATAAAAGACTGATTTTTCTCTTGAAGTACCAAGAGAACTTGCATTTTTATCACTCCCTCTTAGGATGCCCCTGGGTGAATCCAGGCATTTCTGGGCACTTTTCTCACCTTCAGAGTATCTGCTGGCAGCAGTGTCACCTGTTTTTTCTATCACGCATGACACGAGTTGGTGTTTTTCTAGCTTCCAAAGCAATTGCGCTGAGTCCTTTCTAGGCTCCACAATCCAGGTCCCTTGCTGCTTTTCTGATGTCCTGCTGCCTATTTTTATGGCTAGTGGCACCAGTTTTAGGTTTTGATACAGGAGTGCATCACTTCTATATTGGCGGTGCTGAGGGACAGCTCTCAGGATCCATAGCAGGGATGGCTGCATAACTCTAAGCACACTACTGTCTATTACAGTGCCCATGAGGGTTGAGGTTATAGGATGTCAATTGTATTTATACAAAATCTTAGGGCCAGCCAGATAGCTCATTGGATTAAGGCAGACACAAGGACTGGGATTTGATCCCCAGTGAGCCATTCAGGCCCCACCCTTGGGGTATGCTAAGGAGGTGACTGAGACTGGGTATTGTGGCACTTGCCTGTGATCCCAGTGCTTGGGAAGATGAAGACAGGAGGGTCACTACGAATCTGATCGGTGTAGTGAGACCCTCTAGATCCTATGCTAAGTGTATAAAAAAAGAAATTAGCCGGACGTGGTGGCTCACGCCTGTAATCCCAGCACTGGGAGGCTGAGGCAGGAGGATTGGTGCGAGTTCGAGACCAGCCTGGGCTACAAAAGTGAGCTCAGGACCAGCCTCAACTGCATAGCGAGACCCTGTCTCAAAAAGACAAAAAAAAAAAAAAAAAAAAAAAAAAAAAAAAAAAAAAAAAAAAGAAATTAGATTTCAAAACAGTTGCTAATTTTTCCTGTTAAACTTATGTTTAAAATGTAACTTCTGGAACACATGAAGTTACATGTGGGGAGTGCATTGCACTTCTAGTGGTGAAATAGTTTCTAGATAATAAAAAGAGAAGTTTTTTATTAAAATAAATGAAAACATTTCAACTCAAGGATAAATGTACTGTGAGAATAAAGAGCAACTATTTAAGATGCACAGTATTTTGGAGATATTGAGGGTATTGCTTGGCTGAAACAAAGGGTTGTGTTGAAGAGGGTTTGTAGAAGGTGAAACTTCTTTTAGACATTATTCTGGTATGAATGTCTTAAAATTTACAGAAAGGAATTTGTACTTGAACCCTGTATCACATTTTATATTCTGTGTGTGTGTGTGTGTGTGTTTTATGGGCTGTTAAACGTTTACATTTAGAGATAATTTTTCAGTTAATTATTTTATATAAATGGGACAGTGACTGGATAATATTTACTTATTTATGTACTTATTTATTTTCATTGTGTTTTCCTCTTAAAAATAAAAATTTAGCAAGTACACAACACATTACATAGCCAAAGAGCAGCGTCAGTTGGGTATCGGCAGAATCTGATGCCTGGTAGGTGTAGACGTGCTCATGTATGAGAGTTTCAAAGGAAAGCTGAGCTTTTGCCCACAAGTCCATGGGTAACATTTATATGTTGTCTGGTGTTTACGTGCTTCGCAGTACATTCCACAAGTAATTCTTTAATGATTCTATTCATTTGGTTTTACTCACACGTGTTTTCAGGAATGCGCTTCAGTCACCTTGGGGAGTGCTTCCTGTGCATCCTACAGCTTGGTTCCTTTTATTCTCCATCCTCTTTTGCTTTGCTCTCTCTTCCTTCCTTCCTCCTCCGATTCCTTTATCCTGATTTTCATGCTCGTTGATGTCACAATATTAATCTTATCTCATGTTATGGCAAATAATGTTTACATTAAAGATAACACATTAAAAACTAGTATAAAACCAACCTTTAAAATAAAAGAGAGCTTCAAAATGTATTTACATGGCTGTATTTCAAAGTGATCTTTACTTCAGTGATTAAAGTTCTTTTAATAATAGCATCTTTGTTATTCTTAAAATACATTGAAATAATCTGAAATCTGGAACTCCTATTATGAAAACAGGCAAAGAGGTGTCCCATACAGCATGAGCAATCCATCACTTTTAACTTTGCAGGAGAGGATTGTTAAACACTGGTATTGGAGCTCTTTTTTCTTTTCTTGTTACCAGTGTATGGGTTAAAGTCACATTTAGGCTGTAAAGGTGCAATAGTGTAGTCACTTGGCCTCTCAGTAGCGAATTCATAGGTTCAAGGGGAGGAGGAGCCTTTATACATAAGCCCAGAAAAAAGGAAGTTAATAGCCTATACATTGCCTCACTTTTAAATATATTTTCCTCATTGAGCTTTCGACCTATTTTTTCTTATTTATTTATTTATTTATTTATTTATTTATTTATTTATTTTTGTGGGACTGGGGTTCAAACTCATGACCTTGCACTTGCCCAGCAGGCACTTGTGCCTCGGAGCTATCTCCCCAGCTCCCTTTTTTCTTTTTTAAAAATCTCTCTTTTGGCTAATGGAAATACCTGAAAGTGTGAGATGGATTTTTTTGAGGGTAATTGAGATTCTTCTGGTTTTAAAACCCTGCTCATTAAATAACCACTGATGAGTTATTGCCATTCTCTTGGGTTAAAGAATGGGATGGAGGATTTCTCCTACTGTCCATAGCATTTACTCAGGGAGAGAATTATCTCTGGTTCAAAATGCATTCAGTGGCAAGTGCTTCAGGCAGAGGCTGGAGCTGCTTTATTCAATACCTGGTGTCTTTCTGCCTGCCCTAAAGTGTTGAGCACTTGAAACACTAGCGTTTGGAGATGCAAGAGCCCTTGCTCTTGGGATGCTTTGCTCATGTCTGGATCTGCCCATTGCACGACAGAGTTCTTAAAACCACCTGAGAAGAGAAAGGCTTCTAAAGCACTATGAAGACAGTCACTGCTAAAGTTTAAGTGTATGCAGCTTTTATAAATATTGTTTGTGGTGTACATATTTACTTGATTTTGAAGTATGAGGAAGATTTATATACATTTATCAAAGAGCATTTACCTATGATAATTGAAAAGAATGTGAGAGAAAAAATTAATGAGAAAGTGAAATGTCACATTGTACAGTACTCCTAGAATATACACATCTTGCAGTGGTATGCCTTGAGAGATAGTATATAGAAACATAAGTACAGTAATACAATTTATGTAATGTATTTTTGAAGTTGTATCTTTCATAGTATATTCTTTTAAATATGATGATTCAGAATACTATCTGAGGCAATGTTGGTAACCAGAATTTTAGTTTGAACTGCAGTGACCTAGTTTGAGATTAGCTGAGAAATGAGAACTGATTTCATTGGTCATAATAAGGTTAAAAGTTTATGTTGGAATATTTACAGCATATTTTAATATATATTATATCACTTAATATGTGAACATGAGCATTCCAATTTGCTTACTTTCATAATTTTCTCATAAATTTGATATACTCAGAACTATAAAGACCTTTATAGAATGTTATGTATGAGAAATGGAATTCTCCTAGTATACCGAGATCGAGAAGAGAAATATCCAAAACTTAAACATATGTCAAGCTGCAAGAAAACTTTCCGGCTTCAGTGCATGAAAATTAAAAAAGTTGTGAAGCATCGCCTCAGCCTAATGGTCTTTATCAAAAGCTAAATTATAAGGAATTCATGCTAAGAGCTACTGAAGTCGTTCCTTCTTACATGAATCATGGACAAAATCAGGGCAAAAGAGTGTGGCGTAGTTTGGATCTATCCTTGGGTGTTAGGGCTCTTTTTGAAAACTGATAAATTGGGACATTTTGTAAAAACATGTATAGTGGTGAAAAATAATCTTGTTTGGGTTGTTTCTCCTCACCTTTACTGTCTTTTTTATTTATTTATTTTTGCCATTACTTTCTTATAGTGAACAGTTAATTTGGTGTTTAATGCTCTCCTGAACATAGCAGGTGAGTCAAAATGTGTAATAGTAAGTACACACTAAATTTCACATTGCTTATGACATTGATATCTCTAGCATTTATGTCCAAAGAGTTAAGCTATGATCAATCAAACCATTGTGCTCCCTTCTTTCATGCTTTTCCAGATTCGTAATGAGCTTTGGCTGCTCATTTTTTCATGGTCTCTATTTTTGAAATATTTAATTATTAAATCATATTAATATACATATCAATAGGTTTCATGATGACATTTCCATTTCCAAGCCTGCACACGCTGTCCTTTGTATCGTCCTTTCCTCCTCCTCTTCTTCCTCCTACTGCTCTTCCCCAATAGTTCACTCTCTCTGTTCAGATTTTCTTTTTTCAATTTTTGATGTATTTTTAAACTTTTTTAGGAATCTGTTTATTTCAGGTTTCTTCCATTTTTTTTTCAATGACCTCTGTAAGGAAATGTGCTATGCAGAAAAGCATAGAATTAGGAAAGCTTCAAATGGTTGTATCTTGAGTTGCACAATGCAAATATAATTATAAAATGGGGGAAAAAGGAGGAGAAAAGTTTTTCTTCTTTAAGACTGGTTACACATGTCCCAGGAAGGGGAGAGAGGCAGATCCATGGAGAAAGAACACTTAGATTCCCAGCTTTTGAGGTGGAGTTTCGCTTCCCTTTCTTTCTACTCATCTGGCTCACATCGGACAAACGCATGGATAATCCACTCAAAAAGGGCTCAGTCCTGCTTGAGGAACAAAGAACAGGAAGGATTGTGGTGCCTTTTTTGAACAGAAGCTGATCAATAAGGCCCCAGAGAGAAATTGAGTGTGTTTGAGGCAGGGGACCTGGAACAGATGCATAGAGTTCTCACAGATCACCAGGATTGGATCAGAATGAAATTATCACCCATACTTCTGAAAACCAGTACAGAAGTAGGAAAAGATTTTACTAAAAGATTTCTCATAGTCTCTAGGCGACATGGACTTGAACTAAGTAAGCTTAGGCCCCAGCGAGTACTACTGTCAATAGGAAGAGGAAGAAATCCTCTGCTTCAAAAGATTGTAGCCATCTTGGTAGATGCCTACAGGAGCACAGGAATATTTTAAGAATTTTTGTTAAAGTTCTGGCTGAGCATAATTTTCAGAGCTCCAGTCTGATTATATCTATCATGGACAACTTCCTCTATCATTAAGTATATCCAGGGAACATTTATATATTTTCTCTTGCATCAACACAGGAAATCTACTGAAGCTATTCCCCCCCTTTTTTTTCCCTATTTCCAAAATCTCGATTTTATTCAGGACTCATGAGGTGTTACATTTCAGAAGAGGTACGGGGCCTTACCCAGCTTCAGCAGGTCCATATCAGCAGGTTTAATTGCAGTTCTCAGACTGTGATGTCTAGAGCTGCACCACCAACAGCTCACTGTAACATCCTCAAGCTTCATCGCTAACCTGCTAGATTGGCAGCCGAGAGGGAGTGGCGCAACCACGTGTTTCAAGGAGCACTTTAGTACTACATGGCAGGTGCTTAAGTCTGAGAACCAGTTATCTAAATAACCATGGCAACTCCCTTTCTTCCTATCAGTGATTGATTTAGTGTGGGTATGTGGCACATTTCCAGCCAATGAACTCCAGTGGGAACACTGGAGAACTTTTCCAGAAAAAGACAGTCCTAAAAAGGACTTGCCCTCTGCTTCTTTATGTAGTTCGAAATTGTTTGACCATGGGAATTGCCCTAACAATTTCTGGCCATAGGGAAGAATCATTAGTGTGGAGATGAGGACAGTGAGGAGGAATGCGACAGGGTTGGTAAGAACTGAGTTCTTGTTTGCTGCCACTGAGCTGGTGGCATAAACAGCGCTGGAACTTCCCCATCTCGGATGTCTTATTTAGAGAGCTGCAAACCTTTTCTCATTGTTTTCTGTGAATTGCAGAAGAAACCGCAGTAACTGGTACAGAAAGCAAAAGATCATCCTATTTCATCATTCAGTCTTCAGTGTGATTTGGGGCCAATTACAATCTCTGTATTTAAATCTTTTTTTCATCAATAAAATACATATGTCCTGATATAGGAATGTGAATGACCAATAGAAGTAAGGAATTTCATTATGGGGATTATATGAGCCGTGTGTGTGTGTGTGTGTGTGTGTGTGTGTGTGTACAGGTGACTTGTAAAATCACTTTCCAGGCAATTCTAGTCAGAGTCTCTACAACAAAAAGTTTCAAAGACTAATTCTAGGCTCAAGCAGAATTCTATATTTCTAATGTGCTAAACTGCTTATATTTTATTCTGAAAAATCAAAAGTAATGTACATTGTTTGAGAAATTATTTTTCCTGTTATTTTGGCAGAAAGCGAGCATGCAACAGCAGGCTGAAAGGCAACACCTCACCTTTTTGAAAGAAAGCATTTTATGAAATGCCTTTATGTATTGTGAGAATCAAATGGGACATCCCAATATCCTGATCATAGAGAGACCCACGGAGACCACCCACATGTGAAGGCCAGTGCAAACGCAGCCCCGAAGGGGAAAGGTGGGAGAGCAAGCCAAGACTGGTGGCAACTGGAATGCTTACCATAGCCCCAGGCACAGGAGTGAAATGCTTAGAAATGCTTGGCTCCCAGAAGATGCTGGTGACAGCATAGCATAATTTATAAAATAATTAAGTTCACATTTTGACTGATGAAATATATATATATATATATATATATATATATATATATATATATATATCTTCTAGGAAAGACTTGGGCTGCAGCTGAGCCCAAGGGAGCTTCACATTATTCCTTTCAGTGTCAGGTAGTGGGATCCACCTTACATGTAGTCCAAAGAGATACAGATGTGCCATGCAAAGCCATGAGTTGACCTTCAGTTGCTCATACGTGACTGCTACTAGCATACCTTTGTGGGGTATTTATTTAGTAAGTACATCATTCCATTGCCTGATGTGAATCCAGTCCTTGGGTAGTATGAAGAGTTGATCCAAATTGTCCAGGACAGGGCCACCCAAATAGCTCAGTGGATCAAAGGACCTGCAAGTAGGCGCAGGGTTCAGGGGTTTGATCCTCCGGCCTGCCGTGCTGGGCTCGTCGCCGGGGTGCACTGAGATGGCACTGAGACTGGGTGTGATGGTGCGCACCTGTAATCAAAGCTCTTGGGAGGCTGTAAATAGGTTGATCACTGAGTCTGATCTAGTAGTGAGACCCTGAACACCCTATCGAACCTTCCTTACAACAGGAACAAAACCAAACAAAACAAAACAACAAAAAAAAAAAAGGCAAACCAACCAAACAACAAAACTGTCCAGAACAGATTTAGAACTCTATATTTACACTTAGTAAAGCACATGGCTGGAGGAAATTTGCAGAGGATCCCCAATAAAGTCTTGTTTTTTCCATGAATGCTTTCATTATCTGACTTGCAGCAATACTGGGGGTCTGTGTTTGTCTTTTATTCTGACACTGTGATTGTAGCCCCCAGGGAAAAAGAGGGCAAGCTGCCAAAGATGTTGCAAAATTCAGGGATAGACTTGCCGGAGTCCCTGGAGCTTTAAGTGTGCTCCAAGATTTGACTAAAAACATCTTTAAAATGAAGAGAGATATGTCATACACTAGAATATAGACATGCATGAATTTTTAAAAGAAAACAACATACTTGAAAGATACATCTTGGTTTTAAATGATTGAAACATTTTCACATCTAGGAGCAAAGCTGATTCTTGTCTTGTATCAGGAGTATGAAACTTTGAAAATACTACATTACAGAATTGGGTTCCCTCAACTAAATTCAGCCCTAACAGGGTCTAGATAGCCTCTTCCTACAATGTAGACAATTGCACTCCCAGCGCTAACTAAAACCCCCAATATTTGCTCTGTGTTTTTTGTATTCGTTAATTTGTGCTCCTTTGTCTTTTTATACAATGACCTCTGGATTTCTCTATGTTACATTTGTAATTTCCCAAAGATTTGTAAGTGCTCTCTGATCTTCCCTCATGGTTCCACAATCCACTCGCAACATAAGTGAAGTTCTCTTTCAAGTTTGTGACCTTCAAGATTTTTCTTGGTCACTTGGTCCTGTGATGAACTAAGTACTCTGCTGTTTGCTTGATGTTACTTATCTCATCTAATATTCTTTTTTTTTTTTTTGGCAGGACCAGGTTTCTAACTCACAACCTTGCACTTGCCAGGCAGGCACTTATGCCACAGAGCTATCTCCCCAGCCCCTCATCTAATATTCATAACCAGTTTATAAAGACACTAAAAATGTATATCAGGAGAAAGAATTAACAACTGATAGGAGCATAAAATGAACCCAGTTCTTTCTTTCCAAAGCTCTGGTCAAGGTATATCAGTGGAGTTTGGGGGAGCAGGAGAAACAGATGACAAAAAACTAGTTGGTTTATTTACCATAGTAAAGAAAAAGAAACACGTTAGATTGATTGACACGCTATAAATTCAACCAACTAATTGAATTTATCACTTTTATCATGATGTCTGAAGTGCCAAGAAACTTGACCATGGGAGGTGACTGATTTTTACAATGATAATAAAACTAGAAGATGCTTGTATACAAAGTGCAAGTGTCAAGGGAAAGTTACGATGTGGCTCTTTTGTCTGTGTAGAATTCCATTCCATATGACTTCATGGTAATTTCAGAATAAGTGCCTTGTGTGAGGTCAATCGGATTCGATGTCAGAGAAACCCAAATAATATGGATGTCAGAATATTTGAAAAACCTGTGGGTTTAGGCTTCTATTGCTCAGGAATAAGTGACAAAAATGTATTTGGACATTTTTCTGTGCCATTTAGGAAGAAAAACTATTGTTTATAACATTTATTTTTTTAATATTTTAAACATTTTTTGGAAATTAATGGCTTAGTTCTGAATATCTAGAACCTGCAGTAATGTGGACTAATAGATTTGGCCTCAATGCTGTCAAGGCAGAACTGAAATTATTGCTTAAGGTTCTACTGTAATGGATATAAACATTCAAGTCACCATCCCTGCATCCTTGTGTTGTGTAAATTAGGGGACCATACAGGTGTACCTGCGTTTGTCTGTGTGTGGCCAAAAGAATTTGACGCTGGCTTAGGAAGCCCACTGACAGACAGAGGAGGGTGGTAGTCTTTTTCTGTCTATGGATTAGTCACATCAGTGTGTTCAAAGACTCTTAGCTACACAGTCTCATGTTTTATAAATTGTATGTTGTGATCATTACATTAATTGAAAGAGGATGCAACATCATTATGAGTTCTATGAAAATGTGAATTGAAATGGACTTTGTAGAACAGTCAAAATTTAATATTATTCCAAATGATAATAGGGTGGGTGCTAAAGTAGCAAGCTCTTAATCTGAGTCTTTCAATGGACTAGGATTCTACCAAGTACTTTAAATCATACTTACTTATACTAATGTATTTAAACCTTGCCAAATTCTTTTTGACATCTAAGACAGAGAGAACTTTGGTAACTCCTCTACAGTCTTAGAGATGCACAGCCTCACCAATTATTTACAACTGTTCACATTTGATTCATTTTTAGGTTGTATGGAAATTCCTTATACTTGTAGTTTTTTAAACATTTAAAAGTATAGATATTTTTCCTGGTGGGGTAAAGGGATATATATATATATATATATATATATATATATAATATATATATAATATATATATATATATAATATATATATATATATATAATATATATATATATTATATATAAATTCTCCTTGATAGGCTCAGCCTGGGAAGTATCTGAGTCAATAGAAAACAATTTTCAGATTTAAAATACTCATGATTCATAGATATTTTAATACTCGGCACTAAAATATTGTGGAATTATTTGTAGTGTACTTTAGGAATAATGATGATGATGATGAAGAATATAAACAGAGACACTCTCCCTCCCCCGTGTTTCTTTTTCTTTCAGTATTACTAATGTTCCTGTAATTTCTGCACTATGGAAATATAAATACATCCACAATTGATTTCCCATGGGGTTTCTTGCTCATCACTCCACCCATCCCAAAGCTGAGACTAATTTCAACTTTCATTCCTTTATTTAAACTCATGTAGTTTTCGTTTTTAATGCATGGGTTGAAAAAAGCAGGGAGTAACTTGTTTCACCAAATGCTATGCAATTTACTGTGTCTATTTGGACTTTATGAATAGACTCAGGTCTATTGCTGTATCTCTTTAGTCATCTACAACCTCTTCACTGAGTAAAATGTAGTGGAAATTCTAGAATGGAGACTTGTTTCAGTTAAGGAACTATTGACATATGTTAATATGAAATAATTAACTTTTATCTATAGACATCTAAATAATGTACAAAACAAAATATACATTTATTATCAACAGGCATCATTTTGGAAGTTTTCCATAATAGTATAAATGTATTTTGTTACATTTACGTTTATCTAAATAGAGACATGCCAAGACGCTAAATGTGGAAGCTGCCTTTATTCAGAAATATAAAAAATACCATTTACAGAACATAGAAAAGTAGAATATTCCAAAGTGACTTAAGCCAGAAAATTTACAAAGTGCGAATGTACCAAAGAGTTTCAAACCAACACCTTCACAGCACTATTAATCAGCATATATAGTTTATATATTCCATTGCAAAGGAGTAACTGACTATGACACTATCCAAACACATGAACAACCTACTGAAACCAAACTGTCATTTTAAGTATTGGGTCAGATACCTAAGTCATTGATTTAGATTTTTTTTTTTTTTTTGAGACAGCATTGGCTGGTCTTGAACTCATGATACAAACCACGTTAGCCTCAAACTCATGGTGACTAACCTGTCTCAGCCTCCCAAGTGCTGAGATTTCAGGGATGGGCCACCATATCCTGCTGATTTACTTTTTTATTTCTTAATTTTTCACATTTTTCTGGGTTCTAGTGGAATCTAGTAGACAGCTTCTTACTGGGAACAGCTGGGTTTCTGTGTGTCACGCGCTCCACTTAAAGTTCAGGTGTAAATCAGTGAACAATTAGTATGAAGAAAACACTCTTTCAGAGAAGCAGCAAACAACTCTCCAACACAGCTCACAGCTGTGAACTTCGTGTATAATGTGCACAAGTAGAAAATATCCTGACTTTTACACCTAAGTTCTTCCATTCGATACCTCTGATCCCGAGTCCTAAAGCCCTTAGACTATCCATGCACATTTTTGCTTTGGAAGCCCTGGAATAACTCACAGGTTCACTCTGTAAAGAGCTGGAGATCCCATGGAGAGTAAGATGGGAACACCGCTGAAAGGAGAGAAACTAAAGGTGAAGAGGGGACTAAAGAAATGACCATTGGCTGGGATGAAAACAGAACAAGTAAGCTTCCATCCAGCTGTGGCTGAGTCAGATTGGAGCCTGAGGCCAAAGAAGTGTGCCCTCATCAGAATGTCCTCTTATAGTTGAAATAAGTAGAACAGTAACACAAGTTCTGTAGTGCAAGGCATACCTTCATGGAAAGTTCCCCGTTGTCCATCTCAGTGCTCCATTTGTCGCCTTCATAATCCCCTATAGGAATGTGATGGCCCCTTTTGCAGTTCAGGGCTAGGTGAGATGACTGTTGTCTTGAACAGCAATGCACAACTTTAAAATGACAACATGCCTTTACTCTAAAATTTAGTATTTTGCTCATAAATTTCTTGCTTTACTATGTAACATTTAAATATTCTTAAAATGGATCGATGATCACTTTATTGATCCTTCCAAACTGTTTCACTGTTGAGCGCCCCTCAGACCTCCTGGCAATTCCAGTCCTGACACTAAGGTGAAATGCGTCCCAAGACGCAGGGGTCTACACTTGGAAATGTTCTGACATCTTGAATATCAAATAAAATTTTAAGAAAGGAGTAAGGAAGAGGAAGAAGAGGGAGGAAAAGGATGGAAATTTCTCATGGGGTTGTATTAATGTAAAATGCACTGGAAGCAAGTGGAGACTTCATCTGAAGCATTCCTCAGTGTAACTGAATCCGGCTAAGAATGTTAGCAGGGCAGGATTTTAATCCATGATGCTAAGGTGTCTTTAAGGCAGTTCATTTCTAAAACAAAATTATACTCTGAGGAAGGTTAACCATGTGATGTGCAAAATTAGACATGCCTAAAAGCCTTGGCTGTGCCTTTTCACTGTGACCTGGATATGTCAGTCCCACAGCACGCGCTGCGTAACACCCACAGTGGGAAGGCAGAACACTTAGATGGTGGTTATGTGCGGTGGTGCCTGCAATTCAGGCAGGCCATGGGGACAAGCAAGAAAGCTGTAAAAAATGATATCATGCCTCTCAAAATCAGGAAAAGGTATTTATTATATTCTAGTTGTGAAAGGCAAAGTTTTCATTTTTTTTGATGTATTTAGTATAGGGTCTACAAGGTCTCACTATGTAGATCAGACTCATAGTAATCCTGATTTCAGCCTCCCAAGCTCTGGGATTATAGGTGCTTGCCACTACTCAGTCTCAATTTCCATCTCAGCGCACCCTGGGGGTGGGACTGGCATGGCACGCTAGGGGTTAAGCCCAGTTGCTGCTTCAGCCTAAGCAGGTACTTTAATCTGCTAAGCTACCTGGTTGGCCCAAAGTTTTCATTTTTAATGTATCCTTTGCATTTAGTCTTTCCTGAGTGAACTTCAAATTGATAATACAGGAACCTGTCTGACCACATAGAAGTGTCTCAGTGATTAGCTGATAAACAAACAAATCTACAAAACAAATTCACTAAACAAACAAGCCCACTATTTTTGTGTAACTTCACATACAGTTGGATCAAAATCCTAATGTATGTGGAGCTGTGCAAAAACAGTGTACATGGTATACATATTAATGACCACCCTGACTTTGGATCTTTTGTACAGTGTGCTTTACAAATTTCCATTTGTTTCATATTACTTGTCCTATCCATACATCAAATAGTGTACTGGACAGGGAAGCATTATCTGCATAATACATTCTGAAGTATTCTAATGGAAAAGCAGTCTTTGGAGTCACCTGCCCCACATTCTGTGACTGGACGATGGTCAATGCAGTGATGCTTGATTCTGAGGACTGCTGTAAGGATAAAATACACTGGGGGCTCACACTGTCATACACTAAATGCTTGCAGACTTGAGATCAGAAATCTGTAGCCTAGGAGGGAAGTGATCTTCCAAAGAAACTGACCCTGTAGAAGACAACCTTTGATGAAATTGAAAAGAGCCCTTGGTCATCAAAATCCTATAAACTCAATGTTGACCAAAGAAGCTAACAGTTCTGAGAGGTGAATTCTGCAATGTTCACTTCTTAGGTGGCCAGAGTAGAGAATGGACAGGCAGGGGGACAGTTAGCACAGACCAGGGGGAGAAGAAAGGACCTAATGGCATTTATAAGCCTTCAACACAGACATCATGCCATGTTAGGCCAGTAACAGTTCAGGGTTGCCACGGACCATGTCTCGTGTGGCTCCTGTTCTCTCACATGCATTTGGAATGAGAGTGCTGGCAGAAGGCGTTACCTTCCCTTGGTTCACTTGCAGGGGATGAAGAGCATCTGGATTTGATGGGGACATTACTGCAACGCATCACTTAGACTTTGAGTTGGGTGCAGCCCATGGCCAGGGCTCAGTGTTACCTGTTTGGGGAGGGTTCTGGATATAGATTTTCTCCCTATTTTTTATTTTATTTTATTTTATTTATTTATTTATTTATTTATTTATTTATTTATTTATTTTTTGGTCTTTTTGAGACAGGGTCTCACTGTGCAGTTCAGGCTGGCTTTGAGCTCACTTTTGTAGCTCCGGCTGGTCTCGAACTCGCAGCGATCCTCCTGCCTCAGCCTCTCAAGTGCTGGGATTACAGGCATGAGCCACCTATTTTTTATTTTAAAGAAATGAACAACAACAACAAAAATGATATGAAATTTCAAAACAAGGCGATAGGAAATCAACAATAGTTCTTAATGTTGCACATTGTTATCTTTAAAGTAGTTGTTCAGATTATCAGATGTAAGCATGTAAATTTAGTCAAAAAATTAAGCATTAACTGTTCCTTTCAATAAACCAATAAAATCTAGCACTGTATGGACAGGAAAAATCAAAATTATGACAATGGCAATGCTTCTTAAACTGTTGTGCAGATTCAGTGCAATTCTGATCAAAATGCCATTAGTACCTCACAGATCTAGAAAAATCATTCTTAACATTTGTCTGGAACCAGAAGAGACCTAGAATAACAAAAGCAATTCCGGACAACAAAGTCAAGGCAGGAGGCGTCACCATCCCTGACTTGAAATTATGCTACAAAGCTAAAGTGATGAAATCTGAATGATACTGGCTGAAAAACAGACCTGAGGATCAAGGGAACAGATTCGAAGATGCAGACGCAACTACAAACACGCTCTGCCGCCTTATCTTTGACAAAGCGGTGTTGAGTATGTTTTATATGTGGGAAGAAGGGAGGCAAGGATGACCAGAGGAGCTGAGGGGTAACGGCTCAGTGGTCAGCTTCAGGCAGCCTACATTTGCTAACTTCCCTCGTCACTGACAAGAGGCAGGTGGTGGTCCTGGTGGGGAGCTGACACGACAGAGGCTGACGCTGGAATCCCCTGAGAGCAGTTGCAACTCCTACGTGTTTCTCCTTCTCTATGTCCCTACCTTGTGGGTGCCACAGTGTGAGTCATGGAGGTCTCAAGTGTTCACCTTGAAGTAGAAACAATTCTTTGAAATTCTTTAACAAAGAAATATCTTTCATTTCAAAATTGAAAAGATAAATATTTAAATATTTTGGTGAGTGGGACTGCATAGACCTAAACCCAAATGCCTGCTAATAACAAAAAATTAGGTAATTTCTTGATGCCAAGTTTTATTCCTGGAAGAACTGTGTCTATGCAAAAAAAAAAAAAAGGAAAAAGAGAACAAATAGAGGGAACACCAGGGAAAGGAAAAGAGAAAGAATACCCATGAGGTGGGTTAGGACATGTTTTTCCTATTTAATGCAGCTTTGGACTGGACCAGAATATGGGAATATGGGGACAAATACTCATAACTCATTATTTTATGCTTGAGTAGTGGACACAGTAGTTATAAATCTAAATAGGATTATTTTCAAAAAACACATTATAGTCCAATATTATAGCAATGAAAACAAATTATGATTTGTCAACTGAAAATATTTTTCAAACATAAGAAATCCTTTAATATTTAAATCCTTTTATTTAGTATGCATATAATGCAGAATTAGCCTCATTTGTTTATTGAAACAATGATATATGGTTTATATGATCATAGCACTTTAATCAAGAGTTTTTATTTCACCGATGGTTAGAAATTTTATTTAGATCATCAGGAGGATAAAATGAAGCAAAACTCTATTCGAGGTTGATGAGAGCTAGTATCCCCGTTCATTTCTCTCTGAGTCAGTCAGGAATTCTACTGAACAATAATTTACCTAGAAGGAACTTTGCTAAGCATTTCTATATTCACTATATCAATTAGTCCTTACAACAACACCAAAAGTTGGGGCAAATGTCCACCTGGTGGAAGTAGCTGAGGCTGGAAGGTTGATACGATTGACATATGTCATTCAGTTGGAATCTAAATGACATCAGTCTATGCCAAGTTCTGTACTGACAACTCTGGAGGTCTCCAGGTTATGATCAGATTCTTTACAAATTATTGCACTGTCTTTTTTTTGTCTTTTTGAGACAGGGTCTGGCTATGCAGTTCAGGCTGGCCTTGAGCTCACTTTTGTAGCCCAGGCTGGTCTCGAATTCGCACCGATCCTCCTGCCTCAGCCTCCTGAGTGCTGGGATTATAGGCGTGCGCCACCAGGCCCGGCTACCACTGTCTTTAAATAAAAGAAGGCAATATCCAAAAAATAGGATTATTTTCAAGGGGAAATTTAAAATAGCTTTGTAAATGGAACACCTTACTAAACATCAAAAGCAATTTATTTGATTAGTTGTAACTCAATATATTAAATAAATGGAAGAAGTTTCTAACATTTTAAAGATAAACTCATAAGAAATAGGCATTAATCCAGTTTAAAGCAATTTAGGTGTAAATAGTATAGCACACAATTGCTTTGTACGAGAGAATTTTAGTCTTTCTATGTCTAAAATAGAGCTGACAAATGTGTAACTTTTCAATCACATAGGATACATGAAGTTATTTCAGCATTGTGCAAAATAAAAGTTTTGTTGTATTAAATGAGCATAGTCAAGTGTTAAGATATTTCACTAGGATTAAACTAATCCTTCTCTAACACAAGGGAAAAGAGTTGCCAATAAACTCTATTTTTAACAACCACTTGAGGGACAAGATGAGACTTATAAAAATCCCTTTCAAAAAGTCTCCCAGTACAATAACAGTTTACACCCAACACATACATAAATACATTTCAAAAACTTTGCCTCTGCCAAGTTACAAAGTCTGACTTGTCAGAGTTACATCATGCTTTTAGAGCATGTTTGAAGTGAAGCTTGTCATACATCAGACTTCAGTGAGCCTAGAAGGGCTGCCTTTGTCTTCAGACACTCAGCGAGTTCCATTCCCTCTGTGTTTGGAGAGAATTGCTTCACTATCAAAATTCCACACATGGGATGAAGAGCAGTGCTGTTTTTATGCATATCTTATGTACGATGTGGTTCCCCTCCCCACAGCTTCTATAATGTTCAGATCGGTGTACAGAGATGCTGCGAACCAATATAGAGGAGACAGACTGTGATGTGACCATTCAGCGTGCACTCTGCACCATGGCATCAAAGCTTAGCTGTACATAGACCATACTGTCCACACGGGGGAGGGTCTGGGCCTGGGCATGGCTAAGATTTGGCTTTGTGTTTCCCTTGCTTTTGCCTTAGGAACTGAGAGCCAAATAACATCTTTCTATCCACATATTCTTTCTCTCAACGTGTCAATATATGTAGACAATTCACTGTCTAATTTCGTTGATAAAGAAGTTACTTTTTTTTTAAGAAGTTATTTTTTAAGGTAACTGCTTATTTTATTGGACTTATTAAATTTAAAAATTTAATTTTGCTTTTCATATGACATTTTCAATTTCTTCAGTGGTAGAAATAAATGGTTTAATATAACCCCTGCATTCAAATAATACTAGTGTATCTGTCTTTAGTACAGTTATAGATCTATTTATAACAAAAATGCAGCACTTGGAAATAATTGAATGTAGTAAATAATATAGGCTACTATAGTAGGACTTTGTGTACAACAAAGAATGATGCTAAATAATTTAAAAGTAAGTTTGTTTGGAAAAAAAGAGATAGTGATTTTTATTGGATCATGTTTTCATCATATATGGCAAATGTACAGATGCTATATAATACTATCTCAGTACTTTTACTGAGAATGATTGAAATATTCCTCAATTAGCAATGAAAGAACAGTCTGACAATATTTATAATCGATCCCTCCTCTTTCATCCGCTTCTCAACATCTAGCTTCCAATTCTTAATTTCAATTTCAAAAATGTCAGTCTTAGGTTATCCAGGCTGCGATTTCTGCATGCATAATCATGGTCCATAATCTTAAGACCTCCTTTCACTCTCAGACCTGGCTGTGTGGCCAACTTCTTTACCTGAACTGGCAAGCTGATTAGGCAAATGCAATAGTTGAAACACCCTTCCTTCTGTGGCCTTATCTTCACAAGATATTTGTGATAGATGTGACTTCAGACTCCTTCCAAATGCCTATATTATAAAGAGATTACCATCCAAAGTGAGGAGTGATTGGATTTTAAAATAATTTGTCCTGAAATTGTAATGTGATTTTTATTTTTTCTATTTTATTTCTGCAAACTTGTGATCAGATTTATGTAGAAACTTTAGTGAATAAAGTATTTTATTTTGAGTAAAAGGAATCATATCAAAGAAGTCTTCACTTTGACAGTTTAGAAGTACTTTTTGAAAAGTCCTTATAGTGGAATTTTGACTACATTATCTTCAGTTCTAGAGTTCTAATTTTGTTTTCAGCCGAGCAAGCTCCACTAGGGTAACCCTTTTACAGATAATTTTATAATTTGGTAAAATGCGCACACAAAAACAATAAAATTAAAACAAAAAATCCTTTCCCACAAAGAGGTTATTGGAAAGCAGATAGACTGAAGAGCTGTAGAAGCAATCCTAGGCGATGAAGCCTTGAATATTGTATAAATGTAGTGTATTATCATGACTAATGGTGCTTCTACAACCAGGCACATTATCACACTCATGGAGAAAATATAGCAAACCAAAATAGGGTCAAAGACCAAATCAATCTAATAAAAAATATATGTCCTATAATGACTGTTTTTATCATTTTCTGAGAGAAACATAACTTTCTTTTCATGAAATAGAATATATTCACAAAAAAGATTTTAAGAACAGGCTTGTGATTCTGTAATTCTCGTTTATCTTTGTTTACCTTGTAGAGCAATCTGGACACATTCAATTTGTTGCATATATTTTTAGAGTTTAGCCATAAGAAACTATTAACTATAAGCACTATCACATATGACTTTAAGGAGAATAATTTTTATCTGTAGCTTTTGCTCCATATGTCTAGTGTTCATACACTGATTGTGGTTGAAAAACATTTTGTTTGAATTTCAATATCTATTCTCTAACTTGCCCAATGAATTTTTTAGGTGACACTCACCTCTATTTGGACTGCTACTTGGCTTTATAACTCATTTTAATGACAGTCCTTCTGGAAATTTCTCTCCTGCTTTCAATTAAGAATTCCTGTGTGTTGTTAGCATGCAAGTCAGTCTCATCTGTTAGGTTGAATCTGCATGGGACTCTCCCAGTGCTGAGTGACTAATAGAAGTTCGACAGTTCTTGAGTGGATAAATGGATGAATGTATAGCTAAAAGTCCTTGAGAAAAGCAGAACTGTGTTAGAGAAATTCAAAAGAGTGTGATATGATGTGAAAACTTTTTTTACATCAAGATATTAGACTTAGTCTTGTGAGAGTCTGTCAGTGCCATATATTTTTATATTCTTTTTCATCTTTATACTATTTCATTTGGGTTTCAGGGAAATCAAAATAAAAATTTACATGCTAAAGGTTTAAGTTTATTGTAATAAAGACACATTGCTATTAATATTCCTCAAAATATTCCATCTTGCTTCAAATATACTTGATACCACAGTTCTTACCTCTGAGGAAGTTCTAGAAGTGCTTTTTCATGTGTATCTTTACGGGGTAAGATTAAAATTATGATGAATGCTGCTGCCGAGCGCCGTCCAATGGGCAGGCGGGCTCACAGAAGCATTCCAGGGTACACTCATCCACTTTACTCACCGCTCTTAGCACTGTTCAGGTTTTGGCGCCCCTGCGGGGTCATATGACCCTGAGAGGCAGCCATTTTTAATCAAATCAGGACACGGAGGCAGCCATTGTAGCACAGTTAAAATACTCATTGAAAAGAGACTTTGGGAATTCTTGAGAAAAGGGGAAAATTGAGGGGATGATTTTGTTCTAACTGAGGGGGAGTGTTTTCATGGGTATTAGTCACTATGTATCTTTTTACTTTTTGATCATGCCTGGTGTTTATTTTTCTTATTTTTTAATTTTTTTTTTTTTTTTTTTTTTTTTTTTTTTTTTTTTTTTTTTTTTTTTTTTTTTTTTTTTTTTTTTTTTTTTTTTTTTTTTTTTTTTTTTTTTTAAATCAGGGCCCAGCGGGATGGCTCAGTGGTCTGAAGCGCTTGCTTGGGAAAGCTAGGGTGGCTTCAGCGACCGCTGTTCGATCCCCGGCACCACATGCTGCGCTAGCCCGGCCCTCAGGGCAGGCTGAGCAGGCCATAAAAATGAGTGAATAAACAAATAAAGGTTCTGAAACAAGAAAAAAATAAATAAATACATTATAAAAAAAATAAAAATAAAAAATAAAAAAAATCATAAAAATAGTTAAAAATAATTTTAAAAAATTAGAAATGGTGTAGAATTTTACTAAACAAAATAATTGGAATTCAACAGTGGTTGTTATATTGTATATTTTTTATCTTCAAATTAGTTGTTCAGGATTACCAGATATAAACATGTAACATTGGTGAAAAAAAATGAAAGGAAAATATTTTCAAAGTAGGTTATTAATGGCACAGTAGAGGATCATTTATCCTAATTTTAATGCCTATAATCAATATCAAAAGACTTGAGAGAAGTGAGATTGAGATTCAGCTAAAATTATCATTAACCCGACATTAGTGAAGGTCTCACAAAGTTCACAAAGACCTTAATTTTTACATGTATGAATCAGAGGACTGTTTCATTTTCCCCAAGTACTGTTTTCTAATCTGCCTGCTAACTCTACAAGAATCTACGTCTCTCTGTGTCATAAAAATGTTTGAACTATGTCTAAAGCAATAAGGGTGACTTTTCATTGAAGTGACCATATTCAGAGATGATTTATTTTTTAAGATGTCATTTCAAAATCATGCTGTTCACCTCATGGGAGGTGTCAGCCTGGAACTCTGAGAGCTTGAGTCCATCATGCTAGTATTTGAGGTCCTGGTTCCAGAAAGTCTAGTTTTATTGGACAAACCAGCTTCTCCAATAAAAGATTGCCCTCATGTTTCACCCTGGCTAGGCAAATGTTTATAAAAAGGGGTATCCTGAAAAGTGACATTTTTTAGAGACATTACTGTTTCTTGTCTTTAAGGATTACTGTCTAGAAGACGAACTCATGCCCTGCGACTCCACCTCCATGTTCTCAAGCTGTGTCCATCAATCTCCTCTTTCCATAAAGATGTCACAACTGTCTTTTCAACTAATTTATGCTTGTGTTTTTATTTGGCAATGTACTCTCCTGGTTTAACATTCCAAACAAACAAAAACAGCTCTTCTGGGAACTCTTCAAATAGCTTATTTTATAGAATTTGTTTCATAGAATTTGTTAAAGTTGACACTGCAGACCTAAATGTTTTCTCTCTCTTTATCAAAATGATCAAATGCTTACCTGCATTTTGAACATGCTGTGGTAGGAGCTTTTCCTGTTATCTTCAAAAGCTCAGTGAAATTTCGTTTTAGTATTTTTTTCATGTGTTGGATAGAAAATTTAAAAATGGTATGGTCAGAAAAAGTCTTTTGCTCACCCTGACTTCTAAATATAAATACAAGTAATTAAAATCATTAAAAATCAAATGTACAGCACTATTTTTCATGATATTTTAAAACAGAGAAAGACATTCTTGACTGGAACCCAGGTGGCAGAGTTTTCTTTTCATTGTTTACATTTATGTTGTTCAGCTCCCCCCCACTCTAATCTCACAGCAACACTTTATCTCATATATAGACCTAATTTAAGTTAGAAAGATTAAACACTTCTGAATATTGTTTTCACTCTTTGTATATGGTACGGTAGATGTGAAAAACTAGACAATTTTTTGGAGGGTTGTTTTCTTTCTTTTTTTTTTTTTTTGTATTTTTAGGGAAGGGTCTACAGGGTGTTCAGAGTCTCACTACTAGATTGGAATCATAGTGATCTGCCTGTTTACAACCTGCCAAGAGAGGGGATTACAGGCCTGTACCACCTATACTCTCAACTGCTGTCTCAGCATGTCCTGGGGGTGGGGCCAGCATGGCAGGTCCAAGGATTGACACCCTGGCCCTTGTGCCTGCTTGTAGGTACTTTAATCAACTCAGCTATTTGGCCAACTTCCCCCTTCTCTCTCTCTCTCTCTCTTTCTCTCTCTCTCTCTCTCTCTCTCTCTCTTGTCTTCCAAGACAAGGTTTTGCTGTGTGGTTCAGGCTGACCTTGACCTCATTTTGAAGCCTGGTTTGCCTCAAACTTGCAGTGATCCTTCTACCCATCCTCCTAAGTTCTGGGATTAAAGACATGCACTACTATGCCTAGCTTAAGCAGTGTTTTTGTTTTTGTTTTTTCATGCCTAGAATCAAACTGCAGTCCCTGCACTTGTCTAAGCTTGCCTAAGCAGGAGCTTTAGTGTTCTGATCCATCTCACTGGCCCCTAAACAGTGTTTTTAATAATAGCTTTTATTACTTTAGCAAAGCTTTATTGTAGATGGACATATATTAATAGGCAATTAAGTAGATGGATATTATCACAGGTATAGGAACAAATATACCCTGAGGCTTAACTCTAAAGTATTACACTTTACTTTACTATAGAATAATTACTTCAAATTTTGTTAAGTTTACAATGTTTATCCTTGTGTTCTAAGACCAAAAATGGCAACATATCTGGTACTTGTTGTGGGCATGAGAAGATTTCTTAGGTCTTCCTTCAGTCTGATTGAAATAGTGAAGAAAACCACACTTTCAAGGCCAAGAGACACAGAAAATAATATAATAGGTTAGATTTTCTGAAGTAGTGGAGGAAGCATGTTTTTGGAGACTAGGACTCAGAGCCAGTGTTTTATTGCTTGTTACTGGGCTCCTTCTGCATCTTGCGCCTACCTTCCTTGTCAATTTCAGGACTTCCCATTGGTGGCTATGGCTGAGCAGTGTAGGGATAGAGCCCCAGCCTCAGCTAGGCCATTTCTCACCTTCCCCTAATACTTCCCATGCTGCTGCAGCTGGGTACAGGTGAGGTGGGCTGAATCCAGTAGTTCCAGCAGCCAAAGAGAAAATGTGCACAGTTCAAATGTTGTTAGTGACTCTGTGCTGTAATATCCTGTAACTCAGAGGTGTCCCAAATTTTCTGGTAGAGGAGATTATGGGACCTCAGAGGAAAGGGATGAATGACCTGTAGTGCGCCTAAGGAGAGTCACCCAGAGAAAAACATTCTCTCAGGCTTTTACAGAAAGCAAACTGGCCAAGTAATGGCTGTGACTTGTCCTGAAGGCTGACACTAACAACAATTCTACAAAGTACTGTCTATGGTCCCAAACTTAATCCTGAGGGGATTTGACCCTGGAAGATACAAAAAAAATGAATGTTTTGTTATACAGGTCTTACTTCGACTTGCCCTTGACCACCCAGCAAGAAAAAAAAAATTGCTTAATTACAATGCATGAAACACAGAGCTAGATTGGTGAGATGAGCTATAGGAGGCTTAGATTCAATAGCCTCCAACATTACAAGCTTTACTGGTGGCCCACTGCAATTGCAGAACATTTGACTGTGTATGTATCTGCTTCCTCTTAGTCCAAAGAGAAGTATATTCTTTTCCTTTTTTTCCTAAGCAACATCAATAGGGAGGTGAGTCAACACACTGTACTCTGTAGAACAATTGTGAGGACAATATGCAATATGTCAACTTTCAAAAAAAAGGGGAAAAGAAAAAAAGGAGTAACGTTGATTTAATGTTTAATTGTTTGATCAATCTTATATACCTATATGTATTAATCTAAACTGATCTGATATGAAAATATGTAATATAACCATTGTTAAATTTAAACAATAAAAATATTAAATTAAAAAAAAGAAAAGCCCCCCCCCCCAAAAAAAAATGTTGTCAGTGACTGAAGTGGATAGCCTGGAGGCAATTCTCACATCTCTATGTATGGTGTTCTTATAATTGTATAATTCTCTTCTTTTACCATGTGGGCAGAACCTCTATCTTGCTTTATCACATACAATAGGCTAAATGTGACAGGTGCAACTTCCACTGCCTCCATCTTGGCTGACATTGGGAAGTGAGCGTCTCCATATCATACAACCGCAGGGAATGAATTCTGATTACTACTTGAGGGAGATTGGAAGCAGATCCTACCAGTCCTGGCCTCAGAAGAGTGTGTTCCTTGGCTGACAGCCCTACGATGTCTTAGCCAGAGGACCCAGAGAAGTCAAGGCAGGACTTCTAATCCACAGGTGCTGTGATATACGTTTAGGCTGTTTGCTGCTAGATCTGTGGAAAATTGCTGCACAGCAGAAGACAGCTAATGTGCTGGGCCCGTCCTTCCTACTAAGTGGACCAAGTGGCGTTGAGCCAGTGAGCAGAGAGTGGAAACAGACAAGGTCACAGGAGGCTGCCGAGTGTCAGAGTTTAGTCACTCTTGAGGCCAACCTGTGCCTTTGTACTTTTCATAGTTTAACTTTACAACAGATCCATGTATTTTGCTATCCTTCACCATTTATCTAAATCAGTTTTCTCTAAAATCTTTGAACCAGACCAATCCTAATATATTTTGTTCACTGAGTTATAAAGAGCAGACATAAAGATTTATAGGAAACTTGTGCTTGCTTTGTAACTGAACACTGGACCTAGGAGATACAAAGCTACTCAGATTAAATGTGGGTTATTTATTTTATTTTATTATTTATTTATTTATTTTTCCTTTTTGAGACAGGGTCTTGCTATGCCGTTCAGGCTGGCCTTGAGCTCACTTTTGTAGCCCAGGCTGGTCTTGAACTTGCACCAATCCTCCTGCCTCAGCCTCCCGAGTGCTGGAATTACAGGCGTGAGCCACCACGCCCGGCTTGTTTATTTTAAATTACAGTTATTTAGATAAACACTTGAGAATTTGAAATCCTAAGTTGCTAAGCTGTTTCATATTTCTACAAAGCTTAACCATGAATCCTATATTCCAAACAGCTAGATGTTTCTTTTATCTGTATATCTGATTACAGGCTATAACTTCATGTTTTGTCCTTTGAATTGTTTTGGCATAGGATCTAGGTTAAATTGTAAACACAACAATATTCAAAACTTTGACCATACCCTGTGATTTCATTTAATATCTTTAATTTATTAATTTTTACGATTGCCAATGTTTTTTTCTTTTTCTTTTCAAATCTTCCCTTTGTTTTCAAACATTTTAATTTGGATGCATTACCAAGTAAATGAAAGCAATCTTTTGGCTAAAAAATCTTGTCTTTTTCTGTTTTCTCCTACACATGAGAGAGACAGTGTGATGCATGAAATACTGCAAAGCATAAAGCCAGTGCATGAACACCCACAATCCTCTTGGGGAGGAAGCCCAGCTGCACATGTGTCTGCCAGGCAAGAGCCAGGTACTGAGTTGGATCCCTGTTAACAAAAATAGGATCAACATACATGAGACCAATGTAGCTCGGCTCTCGGAAATGACTTAATAATACTATTGGCTCACAGTTAATTTAATGCTTCTTCTTTCTTTTATTTCTGGGCAGAAGAGCAGCAGCTCATCAGTGTTAATTTAGAAAGATAAATCTGGATTTAAAATAAGGAAATGAAACTGCCCCTGACTCACAGTGCATAGGCATCACCATTAAACTGATGTAAGACTGGAAAAGTGGGAGATGTAAGGGCTTCTTGACGGCCTTATTTTCCTGGATTTTACTTCCTTTTGTAAAGTTTGTTGTAAAAAGCAATGAGGGAGTGATGAAGTGTTGCAAAGTATCTATTTAATCAGAAATTAATGACTTAAATATGAAGTACCAGCCTTTGAACTATGCATACAATAAATACTATTTGATGATAAACCGACACGCGTCTGGCAGTATGTGG
The DNA here is from genome assembly GCA_004027025.1 of Myocastor coypus. Classification (NCBI taxonomy): domain Eukaryota; kingdom Metazoa; phylum Chordata; class Mammalia; order Rodentia; family Myocastoridae; genus Myocastor; species Myocastor coypus. Next base: position 136,904 of record PVJA010000091.1, on the reverse strand, counting down.
AGCTGAGGTTCATGAACACAGGCGGAGGTTCCTAGAAGGATCCTGCTCCTTTTTCCACTTAACAAGTGCTTCTCTGCTTAGCAGCGTCAGTCAAGTCTTTACCAGGCAATCAGTCAAGGAGATCAATAAATGTTTTGATTCACAATGACATTTATTGTCCCTACTAGACCATTGAAGACATTTTTATCATGGTTCTTCAGATATAAAGATAAGACTACTACAATGTCAGGAGAAGGTCTGCCCAGGACAGAGCTTGTCAAATTATGTTGCCTAAATACCACTTATCTGGTATCTTCCTGAGTTATCTGAGAACAAAATGTTTCATAAACAAGTAAGGTTGGAAAATGCCTTTCATTAAGTTACTGGAGAGTAATAAGCTGTAGTAATCTGTTGTACAGCACGGTGCCCATAATCATAGCACATCACAGATTGCAAAATTGCCACAAGAGGCCAGGTGCACTGGCGCCGGCCTCCCATCCCAGTAGCACAAAAAGCTGAGGCAGGAGGACTGCAAGCTTTTACCCCAGAGAGATCCCGCTTCAGAAACAAAATGCTGAGGTGCAGCTCAGTGCAGAGTTCCTTGGTTCAATTCCTAGTGCTGGAAAAAAAAAAATTCTGAGAATAGATTTGAGGGTTTTTTTTTTTTTATCACGAAAAATAAGTATGTAAGGTGATGGTTTAGTGTATTAGCCTGATACTATCATTCTGCATCCTAAACATTGTGTCTCCCAAACAAATACAATTATAATGTATCAGTTAAAAATAAATAAGAAAATGGCCTTCGTTACATTTAATGGTAATAAATGTGAAGATTCTGAGAAGCACTCATATATAAAATTAGAAAAGGGAAGAAGAAAGAGAGAACCAAAGATAAAAGAAAGAAAAATGTTTAAATATTAAATGGCACACAAAAAAATAAAAAAAATAAAAAAAAATATTAAATGGCACTTCCTCGTACCGCGGAAACGAGCCTAGCACGGCCCTGGCTGGTGCCTCTGAAGGCTCCACCCAGCTGCCCTCTAAAGGTGGTCTCAGCAGCGGCGGAGGTGGCGTCGGTGGCGGTGGTGGCGGCGGCGGTGCAGTCACCCAGATGGAGGGGCATGCATCAATGCAGGAGGCATGTGCTGAGCTTCCCCTTCGTGCCTGTCACCGGCACCATAGTGACTGAGGGAATGTGACCTTGACCTAGAACAATGGATCCTGCCCGCCGTGCATGGTCCGGGACAAGTGGGATGCTGAAACAGGTGGTGGGCATGAGATCGGATGTAGGGAAAGGAGGGGCTCTCTCTGTCTCTGTCTCTGTCTCTGTCTCTGCCTCTCTCTGTCTCTGTTATAGAGGATTGAGCCCAGGCCTTGTATCATTCAGCTACAGCCCTATTCCTTCTTAATTTTTGTTTTATGAGAAGAGGATCTTGCTAAGTCACTTAGTTTCCCAGGTTGGACTCAGATGTAGGATCTTCCTGCCTCAGCCTCCCTGAATGAAGGATTTTAGTAAAGTACATCTATGTTGGGGAACACAAGACGCAGGGTGGTAGAGATGATAAGTCACTGAAGGCTTCCTAGTGGAGGCGACATTGACACCAGGACTTGACTGATTTGTTGCTGTTTCCCAGGTAGGAAACTGAAGAGTGATGTGAGCTATAAACACGACTTTACCTCAGGGGAGAAAGCCTGGAAGGGGCCTACGTGGGGCCAGCAAAGACTCCGTGTTGGTTAAGAAGCCTAGAGGTATGGGCAGGGGCTAAATTCTAAAAGCTCAAAACATTCTGTTCTGCAGATGACAGTTTCTTCTTAAATCATCAAGATTAAGTGCTATCCTGCTGTAGCCTGGAGGTCTGCATGTGCCCAGGAAAGGCCTCCAGGCTTCAGATTTCTGTCAGCATCATTAGTGCTGAGTGCTCCTCCCAGTGTACTGAACCCTCAGGGGACTCCAGCTGAGGTCCTCTGAGTCCCTGCTCCGTGGAGGCGATATTTCGGCTTACTTTTGGTGGCTGTACTTCATCCTAAAAAATTGTGAAATTTTATTAGTACCTTTCCATGTAAGCAGACCAGTAGACACAAGAACTGTCAAATATCAAACCTGGGGATGCCCAAATGTTTTGCCCAGCTTTTGCTACATTTGGAAGTTATGGAATATGTGTTCATTTGGTCACAGTCCCAACATGAGGAAATATTATGACACATGTTTGATTTTTTTCAATTTAGTTTTAAATGAAGGCAGAAATCTGAATGCTTACTCCTTTTAAATAGCCTAAATTTAACAATACATTGTGCGCTGTACAATAAAGGAGCAAATGTAAATGCAATGAATATTTGTTTATGAGGTCTTGGTGGTAATTGGGTTTAGCAAGGCATGCAAGGTGCAGTTTTTTTCCGATGACTTATTGCAAATATGAAAGGAAAGCGAGGCTCCTTTCTCCAAGCTAGCTTTCTTTTCTCAACCCCAGCAATGGCATTATGAATAAATTGCACAACAAATTTAATACCAAGCATAAACGACCCTTGTCCCAGCTGCATGGACATAACTTATAATTACTATACTATGTAAAGTAAGCTATTACTATTTGACTTACATTTGCTATAATTACTGGGTATTATTCTTCAAGTAGCTGGGAATAAATGATCATTAACAGATGATGTCTTATGTAATCCTGATATATGATAACCAGTACAATTTTATTCTTCTCTCTGGTGGTAAAGTGCTCAGCTTATAATAACAATTTAAGAACTGGGAGGTGGGGCTTAGAGCCTGCTCCCTGGAGGATCACTGGAAATGTTCTTCTGCTTCTACCCAGTGCCACCAGTTTATTTATTTTCCTTTAACGTGTTTATTTTTGACTGAGCTGTGTTTTTCTAGTTAAGAATCCTGGTCCATCAGAACCTACTTGGGCCCTCCAGGTTCAGTTCTTTTCATTGCTATAGGAAGGCCAACTCAGGAAAAGACACAATTGTCTTTAAAGTCAGCGATTTCACCCATGACAGGGAGGATGCCTGTCTTTCCAGTGACTGCATTTTCACCCTTAAATCCCAAAGGTCACCCAAAGGTAATGTTTTTCTTAAAACATACCTACTAAAGCGACTTAACATCAACACAACCTTTTAAAATGCTAGCCCCTGAAAAGCCCAGGATTTCAATATTTGAATATGAAAAGGAAAACAGGGCATAATGAAATTCCTTGGGAGCAAGACTTCTAGCCCTAATTTTAAAGAAGCCTAGCTACTCAGCACCATCCTCTCCACTCCCACACAAATGTATCCTCCACTGAAAATGTATTCTCTTCCTGGTAAAAAAGTGTACTGACCAAGGAAAGTTACTACCTCTTACAAGTTATATCTTATATAGTCTCATGTAGCTATTTCTATCACATTAACTATTTATTAAAAAGAAAGATCAACATTTTGGAGTTCTAACTTTTCCCAGCCGTGTTATTGGGGAGACAAGCATTCCTACTTTGCTGACATGTTGCTTCAGCTAGAAAAGCTGTTAAGTACATATTATTTTGAAATAAGATTAAAATGAATACAGAAGGAAAGCAGAATTAAATGCACATTAAGTACCTACTGTGTGCTGAGTGTGTTAATGGATGTGGCTGAAAGTACAGTCATTCTGTTTTTAAGAAAAGAGTTTAGAAATTCCGCACTGGTTTTCCAGTCCTGTTTCTCATGTGACTTTTGGCTTCCTGAACTTTGCAAGGTTCTTGCAGTCTTGCTTGTAAATTTGCCACAGGGCTGTTTGTCTCTGCAGCTGGAAGTGCCCAGACACGATGGATGGGGGACCCAGAACCATAAAAGCCGGATGGCCTTATGCACTGCAGGTTATCTCAGGGATGGAACCTGTACTTCTAGTTCTTGGGTGAGACCAACTGGCCAAGAAGTAGAATTAAATGGCTCTCCCCACCTGAAATGTTTCTCCTCCACTTTTATAGCTGGGGTTTTGAGGCCACAAATAGAAACTAAATGTCAGAAGAGGCTCAGGAGACCCTGTCAAAGGAAGAAAATAGCACAACAGGTTTTTCCTTATACCACTTGAAAGAAAGAGCAAACTCTGTGGGGGAATTTGTGTTAAATCTTGTTATTTTATATTAGTGCTTTTCCAATAGTAAAAGTAAAACATGCTCATTTTAGAAAACATAAACGATATTTAAAAGAGAAAATAAAAACTGAATATAATGTGGCCATTACAAAATAGTCATACTTCTTTTGGTGTGTATATAGACTTTAAAAATTAGATTATTGTTTTACATATTTCTAGAATTGGGATCATAGTGTAAGCAAGTCCACTTAGAAACTTATTTTGCTTAAATACCTCATAGATTTTTATTTGCATCACAGTTAGGAAGCCCAGAATTTGACATGGAAGGCTACATAGTCCCACTGACACTTTTTTCCTTGAGTATTGCTGTGAATATCTCTTAGAACTCTTAAACATACCTGGAAATACAAGTTTCCATGTGCTAGGTCTTGTGGCTATGATGCACATAAATATTCCTTTAAATAAATATTTCTTTAAATATCTCCCTGCTGTTGGGCATTTCATTGGAAACCTGTTCAGAGTCATCAGTGCACCCTTGCACAGTCCTTGGGATGCCTCCTGGCCATGTGTGGTACTCATGCCTGGGTCTTGCACAGCAGCCAAGCATGTGCTAAGTGTGCCATTAGAATGTTTTGAGGAAATTATCAATAATTTTCTCTGAATATCTTCAAATTTTCTTGGAAGTCTTTGCAGAGATAACATCACAGCAGCAAAATAGATGAACTTTAGTAAGCCTCTCAGAGCAGCTGCATCGCCCACTAACTTGAGCACCCATGGAAAGGGTATTTACCGAAGCTTGGCATGAACTGGTAGCATGCACTGGGCATGATAGCCATACTTTGAAGATCCTCTGCAGGACCTTGGGAAGGTTCCTGGTCTTCAGATTCTATCTGTGAGACAATAACTCAATGCTACCTCCTTTAAAGACAATCTTCTTAAATTTAGAAGTCTTTTGGTAGAAATTCAGTAATAGCTGGGGACAGAGTCAGTGGCATATTTAGATAAAAAAAGCTCAAAAGTTTCCTGTACCTAAATGACAAAGTCATTGAAAGAGATATCGTAGGAGCAACACCTTTCACAATAATATGCAAATCATGAATTACCTGTAAATAATCTAATGAAGAAAACAAATTGAAAAATCTGTACACTGAAAACTATGTAAAAAGCACTACCAGAAAATGGAAAAACATACTTTACTCTTGGATAGGAAGAACCAATATAGTGAAAAGGGACACATTTACAAAACTGTTAAACAGATTTAAGGAAATTCTGATAAAAATTCCCATAGCATATCAGACAAAATTAGAGGAAACGTTCCTAAAATTAATTTAGAATCAGAAGAGATTTAGAATAGTAAAGGCAATGCTGGCCAACAAAGGCAGAGCAGGGGGCTTCACAATCCTTGCCTTGAAACTCTACTACAAAGCTACATTGATAAAAATAGCATGCTATTGATAAAACAGACCTGGGGATCAATGGAACAGATTAGAAGACACAAAAGATAAGATGTTTGCTGTTTGATTTCTTGGTAACAGGTATTCTTTCTAGGGCTATCTAGTTAGTTCATTGGACTAAAGCCCCGGCTTAGGCAGGAGCAGGGAGCAGGGCTTGATCCTTGACATGCTGTGCAAGCCCTGCCTCAGCGGTGTGCTGAAAAGGCCAGTGAGGCTTGGTGCGGAACTACACACATGTAGTTCCGCACTTGGGAGGTTGCAAACAGGAGTATCACTACGAGTCTGATCTGTGTAGTGAGAGACCCTGTACCCTGCACTAAATGCATTAAAAAATAGCTATTCTTTCTAGATTGAGTTAGAATCTCAGCACTGTGTTAATTTGCATGTCTCAAACAAACAGTGCTGGTCAATATTTTTTCATATATTTGTTTGCTGTTTCTCTTTCTTCATTTGAGAACAGTTTATTCACTTCAGATACCCATTTTTTTTGGTCTGGGTCTATAAATTGGGGGTGGAGTATATGAACTTTTTGAGTTCTTTACATACTTCAGATATTAGTCCTTCGAAGGGACTTTTCCCCCCACTGTATGTTGTCTCTCCACTCTGTGGGTGGTTTCTCTTGCTATGCAAAAATTTAATATTATGAGATCCCAGTTGTTGATTCTTTGTGATGTATTCTGTTCAAGCAAGATTTGTTCATAAAGACTTTATCTACACCAATGGCTTTCTGCTGTCTGCTTTTGCTGTCAAAGTACACTATAACTCCAGAACTAGGGCTACTTTAAAGCTCACTTAGTCTGAGTTTTATTCTTACAACCTTATTAGAGAAACCAAAACTGTGATAGGAAAATCCATATGGCATAATAGGAAAAGAGCTACAATTCTTTTGGTATCCTGGATTTGTCATTGATGTGTAGGATGTTTAAAGGGTATTTATTAAAGTAAAATAAGTATTAATTTGAGGTCTTTAGAATTGTATTTTAATCATAGAATGAGTAATTTTAAGGAGAAAAGTTTGGGACCAGTATGATAGGAATTAAGGGATAAAAAAGGGACATTTTCTAAATTTAACTACTAAAGTTAGGACCTATATGATAATAAATTATTTGAAGTCAAAACTTGGATTTCATATTTTGCTTTATAGCTAAAGTGAAAACTGGCTGGTGGTTATAACAGCTTATTTTTCTATTAATTTCAAGCAATTTTTTCTCCAGTAGAAAATCTGCTGCATATGTATATAATTTTTATCTGAAAAGCCCCCAAGACCTTTAGATGCAGAGACCAGTAGAAGCAGCAAGCATCCATGGGAGGAAACCTGGGGTGAGTCCAAGAGATGCACAGGGGAGGGGGTGCCGACCCCCAGCAGAACCTGCACTTCCTCGATTTTATGTCTGGCTTTTCTTTCTTCTGGGAAAAGTAGCCTCTTTAGGATGGTAAAAAAATCTATTAGAAATAGAGGGTGCATTGAGTTGGGAAGAAATTTTACCAAAGAGCAAAGATTATCTTTCAGCTTCCTCTTGTTTTATATTTCTTTTTTGTTTGTTTGTTTTTTTAAGAAATAGGCAATCAAGGTTTGGATAACAGAGCCTCTTTTTAAATTTTTCTTGGCATGTGTTTGCAGCACAAAATATTTACATTCCTGGTATGGACTTGGTACAGGAACACAACACATCTGAATTCCTTGTCATCCCCTTTCCCTCTCCTTCACCAGATATCTTCCTAGGAAAGTAAATCATCAAAGTGAGCTGGCATTTGAGGCAGTCTTGAGCTTTGCTCCATGCTCGGATGGAAAGGGGAACTATTTTCTGAGGAAAGTCAGAGCAGCAGCAGAAGACTTGCAGAGACATGCTGGCTAAATTTAACAGACACCTGTTTTTATTTGTGAGCCTGGTTGCCACCGGCCTTCCTAAAAAGCAGTGTTATTAGGCACCTTGTTGCCTCCTTTAATAAATACATAATGTATTTACTACATTTAGGTAACACATATTGCCACTGAGTTTCCCTTGACATTGGGTGTGGTAAAAGCTTACATTCTCTTTTTATCTAAATAAATTTCACTTTTAATATTTTTGATTAAAAAAAAGAAAAGGACACAGTGGGAGTTTCCTGCAGTACAGAGTGAAAGGCCACTCAGCTACTGCATGATGCTTTGAATTCTGCAGTTTCTGGAAGAGCTTCACTGCCATGATTACTCTCCTGCACATGTTTGTCAGACTATAAATTTCATGTGGAGAGAGGCCAATCATTAACACCAAAAAGCCAACAACTCTTGTTAGTGAGGTGGTGTTAATCTACATTCTCCAGAAACCTGTTTTGGAGGGAGATGGGTCTAGGCTTGCGTGTCTTCCCCACCGTGTATCTCTGCAACTTCAGTCAAGTCACTCAGAGCAAGAGTTGGTTTCTTTTCCTGTGAGATTAAGACAGGGAGAAAATATCTTCTTAAAGAATTGTTTTAGCATTTGAGTGAAACGTACTTGTGTTGCATGAGAAGTACTTGGGGTCACTGATATAATAGACTTGCAGAAGGATGGTGACAACTATTGTGATGTCCCTAATTTTCTCTCCTCAGTATACGTAGGTCCATGTGCTGCAGATGTTGCAAGGTGTGCTTGTGTTCCCTCAGAGACATCTTTGTGTCTTTAGGAAACGGAATGCCTTATCTAGAGCACTAAGGAAATTGCACCATGACCAGCAGAATCTGTCACTATTATTCTAAATTTACATTTCCAATGTAAATAACGTATTCACATGGGAGCTGAGGCGGATTGTGCATTTGCTTGTCTTGTGGAAAAAGTTAGAGAATAGAGGGACGCTCTATGAGAAGACCCTAGCTGCTGCTACGGTTGAGTAGCTGCCTTTACAGCACTTGTCTGAAGGACCAGTGAGTTGTCAGCACCCATGACCAGAGGACCTGGGATCAAAAAGTGTATTTATTGGGAACAACACCAATTTTCAACTTATATGTAGGGAAGTATTACTATGCTTAAAATAAATTTGAAGTGAGAGTTTTTGAAATAACAAGGATATTGTCTTGCACGATTGCCAAAAGAGATACTTGCTCAGCCTATGAAAACCAGGAAGAAAGAAGCTCCAGTCTTGGTCCAGCTGACCTGACTTGCATAGAGCTGTGGCTCAGAAGAGATCCTGGCTGAGAGTCAGCCCTCAACCACAATGTTCACTTATTTTGTAAAATGCCATAAAAGTGCAAGTATCTTTTATTCATGAGTTCTGTTATTACTAGTAGTTTGTAATTACATATTTTTTTTTAAATACTTTTAAAATCACTGACTTAAGTTACTATTTGGTCTTTATCATCTTCCGCTTAGACTTGTGAATTCTTTTGTTAGAGTAAACATGCATAAAATTTGCATTGTAAGTGGCCACTTTTTATAAGTATCTGTTTAATTTCCAACCACAAACAAAGCCTAGGAAAAAACTTTCTCACAGTGGCTATCATTTTTTACAGGGTTGAATCATGTTGCTTTTCCTTGCGGTGACATCAGGACAGTGGCATTCATCTGACCACAGGCCAGAGCAAAGGGAACATGTGGTTTCTGGGCCTGAGACTTGCAGTTGCTTGTGAGACTACTTTTATGTTCCTTGAACGTTCCCGTTGTTCTGTAGAGTTGACTGTGGCCTCCTCCTTTGTAGCCTCATCAAATCCCATCAAGACATTTATATTGCAGCTACAGTTTTATTATCTCTATTTGCTCATCTCTTTTGCACTTTTCCTCCCTCCCTGACTCCCTCCCTCTCTCCACCAGACCTTGCCTTCTTCCCTTGCATTATCTACTCGTGTACAGGACTATATATTCCTTAAAGCCCAGGTACATGTTCTGAATGTTTTCACACCATGAGAAGCCAGCCCAATATCTGATTTTTGATATGGGCATGAATTAGTACATGCTCAGTGAATTAATTATGTGGTCCTTAAGAAACACATGAGCCTACTGAAGTTAGGAATGAAATAATTTTAGTCTTGTTTGCATGCCCAATGTCAAGTGTTCATTTAATATATAGAAGAACCAGAAAAGGTATTTTGATTAAATAAACAAACAGCTACATTCAGTGTATATGTGTGCCAAAAAGAATCATTCCAAGTATAACTGGTGGTCAACTTATTATGCCCAGGTGAACTGAACTAGCATGGTGCTGGGCATAGAAGGCCCACCTGAGGGCTGTTGTCAGCAGCATAAAAGGCAGAGCAGAAGAAGCTGTTGAAATGCTGTTATGGGTGCTGTGTGAAGAAGCTGGTGGAGCTGTTGGAAGCTGCTAGTTCCCTTGGGCTGCTCTGCTGGAGGACCTTGTCATGATGGCTTTCCAATGAACTTTGGAGAAGCTTTGGTTCTCATCTTGAGCATCACCTCCTGGCTCTGCAGGGAAAGATGGTGCACAGCTCAGCCGCATGGAGAAGCTTGTCATATTGGTTTTCCTGATGGGAACTCAGTTTTCCTCATTGTTGGAGGAGCTTGGGACCTCACTGTTGCTAAGGATGTCTGTGGTACTTTTTTTTTTTTGGGGGGGGGTCAGAGTGCTTACTTTGAGCATCACTTCCTAGCTCCAGTTCAGACCCCCCCAGCCTACTACCACAGATCCCGCATCCTGCTGGCATAGACTTCCTAGCTCCCACCACTGACCTTTCCAGCACAGATCTGTGCAGCAGGCCTGCATGAGACATTGTCATGGGCTCTACGCCTCCAGGTGGACTTGTGAGAGGCATTGTTATGAGCTCTAGGTTTTCAGCTGGACTCATGCAGGATATTAGGATGCAGGCCCTAAACAGGATTCTTTAGTGTTTACTGTGTGGACAAATTTCCTACACTTCTAGTATATGATTTGTGGATAATTCTTCATAAAATAATATTATAAATTGTGTCCTATATATTGTTCCTCTTACAAAACCCCAAAAACCATGAAACCAAATAAACTCAACGCTTTATTTCTCTATATATAATTATTTTGGGGAAGTTTTTTCACTTCTAAATTTTGGAAGTTAAAAATTTTGACTTCCCTTCTTTTAATGAAGCAGAGATTAAGACAGTCCTTGTTCTGTTCCTTTTTTGCTTACTAATATTTATGGACAGGTTATTCAGTGCAAGGGTTGGATCTATACTTTCCTCTTATTGTTGTTATTTTGATAAGAGGGTAGAGGGGATTTTCAACCTTGGAGTGAAGGTTGAAATAATACTTTAAAAGTAGGGTAAGATAAATACTGTCTTGTACGTTGTAAATTCTCTTGTGAAAGAAATCAGTTCCCAAAAGTGTAAGGATTTATTTTGTGAGTCTCAATTTTAATCCACTGATCTATTTTCTATTTTTCTGCCAGCACCACCCCATCTTGATTAGTTTACCTTGTAGCAGGTTTGAAGCAGAAAGCATCAGTTCTCTAAGTTTATTATTCTTAAGGTTGCTTTGCTTTCTTGCTGTAGAGCCCTGAATATACCTGTGGACTTTGGAATCGACTTGTCTATTTTCATATGATGTTGAATCTGTGGTTCCATTTGAAGAACGTTGTTTCTTTATGAGTACCGCATCTTTCAGCCCATGAATACAAGGTATTTTTGTCTTTATTTAGATCTTCTTTAACTTCTTTCCTCAGTATTTTGTAGTTTTCCATACTATTTTGCACTGCTCTTATTAAATTTATTTCTGCTTATTTATTCTTTTTGATACCATTATGAATTATGTTTGAGAGTTTCACTTTCAGATCATTTACTGTGAATGAATAGAAACAAAATTATTATTATTACTACTACTACTACTATTGTTATTATTATTATTATTGTATTTTAGTGCAGGGTCTACAGGGTCTCACTATGTAGATCAGACTTGTAGTGACCCACCTGTGTTCAGGCTCCCAAGAGTTGGAATTGCAGGTGTGCGCCACCGTGCCCAGTCTTGATTGCCCTCTCAGCATGTCCCCAGGGCGATGCTTGCACAGCACAGTGGGGACTGAACCCTGGACACTCTGTCTGCCTAAACAGGCGTTTAATCCACTGAGCTATTTGGCTGGCCCAAAATTATGTCTTGAGCATTGATTTTTGCATTCTCTAACCTTGGTTAGCAGTGTTAGTGGTTTTTGGTAGCTTTAGTGGTTTTTGGTAGTTTTCTTAGAATTTTCTGTGCACATACTGATATTATTTGTAAATAAAGATAGTCTTACTTTTTCATTTCCCATCATTTGTCTTTACCTTCTTTGCTTTGCCTAATTGCCAGACCTAATTTTGAAAAGCATCTTGAATGTTGCAAAATGTGCATACTTTGTTCTATAAAAAATTATGGAACTTATTTTTTCAATTGGCTTTGGAAAGGTAAGAAATGTGATCTTAATTCAAACATCTCCATGGCCTTAAAAAGAACATTTTTCATATTGCTATTGGACATTTGTACTTCTTCTATGAATTTCTTTTTGTGGCCTTTACATAGATGATATTTGAACTTCTTTTTTAATTTTGCTGGACCTCTATAAGAATTGGCTGTGAAATAAATGCTAAGTATACTTTCTAAATTTGTTATAGTTTCACTTCTACTTTCTAAATGTGAATGTCATATTTACATGTAAGCACACACAACAGTTATTGTAGGTGCTGTCCTGGATGTTAGGCCCTGGAATGATTTTTCAGGAATGTTTTCATTCCATCTCTACTATTACAGAATCCATTCAGCAAATATTTTCCTTTCTGTGAATTCTCTATTTTTGAGAGCATACTATTGAATACTATTGACATGCTCCAGATATCTGACATTTAAGCCTAGATGATAAATCTAATGGACTTTACTACTTAAGAAAATGAGTCAACAGGTGAGCTACAAGCTGAGCTGTCGTTTCCTAAAGCCATCTTTGCCTGTGGCCATTTCTTCAGGTTTCTTCTCCTCATGGCGTCTCAGCAGCTTGCCTGTAGTCCTGTAGAGAATGCCACCTTTGCTCACTGTAATCACAAAGGCAATCCAATTAAAAGCTATTATGTTAATGTGAACGGAGAGAGAGAGAGAGAGATAAAGCAAGAAGGTGAAATGCTTCATGTAGGCCCAAACGGGCTGCGACAGCAAGGCATAAAGAATCCCCATTAGGATGGCTGCTGTAATAACACAGAAATGGACAAACCAAGCCACTGATTAAAATCTGGAAGAGAGAGATAAAGGGTTTATCAGCCTGACGAGGCCTGGTTGATGGACTATCAGATGATGCATTTGTATGTTTGCTTTAAAACCTTTCAGCTCCTGTCAGGGTGTCATTGAAAAAACGGCTCCTTTCTGAGAAGTCTGTACACTGATTATCTGGAAAACAAAATTGATGCACAGTGTCCGGAGAACGGCAGGATCATTTCTCTGCACACAAAACATTTTGTATATTTTATACAAACATTTTGTATATTTTATATTTGTATATTACAATTCTATTCTCAGGGTTATTAAGCTGATATAGTTCTAGGAGAGGAAAATTCCTTATTAGAGATTGGGTGGGGGCGTAGTTCTAGACAGCTACTTTTACTTTTCTTTAAATTTCGTGACACATGGCTATTGGTTTGAAGGAAAGAGCCTAATACCTTTTATAACTAAGGGTAGAAAATATGCTACTTCTAGCTGGGCGTGGTGGCACACGCCTGTAATCCCAGCACTTGGGAGGCTGAGGCAGGAGGATCGGTACGAGTTTGAGACCAGCTTGGGTTACAAAAGTGAGCTCAAGGCCAGCTTCAACTGCATAGCAAGACCCTGTCTCAAAAAGACAAAAAAAAAAAAAAAAAAGAAAAAAAAAAAAGAAAATATGCTACTTCTTTTTAAAAATATGTTTATTATTGTCAATCCATTTTACTTAGTAAATGTTTATAGTGTGTCCTGCCCACATCCTTTGTACAGAACCGGTTTGTGTGCAAAACACATCCAGGTCCCTTTTTCGGTCCCCTTCCCAGCCCTCCCCTCTTCCTCCATCTCTTGACCTCTTTCCATTTGATGATCACCTATCCCGCCCTTCCTATCTTCTAGCTTTTATTTTGCTCTTTATCGATAATTTGTTATTCATAAGTGAAACTATGCCATTTTTAAGTTTGCATGTCTGACTTTTTCACTTAACATTTTTCCATTAAAATGCATCCATTTCCCTACAAATGACTCAGGTTTATCTTTCTGCCTGGCATAGTAGTGCTTTATTGTATATAAATACCACATTTTCCTTATCCATTCACTGGCTCCTGACATACAGGTTTCTTCGAAGACTTAGCTATGATTATGTTGGGTCTACGTCTCACCTTAATTCCATATGTGACTACAATTTCCCATCGATGAATGAAATAGATTTCTCATGTGGAATCTACTTTAGAATGGAACATTTAGAAAATGCATCCTATTTATTTTTGTCTTATCTGCCCCTTATCACGGTTTAAGTATAGTGTCTGGCACCATGCACCAAGACTCATTGTCATCTTCCCTCCGAAGCAGTAGTTGCACCAGTGTTCCTGGGGTCCCCCACATCAGGAGTCCTGTGACTGACTTCTAGGGCTTTAATGACAAAGGGAGCACATGTGCTTCTTCCTGGGCCCTACAGACCCCCACTTCCTTGTGCCAACCTCCACTTCTACCCCTTTCTGCCTAGCAGACGTTGAGCTCATGAAACACGGTGCAAGTCCCCTGTGGGACTATGGGAGAACCAAGGTCTGGCCAAGTTCTCCAACAGTATTTGGAGCAACGCGCTGTGCTGGCCTGACCACAGCCTTCTAGCCCCTTCCGTGTCTTGTTTTTGCTCGTTCCTGACTTGGTCTGTTGGTTACAGCTCCAACTCACCTGGCAAGGCCAGTTTATAAATGAGACAAGAAAAGTGAAGTGATCCTGGATTTGCCTCTTTTCTCACAGGGCTTTTCTCTGTCTGTGTTTATTACTTCTAAATATGTTGCAACCAAAAATATTTCAGACTTACAAAAACAAACATAAGATGATACTTGAAATAAAAGTAGCTTATGGCTAGAGGTAGTGCACAGTCTGTAATGCTAGCACTTGGGAGGCTGAGGCAGGAGGATTGCTGCAAATGTAAGGCCAGCTTGCACTGCATAGAGAGTACAGGACCAAACAAAACTGCCCAGTGAGATGCTGTCTTAAAAACAAGACCAAAAAATTTACTCTTCTTTATGAGACTCACATTTCTTTTTTCTATTGTTAGAACACTGAGTTGCTTTATTTTTAAAATTAAAGTTTGGTTGTAAAATAACTAAGTAGGGCTGACCAGGAAGCTCAGCAGATTAAAATAGCTGCTTAGGCAGATGCAGGGACCAGGGTTCCATCCCCAGTGTGCTGTGCCAGCCCCACCCTGGGGGCACATGGAGGTGGAGATTGAGACTGGGCGTGGTGGAGCAAGCCTGTAATCCCAGCACCTGGGAGGCTGAAAACAGGAGAAACACAACAAGTCCAGTCTGTGTAGACCCTGTAGATGCTGAACTAAATATATGTAAAAAAAAAAAAAAAAATCAAGTGTAGTCAAAATGGACTATTGTGACCCAGGTGACAATAAAATAATTTTGTAGGAAAGTGCATTTCTTTAGTTCTATTAAATATTATTAGTTCATTGATGAGAGCAAAAGTGACATAAAGTTCACTCATTGAGACCCAATTTTAAAATTTCTTAAATCCTGTTTTCTTAGCTTTTTTTTTTCCCCTTGTAAAGGACTGTATTTTGTGTCATGGCTCAGTGTTAAAGGGTTTCATTATTCTTACCTTAGAAATATTTTTACTTAAAATTATTCCCGAGATGAAGTATTTTTCTGTGTTTCTCTTTTCTTCCAGTTATATTACATCTAAAAAGTGAAATGGTAAGTTGTGAGTCTCCTTTCCACCCTAATTTTTTTTTCTCAACTCTATTCAGAAAGTTCATAATAGTCAGAGATGTTAATGTTATTATTTGATTTGATACATATTCATTGAGTGTTTATCATATCCCAGGCACTGTTCTAGGCAGCGTAGCTACAAAATTGACTGCACAAAATAGGACAGTTCTTGAGATGTAGAAACTTTGATAGCACTGGATGAGAAAAATAGTAGTAGAACAACATAGAAAAATGTCAGATAATGATAAATGCTCATAGAGAATTCACAGAGCACAAAGCAATGGTGACTCAATATTTTAGATCAGGTCAATACACAACTGTCCCAGAAATATATATATTCAGATCAGAAAAAGGAGACATCTTAGTGAAGATTAGCAGGCACATCCTCTAGCCAGAAGGCAGAGCTTGTGCAATGGCCTGAAGATGGAGATAGACTCACTTTCCCATTAAAAGGGCAGAAAAATCTAAGAGAAACAAAGAACAGAACAACAGGAAGTTAGAAGTGTGTCTTGGTGTGTTTTGTGCTTCTGTAACAGTGTACTGTAGACCATGTAATTTGTGAACAGTGAGAGTTCATTTGGATGCTAGAGGTGGGGACATCCAAGCCTGGGGCATGTCTTCTGGTGAGAGCCAGCTCTCTAGATCAAACCATGGTTCAAGGGGTTGCAGGGAAAAGAGAAGCAAGAGGTCAGTTCTTTCACCGTCAGCGTTACTCTGTTCCTACTAGTGGAGCCTCGTGACGTAGGTACCTAACACTAGGCTCCGTCTTCTAATGTGCTGCCATGGGGGTGAGGCTGCTAGCACATGGGATTTGGGGGCGTAATTGGAACCATGCAAAGCATTATAAGTTTTACATGGGAGAGAAAGGAACTTTGAATTAGATCAGCAGCTTGCACTGGGGAGGATGCTTGAGAGTTCAGAAGGTGTGGAAAGTGGCTAAAGTTGGAGGCAATGGAACCTGTCATATTTTGGGTTGAATACCACTCGTGCTCATGGCTTTGAAGTCTCAGTGTTGTCACCTGGAAAAGAAAAGATAGCAGCTTCTTAGGCAGGTCATTTCAGATTGAAATGGGCAGCTTTTGGAATAAAAAATGGGCTAATAACACATATCTAATTAATTCATGCTAAAAGCATAAAGTCTGAGAACCAAAAATTATAAACTTGAATTTTTGAATAATGATATAGAAATTTACTTGAAAACTCTTAATTTACTCATATATATATATATATATATATATATATATTTTTTTTTTTTTTAAATTGGTCAGACATAGAGAATATAGGAAAAATCTTAAGAGGAAAAAGAAATTGTTCATAGTTTTCCAAAAAGAATGTACAAGAAAAGAATCAAATTTAGAAAGATATTTTTAAAATAATGGAAGGGCCAGTGAGATAGTTCAGTGGACGAAGTGCCTGCTTAGGCAAGCTCAGGAGCCAGGGTTCCATCCCTAGCTCAGTCTGGACTCCAGGCATGCTGAGGCCTGGTGGTATGCACCTGAAATCCCAGAGTTGGTGGCACTGAGAATAGTAGCATCATGATGAATTGGAGCTGTGTAGTGAGACACTGCACTAAATAAATAAATAAACAAATAGAAAATAAATTAATCAAAAATACGTAAAAAACTTAAAAAAAATAACAGAGTGAAGCTAAAGAATACAGCTTGCACATACGTAGAAATAATCACGAGGCCATAGTGTGCTTCCAATGAGTACCAAACAGGATGATAATGCTTTATATACAGAGTTTCACTGAATATTTCTAGTAACAGGGTGAAATAACTACAATTATATCCCCATTAGAGACAAGAAAATGGGTATTCAGAGTTGAAGTACTTGGTCTAAAGCTGGTCAGGACCTAGATTCAGACTCATGTACTCAGTTTTAAATCACTGTGACCTTAAACATTACAGGGGTTCCTGGTGGTATGGGTGTAGCTTATTTAGGAAGATACGTAGATAGAATAATGTCTAGTAGTTGACATTTTGGTCTTTGGTGGGATGCTAGCACTGGAGGTCCTGAAGGCTTTAAGTGTGCCCGTTTACAGGAATACGAATGACATGAGCACGAGCAGAAGAGAGGCCAAGGAGGCGTGAGGCCTGGAAGGCTCTGCCCTATTTATGGGCTTCTTGTGCATTAGATGAAACTGCATGACTGAGCTGTGGACAGTTACATGTGCGAAGGGATAAGATCTCTATCTTGCAGCTCAGTCCCATTTCAGTGTGCCATGTGTCACCCTGGAGAGGGCAAGTTGTGACTTGGTAGTTCTACAATAAGGATTATGATACCATGGACACCTAGAGAAAAACAAGAGAAAGTGGTGAGAAAAGTGATAATAGGGGACGAAAACAGATTAAAACAGCAACAGTAGTAGTGACAATAAAAGACCAACTGCAATGGAATGATCCTGAACATTCTATTAGAGTGACATAAATCATTCAAAAATGCTACCCTGCATTTTGCTTCTGAGTCACAGATTGAGTAAAATTGGGAAATTCTTCTTGTGGAGTGGCAGATGGAAAGGGAGACACAAATTTTGGCAGCCCATGAAGATACTACTCATTTTGGGGTTGAACATTGAAATGGCATAAAAGAAAATTTAATATGAATTCATATCTTATATATTACTTAAAAATCTCATTGCATGTGAATTTAATTTTCTCAGCTTTATTGTCTGGAATCAACTAACTTGTGCATATGTAAAGTGTACAATGAGATGACTTCATATATGTAGAAATCTTGACGTGATTGTTATGAAGTGAATGAATATGTCTATCACTTCATATGGCTACCTTTTCTTCCAGTGCAGACATTAAATTATGTCTTTTTGAAATTTTGAGGTCTTTCTCCTCTTTCTTGTTGTATTTTAAACTATAGTACCATGTTGCTTGTGTACTTTGACCAACACCTTCACATCAGCTCCTCATTTGGTTGCAGGGTACCACCATTTCATGCTCTGCATTTATGAGACAGAGATGCAAATATAGATAGCAATACATCATACATCACATTTTTCTTACATTGCATTGTCCTTCCACCCATCCATGAGAGCTCCAGCTGCTTCTATATTTTGGCTGCTATGAACGTGGGAATCCAGGTATATCTCTGACATGCTGAATTGTTTTATCCAGATAGAGGCTACTGAGTAGACTTGCTGGATCATATGGCAACTTAATTATTCCTTGGAGGGACCTGTACACTGCATTCCCCAGCGATTGCCCTAATTTACACTCTCTCAACGGTGCAGCAGAGCTCCCTTCTCTGTGCGTTTGCCAACGCTCATTGCTTGCCTTGGTATTTCCTACAGGTGTGAGTGATATCACACTATGCTTCTGATCTGCATTTTCCTGATGATTAGTGATATTGTGTACATTTTCATGTACCTGTGGGTCATGTGTACATCTGTTTTGGAAGGTATTTATTCTGGTTACTTGCCAAGTTTTACTAGATTTATTATTAATAGTAAAAATAATACTTTCTTGCTATTGAGTTGCATCAAGTTGCGTATATTTTTGATATTAAACTTCTTTCAGGTTTGCAAATACTTTTGTCTCACTCAATACATTGCAATTTTATTTAACTATTTTCTTGCTATGCAGATGACTTTTTAGTCTGATAAAGGTTTGCTATATTTAATTTTTTTTCTTCAGGTTGTGGACCCGTTGCCTTTTTCCCCCCATTTATTGAAGTTGATGAAGACACTAAAAGATGGATATTCTCACTTTAGTAGTGCAGTTTCATGTACTTTGAACAGAACAACAACTATCCAAAAACTATTCATTTACTTTACTATATCAGGGCTGGTGAAATCGCTCAGTAACATAAGCACCTGCCTGGTAAGCACAAGGTCCTGAGTTTGAACCTTGGTACAGAAAAAAAAAAAAAACTTTAACTTAAGCAAAGAAATTTATGGATCCTATTTCTTTTTGATTGTTCATCATGGTTTATTTTTAAATTGGTACATAATAATTATATAAATTTACATATAGTTTGTCTTTGCTGCCTATGCTTTTAGTATCAGATCCAAAAGTCTCACTGGCAAAGCCAGTGTCAATGACTCTTATCTGATGTTTTCTTTTGGGAATTTTATGCACCAAGGTGTCACATGTTAAGTTTTGAAGTCTCCTGACTTAATTTTTTGAGGGATATAAGATAGAAGTCCAGGTTCTGTTTTGTGTGCATATGGGTACGTTATCTTTCACATGTTCTTTACTGAAAAAGGTATGACGCAGCCTTTTTCATTGTGTGGTCTTAGAACACTGGCCAAACATTAGTTGGTGAATATGTGTGAACTTCTGGTGTGCCCTTAGGCGAAGCACTGGCTTTTCTGCCTGTACCATACTGTACTGGTGTAGACAGTGTTGAAATAGAGCTTGTAGTCAGGAAGTGTGATGACCCCAGCTTTGATCCTTGATTTTGTTTCACCAGATTTCTGATACTAAAAGCACAGGCAGCAAAGGCAAAGTTTGTGTATATTTATATAATTATTATGTATCAATTTAAAAATAAACCATGATGAACAATCGAAAAGAAATAGGATCCATAAATTTATTTGCTTATTTGGGATCTTTTTTGGCTCCTTATAAATTTTAGGATTATTCTTAAAAATTATGTGAAAAAGTCATTGGGGTTTTTGACAGGCATGACATGAACATATAAGTTGCTTTGGGTCATATGACCATTTTAACAATAGCAATTCTTTCCATCTCAAGTGCCATAAAATGTGTAAGAAAAGAACCCAAGAGGCTTGGGAAAATGAAGATCTCATGCAGTAGGCAGTAGTGATTAATTTAAGTGGAATTAAGTGTTTAATAATGCACAGTCTGCAGATTTTCTCTACACAATTCACAAATGTGAAGTGGGACCACACACTCACTCATTATTTTTTTGATCTTATCATAATGGCCATGCCTGGAAAAACATCTCTCTAAATCTGGTCTGCAGTTTGCTGCTATGTCTTAATTTTTTGTGTGGAGTCTGATAAAGTAGGACACTTCATTTTGCAGAACATTAAATGCAGGGAACAATACAGCTGCGGAAAATAGTTCACTTTGCATGATTTATTTTTTACTTTTTATTTTTATGAGGCAGGTTTTCGCTATGCAGTTCAGGCTAGATTTGAACTCACTATGTGGTCCAGACTGGTCTTGAACTCATGGTGTTCCCCCTGCCTTGGCCTCCTGATTGCTGGGATTACAGGCAGGATTCACAATTTTATAAGATCCCTTTAATGTAAAATAGAGTTGATATTTGTCGCTGACAATATCAACATGCATGACATAAGCTTATTTTAGGATGCTGGTGAATGCTGTACATGATATTTACAACCTTGGTAATTACCGTCTAGGCACTAGCACATTAGGTTGGCTATGACAGCGTATATCTTGAGGAACTATCGCCACTTGAAAACCACATGCTTTGTGAGGTCCTAAAAGAACATGAGGTAGGTAAAAATACAGCTGCCTATGACTCTACTAATCACATAATAACAGGGCATAGTTAGTTTTAAGGGTGGAACATGATACTTGCAAATTGCTTCACAAAAGGCCAATTGTCTTCATTGGGATTTGGGCCACTGTTTTAACAAGTTTGAGTTGATCTGCATTCCTTATGCCCTGCCATGGAGTGTGAATCCTATTCCACAACTATAAGAATGTGGAATTTTGCAATTTGTATCAAAATAGAAAAGCACCATGAGCCTGTAGGTCTTCTTTATGCTGTTTAGTACACTGCCAAGTGGATATGGCATGTGTGGATTTCCTAGAAGAAGGTAGGGATGTGTGTGTGTGTGTGTGTGTGGGGAGGCACGTATTGCCAAAAAATGTCACAATACATTTGATGGCAATCCAGAGAAAAGTAACAAAATAGGCAGAGAAAGACATCTATGTTCTCCAGTTTCACTGAGTGTGGAGGGCAGAGAATGAGCAGCTAAGAGTCCTCTTGGGTGATTCACCTGGGAACAAATCACAGGAGACGACAAACTCTGGTGAATGCAGTCATCCAAGTTTCGTTTTTGGATTCTGGGCCTTGTTCAGGGTATCTGTTGGAGAGTTTCAGAGGCTGCAAGGTGAGGCATGAGATGCCCAATGAGTAACAAGAGGCAGGATAAAGCTGAGTGTCTCTGTCTTCCTTTTATGTCTTTGTAGCTACCTGAAACTTTGAGTCAGATCCCTGTTGATCAATGAAGTAGTGTATGTATTAAAAAGTTCTAAGTTTCCCTAGCTGATCTCCTGATCTCATTCTCCTTCAAAACTGAAGACACTAAGTACAAGTAAACAATGTCACTTTTAAGATTTGCAGGCATGTCCCATTGCCAGTGTTTACAATGTTGGGTTTCAGATAGCTGAACAGATGCCTAGAAGTCTCCAGATATTGTCTTACATCACGAGTTACCTCAGATTCCCGAAAAACCAGAACCTCACAGACTGCCCCATGATGAGGCAGCTCCTGCCCTTCAAATGGGAGCAATTATCCAGTGACAGGAACAGAGGCTGCCCCCGCCCAGCTAGAGTAATCACATGATGGAAATCGAACTGTCCCCTCACAGCATAGTGGCTATCCCAGAATCTCCCAGAACCAGTCTTCTGATACTCATCTGCAAGGCCACCGATTACCAAGGTTACTTCTGCTCCCAGCTATGCCCATTATTGCTGCTGGCCCCACAAGGTTCTCAGACCTCTTCGGAGGCCTGATATCTGCCCCTCCTGGGCTTGAGGGTAAATCCGCAGCTTTCTTGAACATTTAACCAGATGGTAAATCCTAGCTTTCTGGCAGCTTAGCCTCTCGGACCATGATACAGTGATCTTGTGTAGGGTACAAAAACTGGCTGCTGTCTCACCAGCTATATTTCTCACTCTGTTATTTGCGGGAATAAACTTCTGCTTTGTTCCTCAAATAGGATTTCATGATTTAAAGTATGTGCTTTTAAATTATTTGTCTGGCTGCAGGTGTTTGAAAGCCCAGTTTGAAACTTGAGAGCTGAACTTTGACTGTTCAGCCTTTGCTGAAGTGGAAAGAGAGGAAGGCTGGACTTCAAATGTCAGACAACACTCTCCCTTTGCTCTAAGGATGGATACAATGGAGGGCGAAGCAAGGAAGGTTCTAGGATAGGCAAAATACTTGCCTATCCCCAAAATGTTCTCAGTTCTACTTGTTCCTTGTTTCCATAGATTCATTTTGGACTTCAGTGTAAAAATGTTAGCACACATATAGCAGCTTATCCAACACACATTTCTCAGTCTTTTCATGGGTGGGAGTCTGGTTACACCCTACTGGGGTCCTCTCCCCAAGATCCTACACAGAAGAAACTGTCTTAAGCTATAGCCTCACGTGAAGCTTGTAGTTCTCTCCCAGGTTCCTTGGGTTATGGAAAATTCAGTTCTTTCCTTGAGGCTGCAATGAATTAGATAGAGGTCATGCTGAGTGTGTGCTGCTTGCGTTCTCCACACTGTGTCAGCTTGTTGTCAAGGCCATCATCTTGCTTCTTCCTCTGTGTAACTTTTATTTGTGGTCTCTGGACCCTTTAAAATCACCTACTAAAGTCCCATCCAAGCAGGATGTTCTTGCTCCTGATAAAATGAAAGGGTTTTAATTATACACTCTACCTCCAAGTCCTTCAGGTGACAACCTAACCATGGGAGTTCTGTCCCACTGCATTCTCACATCCTCCCAGCACACAAGGGGGAAAGATAGTGCAGAGGGGGTATGTGAGGTGCAGCATCTTGAAGGCTGTCTTGGGATCCTGTTTACCTTTCTTTCCTGACAGGTTATCCTTTGTGATAGTGTTTTTGCTTGGTTTGTTCACGCTTCTGCCCCATTCATGGCTCAGGAGAAGAGGCTGTATGAGAAAATTCCTCCGTGGAAAGCCTGTAAGCTGCAAGCTTCTCTTTTCTGCAAAACTATTTTAGAAGAGAATTAGAATGGCAAGACTGAGAGAGCTCATGTACCTCACTGCACTTGGGGATATCTGTTCTCCAGAACAGGGAACACATTATATTTAGTCAAATTTCTGTCCTGGATTTCAAAAGGCATGATAGGACCATAGCTGTTTGAGTTTATACCTATTAAAGTCAAAGCAGTTTTGCATGTGCTTTGACTTGCCTTGCTGGATATGGATGATCATCCGGGGATTGCGTGCCACCACGTTGTGCCATGAATTGCTTATGTTCTTCGGCACAGTGACTGCGCAGTTGAGAGTCCTGTCATAATGTTAACAAGGTCTCGCATTTGGAGGTCAAGCTCTTGACCTCATATGAAGTTCATGACCAGTTCTTATTAAAATTCCTCGCAGAAACCTTCTGAACTCATGAAACTCATTCTTAAGAAATGTAAATGTTTTGTCAAATAGTTTTGGATTTTGTCATGGTTGTCAGTGGCTCTTTTATAACATCCTCCACTTCACCTGTTTCTGACTACAATGGTTTACAGTGGTGTCACACTGAGAGCAGTTACCTCTGTAGATGGGAAAAAATGCATTCTCTTAAAATTGAGTGTCTAAATAAACCAGTTGAACTTTAAATTTCTTCTGGGGCTACAGGCTTTTCTCGAATTGTACACCCTTGCAGATGCAAAACTGTTCATGCTCTGAAAGAAATTATTATTGTGCTGTGATGCAAAGCAAGCAGCTCTGAAAACATATCTGTCAAACTTCTGTTTAGCATTCCATACTTAGTGTTGCAAAATATCTTTGTCTTCATCTACATCTATATCTGTATCTTTGTCTGTCATTGACCTAAACTGTCTCATAGACAAAGCAACATTTGAGTTGCTTTAGTTGCACTTTGGATAATAACTAGTAGCTTTGGGGGTGGGGGAAGAAGATTTCAAGGAAAATAATGGCTCCTCATACTTATATGTGGTTTCGCAAACATATTTTTCCCTTTATCAGGTAAGTATGTGATCACTTCCAGCAAAACTACTGTTTGCTGCCAAGGTTAAGTTCAACAAATGCAGCTACTTTGCTCATGCTTTGCTTTAGATTACATGGCTGGTGAAATACAGGAAGGTAGTATCTATTAATTCTCCAGCTCTAAAACAGTGAAATACCTACTTTGAAGATTAATGTGTCCCATTTTCAATGGGAAAGAACTTAGACTTTTGTCTGTATGTGGCTGACCTAGCAACAAAATAAACTATCCACAAGAAATTCCAGTCATATGAACAAGCCATATTTGTCTGTCTTTAGCAGAATGTGAGTCTTGACAATACTTAGAATTTTTTTTAATGTATTTGGTACAGGGTCTCACTAACAGTTTGGACTCATAGTGATCCCCCTGTTTTCAGCCTCCCAAGCACTGGGATTATAGGTGCATGCCACCATGCCCAGACTCAGTGGCCAGTTCAATGCATCCAGGGATGGGGCCAGCGTGGCATGTGGTCCCAGGGATCAAACCCAGTCCTGGTGCTTGCCTAAGCAGTCACTCAGTCTGCTGAGCTATCTTTCTGACCCTAATACCTAGGATCTGGACTGATCTCTAGACATTTTTCTTGATCAAGCATAGTCTGCAAACTTTTCACCACTACCATGATTCATTCAGATTTTAGAAAGGTCATTAACCTTTTCTCAAATGCCTATAAAGGGTGGTAGGACATTTGTTTCAAAATATATTATGTCTCTAAGTTTAAAATATTTTTGGTATAATAAAGCAATACATGCTTGAGGTTAATTTTTCTATAGTAGGATGTACAACTAAAATTATGGATTGCTATTTTTCAGAGTGACTCCTCTAATCCACCATGCAGAGGCAATCAAAGTCTATGCAATTTGTGTTTTGTTGGAGAAATAAAGGTCATTCTCTCTATCACACACATAAATAAATAAGATGATATGGTTTCAAGTCAGAATTCATTAAATAAGTCATCCCTACTTATAATTAGTTTAAAATGTTATAGCAAAATTAGAAGCTATGAAATCTTAGAACATTCAATTTCACTTTTTTAATATTTCATTCGTAAAATGGAGTATATATGTAATGTAATATATGTATATGTATATATAATGAGTACAAAGAAGTATTCATTTGAAGATATATTCTTCAAGTTGGGATATATCAAAGTGCAATTGTAAGACTCTGAAAGTAAATCAGGTACAGTTTATTTCTCAACATTTAATTATGCCTTCCTCAGCGCCGGGCGTGGTGGCGCATGCCTGTAATCCCAGCACTCGGGAGGCTGAGGCAGGAGGATTGGTGCGAGTTCAAGACCAGCCTGGGCTACAAAAGTGAGCTCAGGACCAGCCTCAACTGCATAGCGAGACCCTGTCTCAAAAAGACAAAAAAAAAAAAAATTAATTATGCCTTCCTCTTCATAAAGCTTGTTAAGTCACCAAAGTTTCTAAAGGATGAATTACTTTGTTACTTTGTTTCGTGGTTTGTGTGCAGATGTCCCTCCAAGCCTAGGGTGGGCTTGTAGAATTTGTGATTGCTTCATAGTCCAGTGTTGGGATTAAGGTCTGAATGCCCCACCCACCCTAGTAGGGGTCATCTGAGTGCAACGTAAGAGACAGAAAGATGCTTGAGTTTTCTCTTTACTTTTTCTGTCTTCTGCTCCCATGAACTGCTGCTTTCTGCCATGGGCCACCCTGCCTTGGAAGCAGTGGCAAATTATGGACTGAAACCTCTACAAACTGTGAGCTAAATAAACCTTTCCACTTTACCTTTGGGTGGTGGGTATTTTGTCCCAGCAATGAGAAAAGTATCTAACTCACTTTGCTAAAAGATTTCCAAAAGATTTTGAACAAATGTAATTGGCATTACATAATTTATAGAGAAAAAATATCAATACGGTTGTAGAACACTTATGTTGATGAAGATTCCTTTCAGACCAAACATTTTGAGACTCATGATGACAAAGAGATAAAAATCAAGGGCTTGTGTGCATGAAAATTATTCATGTTTATGATCAATATTGATTTCATCAAGAAAAAAATTTTATTTGGTAAAAAATCTTTGTAAACTATAAGAGGGATGAGTTGTCTTTCATTTAGTACCATGTTACTGATGTTGTAATTTTAAAGCCTATACTTTTCTTGATTATAGATTTCACAATTTACTAAGGTGATTTTTTACCAAAGCATTATATTTTGTTAGAATATATATTTGTGTTATTGTCCTAAAAATAATTTAATCTTTACTTTTGAACTTTTTAATTTTATTTACAATAGCATTTATAATAATATCCAATGTTTCCCTATAAACCAAATAAACTTTCCTATAAAAATGATATGAAAACAAATTAATTTTGGAAGGAGTTGATTGGTTTTTAAACATCTGATGGCAGTAGTATACAACTTGTATTGTTTAAGGATTTAATAAACTGCTTTTGTGAACAGTGCAAAATTAAATTAAAATTTTGCATGTGTTCTAGCACAATTAATTGGGAGTTAGTTATTTTTGACCTAAATAAAAAGCTGTGCTCCTTTGAGGGTTATAGTCACATACCCTCTGCAAGAATATATGTCATACTCGGTCTTACAGAGGCCATTCCCTATTAGTCGCAAAGCTTGGCGTAGCTTTCGGTGCCATTTCACAAAGCAGTGTCTTCTGTTCTCCTAGGGTCACCTCACTGTGCCTCCCCTCCTGCATCCACGGGGGAGGAGAAGCTCATCAGAACATTCGGCGTCCACCAACCATTCACCACTACCTTTTTCAAAAAACAGAAATTCATTAATTTTCCAAGATACATGCCCTCTATATTTCAGCCAGTTCTGCCCAGAGAGTTTCTTATAAAATATATAAAATTACAAGCATAATTATTCGGTAAAACAACTAAATAATGACAAGTTTATACAGACTCTTGCCAGAGATTGCAGCAGTAGTTGTTAGTACTGAGAGAATAAAGGTCTAACTGGTCTATCTTGACTTATAGTATTTTAGAATATTTTATCTTATTTCAACAACTCACTAATATAAGTACATTAAACATGAAAACAATTGGGACAAATAATAAATAATTCAGGATATGAGGATAACAGAAGTAATCGAGAACTGTCCCAGGCAAGATAAATTGAATAGTTAATATAGCTACAGTGGACATATATTAGTTTGGCTTCCAATTATCTTTTTTCTTTTCAACAGTAGTTCCTTAATTTTATTGCCCCTCTGGGACCCATATTCTTCCACGAGTCCCTGTGGGTTGGACAGTGGTGAGCTTACTCTGTGGCTTGAGAGGCAGGCCAGCTCAACACAACTCCTTAATGACAATATTCACTACCAAAGGGAGAGCATGGCTAGGGTCAGGTGATCAGTGCTCTCCAGCAGGTGTGTGGCTGGTGGGCTAGATGAAAGGGACTCTCCTTCCTGGGTGTGAAAATGTTGTGGAAGTGGGAAAGAGAACTTCCACTGGCTGTGTGTAGATCTCAGAGCGATGAATAAGCCTGAGAATAAAGCCCAAGCAGAGAGGAGCCCCAGAGATGGAGGGCTGAAAGACCGAGGAACAACACTGGTTATTACTGAATTCAGCAGTTGCTGTCTATACATTTATTTTGATTTTTCCAGTTATAGAAGGAATAAACTCCACCTCTTTGTTAAAGATTAGCATGAATTGGTTTTTATTACTTAAAACAAAGCAGAATATCCAGTATGATATAAAACAGAAGGTGGCAATTTTGATGTTGTGCCTATGGAAATGACCAGGTCATGTCAGGTCATGCCGTCAGGCTTAACCACAATACTAATAGATTGTCTTAGTCAGGAGGGGAGAGGAAAAGGCTCTGTGCCTGAGGAGGATCTACAAAGAGAGGCGATAAATTCTACTATGTAATAGAATTTTGGATCACAGGTGTTATGGCTTATGTCTAGTTGTCCCCCAAAGCCTCAGGCAATCATGGGGCAGGGACTTCTAGAGTTTGAGACTTGATTCATGATCCACTGGTATTATGTGTTTTAGTACTGATGGGATTATGGGTCTGAGTCCTTTGGGATTATGGGTGTGGCCTAGGGTGGATAGGCTGAGGCAGAGACCCTGAATGTAATATAAAGAGATAGAGACAGATTCATGCTGTTGCTCTCTGCTCCCCTGGTTGTTCCATTGCCTCTGTTGTCATTGTCCCTGTTCCACCACTGTGAACTGGATGCTCTTTGCCTGTTCCACTCAGCCTTGGGACAAATGAATATGGACTGAAACCTCCAGTAACTGTGAGCTAAACAAACCTTTCCTTCCTTCATTTTGGGTGTCGGGTATTTGTCCCAGCAACGAGTAAAAACAAACTAAGACTACGGAGTACATAAATGGTGAAATTTGCTCTTTCGCTATGGTGACTATTATGCTAAAACCCTAATATTGCAATGTTGCACCACTTATTTGAGGGAGATGTTGGTCATTTTTGAAACATAAAGAAAACACAACCAACTAAAAGATATCTTCCAAAAGGAAAAGAATGTATTCAGTAACAGTGAGAAAAAAGCGGTAGACAGCTTAATAGTTTTCAATTGCATGTGTCGAGTTTCAACAGAGTCAGTAAAGCCATTGCTGCGTCCTCTCTGCCTGAACTACAGATGATGAGACAGTGGGCGTGGTATGTTGAGAACATTCCCTAGGCAGGGGGATGCAAAGGATGTGTGTGTGGGTTTCCTTCAAGCCCAGCCCTTGTGATTCAAAAATAACAGAAAACAACTTGCAACAGTGGCAGATGTTTTTAAGTTATTGCTTTATTTCCGTAGTATTTAAATTGTGGAAATATGGCAAAAATATAAACGTTGAGCCCTAGACCAGAGATCTGCACTTGAACTGATTTGATGACACAGTAAACGTGTGTAATATGATGTTAGAAGGAATTATGTCAAAAAATAAACATTATAGATTCTCATGTGAAATTCACATCAATATATTGAATTCAGCCGGGCGTGGTGGTGCACGCCTGTAATCCCAGCACTTGGGAGGCTGAGGCAGGAGGATTGATGCAAGTTTGAGACCAGCCTGGGCTACAAAAGTGAGCTCAAGGCCAGCCTGAACTGCATAGCGAGACCCTGTCTCAAGAAGACAAAAAAAAAAAAAAAAAAAAAAAAAAAAAAAAAAAAAAATATATATATATATATATATATATATATATATTGAATTCATCCATGAAAGATGAGATTATGTGAGATTCTTGATTTTCTGATGATAAATTTTTATATACACTATTTTCCATAACAATGGGAAAATTAACTTTAAGATTATCCCCAAAGGTATGTATGTATGTTTTTTTTTTAGGAAAAGGTCTACATGGTGTTCAGTGTCTCACTACTAGATAGGACTCATAGTAATCTGCCTGTTACAGCCTCCCAAGAAATGAGATTACAGGCATGCACCACCATGCCTAGTCTCAATTGCTGGCTCTGCACTCCTTGGGGGGGGGGTCAGCACAGCAGGCTGGAGGGTCGAATCTGCTTGCAGGTGCTTTACTCTGCTGAGCTATTTGGCTGGCTCTTTGCTTTTATTTATTTATTTATTTATTCATTCATTCATTCATTCATTCATTCATTCATTCATCCAGGTTTATTCTGTAACTAGAAAGCGAAATCCTTCCACAGAAACTGCAGGGCGGGCTCAATCCTCCTCCTCCTCATCGCCGGCTCCAGCCCCGCCCTGGCCCTTCTTGGCATTCTTCCTCTTCATGCGGCTGGGGCAGCCTCCCCCGTACAGGGAGCGCAGGGAGAAGTCGATGTGCTTCTGGGAGTCCAGGCGCACAATGAAGGACGGGATGTTCACCACCTGCTTGCGGACCCTGATGTGGCGCTGGCGGATGAGCACACGGGCGTGGTGGATGGACTTGGCCGGGCCCAGCTTGAAGACCTGGGTCTGCAGGCGCCTCTCCAGGAAGTCCTCAATTTTGAGGCCCAGGATGTAATCCAGCTTCATCTTGCCCTCATCCAGCACCCCGATGCGGACCAGTCGCCGCAGGAGAGCGTTGCCTTCAAACAGACGCCGTGGGTCCTTCTCGTCCAGCGTTAGCAGCTCCCGGGCAGCCTTGCGGATCTTGGCCAGAGTAAATTTGACCCTCCAGACCTCGCGCTTGTTCCGGAGCCCATACTCGCCGATCAGCTTCAATTCCTGGTCAAGGCGGGACTTCTCGAAGGGCCTCCGCGGGGTCACGTAGGGTCTTACAACAAACCCAGCTCCTCGCCACCGGCATGCTGGCTTCGCGGGCCCGGCTGCGCCTCCGCGCCGACTTTGGCAACCAAGAGAAAGGGCTCTTTGCTTTTAAATGTCTCTAAGGAACACATTTATTTTTCTTCTTTGGAGAGTGTCCTATCTATCTTTTTATCCTAATGTGAAGCAACAACATGAAACTCAGAACATCCTTAAGTACAAAATGAAACCTCAGGCTGAGGCCAGGATGAGGAGGTGAAGGTGCATCGCCTGAGGAGTAGCTGCTGAGCTGCCTCGTGCCTTGCCACCCCGAGTGTGGCTAAGGACCCAGGAGTCCCGGGCCTGCCCTGTCCCCTGCTGAGCACTCTGAAATGCTGACCTGCCTCCGAAGTACTGGATTAGGACCTGCACGTAGCACAATTTGTATTTAAACACAAGTGCTTGGCAAAGCCTAGCTCCTGGAGACTTCTGAGGAAGACCCTTTGGCCATGGGTTTTCCGCTGCTCTATTTTTGTTATCTACAGAGGCCCACCAGCTAGCTCCCTTTCATCTTTTCTATGTCCTTTAGTGAAGATGTAAAAATATATAATGTAGTCTATCATTTATAAATTCTTCATGTACTATGAGCAAGTCCCTGTTGAATGCCCATAATTTCAGATAGTGCACCTTGGAATATTACCGGGAAAGTATCTTGCCTGTCACTTATAGTCTTTCTCCCAAAAGGTCTTAAGAATGTTGTCATGTAAGACAATATTAATTGAAAACTAAGTTTCTTTCATGTTCGCAGTTTGTGTATTCACACAGGCTATAATTCTTAGGATGCTCTTGTTGGGATTTTCTTCTTACAGAAGACAGCCTTTTTTATTGTTTCATTTTGTTTTGTTTTATTTTTGCCCAATCCTGCACACAAGGTCAGGTTATATTGGCAGCTGGCATAATAGGTAATTACACCCCTATTTGGCCAAGGATGTGGGTTAAAGAATAAATCAGGGTCTTGATGGTTCAGTTCATGCCACTCCTGGTTATTAGACGTGTGTCACTGAGCAAGGTTCTGATCAAAGCCGGTGGGAGGCAGTGAGGGGTCACAGAGCATGCCCGTGCCTAATTGCTGGGCTGGGCACTAAAGGAAGTTTGCAATAAAAGGCCATTAACTACTAGCCTTTCTGATCAATGGAGAAAAAGTATGGAGAAATTATGTTTATCAACTGACAATTTGATAGAAAAGCCTCCAGTAAGTTATTTTTTTCTGCTACCTACCTCATAACTCAATGGGAAAAAAAAAGAAATCAAACAAAAATGAAATGAGAAGACCACTACACATACAATCCATTTAATATTAGGTGAGATAGCACAGGTTTCTCCAAAATTCAGTTTTTGAAGTCCTTAAGGGATTATGTGTAACCCACTGGAAATATTTCCAGCAGGAATTATGAAAGATAAATTGTCTTTGTATTTATTTTAGTTTATTCTTATTTTTATTTTATTTTATTTTATTTTATTTTATTTTATTTTATTTTATTTTATTTTTGTCTTTTTGAGACAGAGTCTCACTATGCAGTTGAGGCTGGCCTTGAGCTCACTTTTGTAGCCCAGGCTGGTCTCGAACTCGCACCAATCCTCCTGCCTCAGCCTCCCAAGTGCTGGGATTACAGGCGTGCGCCACCACGCCCGGCTTAGTTTATTATTTAAGATTAGTTTTTATCAGTACATGCCCACGGTACGTAAGGCTTACGTTCATTGCAGGGAGCTCCTGCGCATGCAGAGCACATCTTATTTATTTGCCTCTCCTTTCTCTTCCTCTCTTCACTCCACTTCTTGATATTTTTATATTTATTTAAAAATTACTTACAATAGAAGAAATAAGTCTTCTAAGTCAATTCTCTTAAATAACTTATATTTTCCAAACAGCTTTCTTGTGCCTATCCGTCTTCTTACCTGTATTCTTACCTCTGCCATCTGCAATACATTCTCTGGCTAATACTATCAGAGAGAAGTGCATAGGCCACTGATTTAAACTGCATTGTCTATTGTCACAGTTATGAGCTGTGAGGACCCTTGGTATCAGAGATCTGAACTCCTATCTGTGGATGAGACAGTGCTGACTCTGGCAGCACCCTGGTGAAATGCTGGCTGTCATCCTGCCCTTTGACATGGGTAATTGTCTAAGCCATGACAGACTCCTTAGTTAACCATACCAAAGAGATTACTCAAATTATGGCTGCTGTTTGTCTCTCAGTGTCTTCTAATGAATTATAATAGGTTTCACATCACAGATAAATAGAATGATACTCTTCCTCAACACAAAACATGTTCAAAGCACATGGATACCAAGTTTTCTTGTTAATTTTAGGGCTTCATGTTCTGACCTCCAGCAAGTAAGGTGAAACACATTGCTTTAGCTGAAATCCCAGTTAGGTTTGACAGGCAAAAAAAATGAGAAAAGAAAGAAAAGAAGCCCAAATGTTTTATTTTATTTAGCATGACAATTTCATATCACCAGAAGGTTTTTGGTATGGTTATCATTATCATCAACTATTATAAGAAATATTGCTTTAGCTGGAATCCTAGGTGATTTCACAGAGGTGATTTATTACAGGACAACAAAGTGATGTTATCAGCTTTCTAAAATTAAAGCATTATTTGATGGTTAGGACAGTTTGACGAAGGTGTATCCATAACCTGATATACAAATGGAAAAACTTCATAATATGAGCAGTTTAAATTTTTTTTTTTTTGTTTGTTTGGAGCACTTGTAGGGCAGCTAGCATAGCCAGGCATGTCCTTCTCTGACTTGGAAGTAACCTTGCATCCCCACCATGAGTGCTCTTAGAAGGTGAGGAATTGATGTAGGGTTATCATGGAATGTGTAATGAGTATAGCTGATTCTGATTAAGTTCTTATTAGTGATGAAGCAAACCAACCTTACTAGAACCTCTTCTGACTCTGCTTCCCTTTCATCTTTCCCTGTACTTCTTTTTCTATGTAGATTTAGGAAGAAAAGTAAGCATAATAAGAGAATACAAATAATAACATGATGTTATCTTTGGGTTTATAAAGTATTTACCCATCTCTTTTAAAGGTGCTGTCCACATGTTTAACATTTGGATAAATGAATATACCCCCATGCATACACTGTCATGGTTGTTATAAACTATACTATATAGCTTTAACCCTATGAGTTTAATCCATGGATCCAACCAACCAAAGGTAGAAAATATTCAGAAAAATGCATCGGTACAAAATATGCATGGACATTTCTCTTGTCACTATTTTTTAAATTGTTATATAATAATAATAATAATAAAACCTACATATATTTACATTGCATTAGGCATTACAAGCAGTCTAGAGATGATGTAAACTGCATGGAGGCTTATGTAGGTTGATGTATAAGACTTGTGCATCTGCAGATTTTGGTGTGGGGTTGATGGAACCAATTCCTTGTGGATACCGTGAGGACAACTATATCAGTCTTAGAGAAAGGAATAATATTCTTCAATTAAATAATACAATTAGCAGTATTAATATGTGACTATTAGCAACCTGTTGCTCAAAACTACCAAAACCAAGTTGAAAGATCGCTTGGGCTGCACTGATGGGCTAGTACTTAGGCCATTAATGAGCTCTCTGATTTTGAGCAAAACATTTAAATTTAGCACATTTTCCTTCTTTCATATGGAAAGTGGAAATGAATCATGATACTTCCTGAAATAAACTGAGGTCTAGGAATAGTGAATGGGTATGGGTTATAGCCTTAGCTATAATCAATTAAGGAGGGTCATATCAATTACTTTTATTTCTAGGATTTAGGTAGTCTCTTTTATAAGCATGTTAACACTTCCTTTGAAAATCAATATATTGGGTCTAACCAATGATCTTATGAACGACCTTAAAAATTTAAGGCTTTAAAAATTAGTGATAGGATTTGTGTCATTTTTGTTGATTTTAATTTGTTTTGCTTTGAAGTCTTAAGATTTTATTAGTTGTATAGACTATGAGCTGTAATTATAAATATGCAACCTTTAAAACATAAACCCTAAAATAACTAGTTCCTATTTTATGGGCATGTAAATCCGTTCATAGACAAATTTGTCAGTGGACATAAAGCTTTTATTCTTGCACAAGTGACTTATATAAGGTTATATTTTGGAGAAAATCAAATAGATGAAAAATACTTTCATGAGGTTATTGCAAAAATAAAGTAAACACTTACTTTGCATTGCATTGGCAATTATTTACTATGATTTTCCCAAATATGTCTATTTTCTACAATTTGTATTTCAAGAATTTTAAATGTTACATGATTTCAGTCAAATCATGTCAAATTTGCATAACATATGTCTTTATAATTAACACTGTTCAACAAGGGCAACTTGTTCAAGTACTGCAGAGCCGACTACTAGTTTGAAGGACACATATGTCTGTTGTAAATGGTAAGCAGTACAATAAAGTTCTTAGGTGCAAAACTGAGAAGCCAATTACGGTGTCAAAAAAATGTTTCAAAAAAAGGTAGTGCTGTGTTGTGCAAAAATTGGCGTCTAGCTATTTGATTTTCTTACATATCTAATTGGCATTTCTTGAGATATGGTCCTGATGCTATAGCTCTACATTTAGCAATGTATTAGAGGCTACATTTTGTTATTTTATTGTAAACACAGTGCAGTCAGAGTTTGACATCAGTTTCTGCAAATGAATTCCTACAGAATTTTACTAGAGGGCAACATCTATTTGGCTTTGAAACAACATCAAAGTCAGTGTGTTTTATGATAACATAAAAGGTATGTCTTTATTCTCCAAGAATATATGCTAAGAATGTCAGTTATAAAGATAAATGACTTATTCTGGATCTCTGTTCTCTGGATCCTCTATACAATTTTGCAAGAACTGAAATGAGTCAAAGCAAATTTATAGCCATGGTTTTGAGATATCCCAGACTAAATTTGTTTTATTGCTTCCCAAATGAGAACAGTTAATACACATGATCATATTATTATGAATTCACAGTAGATGGATAGAAAAACCAAGTTAATTTTGCTAGCAATTGTCAAAAAGATCTTCTCACCATGAACTTTCAGCAAGAGAGAGAAGGAAAGCAAGCAGAAAAAGAAGAAAAGAAGATAAAGGAAATGACAATGGTCTTATTTTGTTTTAATCATTTGGCTTTGCACCTGTGAGAGGACATTTTATTGTGAGAAAGAAAGTTTAGAGAAAGAAAATAAGAAAAGTTGTGTATGTTAATACTGTTATTATAACTTTTAAGTTTTATAATTTTTGAATAATCTGTTTTTAATAATTAAATAGCTTAGAAGTGACACTTCTAAGTGAAAATTTATTCTTGAAACAACATAATGTATTAAGCTGTCATCATATTCTATGTCAGAAAATTATCTAAACAACAAATTTTTATATATCAATGTCACATACAATTTTCCTTGTATATGATGTCAGTAACACGTAATAAAAGATAGCAAGTGCACAACCCAAACATGCTAAACTAAATTAAACTGTAAAAAACTGCCTGGTGAAATATTTCATTTATTTATTTATTGACTGATTTAGTCTGATGTGGTTCCGGGATTGTAGGTTCTCATAGCAATGGCTAATTTTTTCCGTTTGATAGCTGAGAAGCTGAAGTCAGGAAAGCAAGCTTGGGTTTTGCCCCCATTAATTCCTAGCTATGTAAATTTGGGTGAGTTCCACAAGTTTGCTCAATCCACTTTCCTCAGCCATAAAATTTGAAGACAGTATTACTTGCTACACAGAATTAGATCAAATGGAATAAATCGAGTGGAATGCTTCACATAAAGCCCAGAGCCTAGTAAACAGTTACCAAATCTTTCTTTTGTCTAATTGGATGCTTGATCAGGTCTGTCACGGGAATCATCTGTGCTGCCTTGAACCGGCAGTTCAAAGATTCATGCTAAGTAAATAGTACAACTATGCAATGTGTAAACCAGCATCATAAAATACACAGAACAGATTCATTTCATTAAAACTTTCCTTTGTGACACATTAATGAGGACTGTATTTGGCCTTTACTATCCCTGACTGTGGAAAGAGGGTTTTGGTGCCAACAGTCATCAAGGATCTAACATATAAATTCAATGTAATGTTAATTCTTATTAGTGTCTTTATAATGACTGTCAGATTAGCTGTCTGATTGTTTACTCATACCTATCACTTGGATTGACCCAGGTACTCAAGGCCGAAATATCTCAATCTAATACAAACTAGTTTAACTGAGTTAAACATACAAGTAATTCAGAATTTTTAAAGAAACATTATTTTATTAGTCCAAGTTTGTGGTATATAAAGGTCACATTACTTACGAACAGTTGGTACGTTTACATAATAGATCATAATTCCTGTTTTATCCTCTCCTCTCCTCTCCTCTCACCTATTTTTCTTCTCACTTATCTCTTGATCCCTTCCATTTAAGAAATCTAAGTCCCTACTTCCCATTGCCTATCTTATATTTTGCTATTTATTTATAATTTGAGTTCGACATATGAGACACCATGCAGTATTTAAGCTTGTACCTCTCTTTTACATTCACTTAATATTATGGTCTTAAAGCACATTCTTTCTTGTACAAATTACTCAAGTTTGATTTTCTTTATGGTAGAGTAGCACTCCATTATGAATAAACACTATATTTTCTTTATCCACTCATCTGTTGGTGAACATATAGACAACTTCCAAGATTCAGCTACTGTGAATTTTACTACTACAAATGTTGATGTGTATATATTGTAAATTCAAAAAATTCAAGAACTTAAACATTTTTTAAGAATTGTTATTGTCAATTCCAAAACATTTCTTGATGTTTGCTTCACTCAAGTGTATTTCTTACATGTACCATTTTACTTATTTTATTATAACAAGAATGAAGGAAGCCAAGGTAGCATGATGCAGTGAAAAAAGCAGAACAAGAGGTGTAATTCTTGCAGAGAAATGACTGTGACTGATTTCAACCTGATTTCTAGTGAGATAAACTTCAGAGAAAGGATCATACCTGTTGTCTGTCATCTGAAACATCAACAAGTTAGATATTTTTCTCATCTCTCAATTTCTTTCTATTATTTAAAAATGTATTTAGTACAAGATCTACAGGGTCTCCCTACACAGAATGGACTTGAACTCGCAGTGATCCTCCTGTTTTCAGCCTCCCAAGCATTGGGATTACAGGCGTGTGCGACCCCACCCAGTCCAATCACCCAGTGTGCATGGGGACTGGGGGAGAGGGGGAAGGGAGACAGCAGGGCACTCTGGGGATGGAAGATTGGCTTTTGTGCTCTGCTTAAGCCAGTGCTTTAGACTACTGAGATATCTGGGTGACTCTTCCTCTCCAGATTTCTTGAAAGCCACTGTCACCATTACTCTATATGCCATGTTTAGAACTGTATAAATATTCAAAAACGAAGTGCTATTAATCCTGTGACAATGAAATGGAAACACAAATACCATTTGTTTGCAGGGTTATTGTCTGACACCTGGCCTAGTGCTCACTCCTCTTCCTTTCCGCTCCCTCAGACTGCCTGTGTACTCCCACATCCCGGACTCAGTTGTTTTAGGATGAATCCGTGCTTACTTATTTAATGCTTTGCACAAATTATAACTGTGTATAATCATGGGGCACAAAGTAGTGTTACGAAATGCCACTCCTAGGTAGGATGATTAAATCAAGACAGTTGATCTGTCTGTCCTCTGAAATATTTATCATTTTCCTTAGAGGAACAACTTGGCATGCTTTGCCCAAAATCTCCCCACTCTGTCCTGCCTCTAGGCCCTGGTAACCACCTGGTACTTTCTACTCCTAGAAGTGCAGTTGTTTCATGTTCCTCTTATATCTAACAATATGTGGCCTTTATTTCTCTGTGCTGTCTTATGTCAGTTAGCATAGTATCACTCAAGGCCACCCAGGTGGCCTCAGATGACAGGATTTACTTCCTCTTAGAGACTTAACAGTATTCCATTTGGCATAGATGCCATGTTGACCTTATTATCTGCAAAGCACCAGACACTGCATCTGATACCATAGCTCAGCTACTGTAAATAATGCTGCAATGACCGCAAGAGTGGTGGTTTCCATTTCTTGAGATATATACCAGAAAATGAAAGTGCTGGATCTCACATATTTCTAATATCCTTTTACTGAAAAGTTGATTCCTTTTACCTTATTGTTTACCTATACCATGTGCTATCGTCTGTGTTTACTCTCACAGCCATGAATCATAAACCTGATTTTTTAACTAAAAGATTGTTCTTGGTGGCCTTAGGCTGTAAAAAAATTGTTATTCATGTAAAGATTTATTGATTTTCTTCACATACTATAGACAGGGCATGACAGAGCTTAGCTAAAGTCTGACTTCCCTGTTTCTGTCTGAAAAACACCTTGTAGATGGTGCAACATTTCTCTTCTCCAGATAAGACACATAGGACCCACTTCTGAGGTCAGCCCTCAGAAATACATAAATTTCTAGAAGTGTCAGATAGGTCAACAAAAGAACCCAAGAGCAAACAAGGGAAAAGAGCCCGGGAATGCGGTATCAAAAAACTGAAAAATTTGAGTGTCATAAACTACAGAGCAGGCTAAAAAATAAGCACTGGGGGAAAATAGTCTATTGGATTCAACAACAGAGTGGTTGCTGCAGACATCTAAGGGCCATGTACAGGAGGAAGCCAGTACACGTAGGCACTGAGGCAACTAAGGAAGGTGAATGTGTATGGGATGGACTACTGTTAATGGAAAGAGACAGAGGAGTTACGAGCAACAGCTAGGAGAATGTAAGATTCCAATAGAGGAGAAACTTGGGAGTGAACACAATTATGGAAGAGGAATCAGGCCCGAGGTTGAGCATTATGGCAGTCTAGAAGCACATAAAGGAGTGAAGATTCCGAGACTGGGGAGGGAAATACCTATGTGCGAGCAATACCTATGTGGACCAGCTTTTCACCTTGGGCCAGATGAAGCACTGGGTCCAGATGCAGCCCTTCTGTCTGAGTGAGAGAAGGAAGTGTAGGATGATGAGGGGATTTCCATCTGATGTCTCTGCTCCTCTTTCTGACCCTGGAAGGGAAAATATCTACTGAGAGTCTTCCAGGTGAAAGGGAGTTGAGGACTGTTAGGAAACAACAGAGACAATTCTATAAAGGGTTATTGTTTTCCCTTTGCTGAATATTTTGTTTCCATACTATAGATTTATTTGGAAGGCATGAGGTTAAAGCTACTAGAATAAAACTTAATGAATAAATTTAAGACAGGCAAGTTAAGGACTTAACCTTGACTTCCTAGGACTCTTTGTCACTTTCCCAGCCTTCCAGGAGTGCATGCAGCGATGTGCACAGCCCTGGAGCATCCTGGAGCAAGCAGTCCTGCTAGGACAATGATGCCCATGGAATCCTGAAGGGCTACAGGAGTGAGAAGTACAGACAGTAAAAATATACAGTCACTCCCAGATAATGACTAACAAGCATCATGAACTCATTTGGTTTAAGTCATTGAAACCTGAAATTCAACCTTGAAGCTTAATCATGGGGATTAACTTTTCTATGATTTACAAGCCCCACTTCCTTACTTGTAAATAATTCTTTAAAATTGTGAAATTAGGTAACAAGTCATGTTCACATATGCTCACACATTCATGCTTTAATTGCAAACCTACGGGAACTTATCGATCACTGGTAAGGTGACAAGAGCCTGTGGAGAGTGGTGGTACAAATCAAGTTTTGCTCCACAGTTTAATGCAAACCATCTCTGAAAGTAGGCTAAAATGATTCAGATGCATGTTGAAATCCACTTAAGTTTGTCTGGTAAAACCTAGGACACTCAGTGCAGTTTGAATTTTATTCAAAAATAATTTTTAAGTGTTCAATATGTCCTAAGTATTGCATGGGACATAATTATGCAAAATCTGCATCTTTAATGCTTAATTCAATTTTAATTGATCATCTTTTAATTTTATTTGGTGATGGTGCTTTAAATTTATCATTACACACAGACTTGATTTCATAGTATAGATGTACCATGTGAAGAAGAGTTTGTGAAGAAGAGTTTGGCCAAAGTGCTGTTATCAATACTTCTCTGAACATTCTCCTGAAAGAGATGGACTCCTTAGTTACCTTATGAAAATATAAGCCCCTCAGTGTGATTTTCCTTTTCAGAAAATCCACTCTGAGTAAAACATTGAATTGGAGCTGTTTTATTCTGTTTTGTTTCTGAAGCTATTGCATGTATTCGTTGGCATTTCCAACATGAGATACCCAAGGAAACAGATTGCATCAATGATGACAGCAAACACAATGATGTGTTAAGATATGCTGTGCTACAACTGGAGCCGCAGGAACTCACTATTGTGGGGATCCGTTCTTTCCAATCTGCGGCCTTCATATGCACTGCCATGCTCATTTCAGAGTAAAAATTGTTCTGCTTGGCCTCACCCCCAAACACACACACACACACACACACACACACACCGCGCACACACACACAGATGCAGAAATTTGAGTTGTTGAAATAATCTCTCTGTCTGTCTGTCTGTATTTCTAGGCACACAGTTGGTCCTTTAAAGGAATTTGCCGCAAGAGATCAAAAATGCGGATGATGCTCTTTGTACTCAGAGGTTCTCATGGCTAGGCTCTCTGTGCTCTCTGCTGGTAAGTGAACTGCGTTTCCCTTATCCTGAGTGATGACATAAATGAAGTTTATTTTTCTATATCCTTTACGGACTCCTCATTTGCATCTCCGTTCTTTCCCCCAGTTTTACGAGAATTGGCCACTGCCTGTGACACTCCCCCTGCCTAAAAGCAAAACTTGCACCTTTCTGCACTTCATCACTTGCTTTCAGAAAGAGGTTGTGGGGGGAGGAGCAGCAGGTGCTACAGGAGCCTCAGGCAGCCAGCCATTCCTGCAGGACCAGCCTGCTGAGAAGGATACAACCAGTTTATGGTCACAGAGTTGGCTCAGTGCAGTATCTTAAGTTTTAAACAGAGGAAACCAAGATCCAAAAACAATAAGTGATTTTCCCAGAACTACAACTAGTTAGAGACAGAAAGTAGACTAATATGCAGATTTCCTTATGGTCTTGGCTAGCTTCCATTTAAAGCTTAACTTATATCACATCTAACAAAAGCGCCAGTAGCTTAAAAGCAATTTTGTAAACTTCAAGAGCAGAAAAAATTTTCGTGAAACTTTTCAGCATAATATTTTAGGTTGGAGAGAAATGCAACATTTTTAACTAGTGTATTTAATTACAGATAATTTCACAATTAAAACTTATCTTTGTTCTGAATAAATAATGTCTAAACTTTGCTAATGAAGATTAGGACTCAGGCAATTGGACTCATATTTAAAGAAATATCTGCATTTGTCACTAATTAAGTTGAAATTATTACAAACCCTTTCTTCCTCTTTAGTGGTGATTAAGAATGGGATGTTGCTCAGAGCTAAGGCATAGAGAGCAGGTATGTTGTCTCACGATTAGAGAGCAAGTATAGGAACCAGAACGGGGGAGCCTAATTAGAGAATTTTGTAA
The DNA here is from genome assembly GCA_004027025.1 of Myocastor coypus. Taxonomy (NCBI): domain Eukaryota; kingdom Metazoa; phylum Chordata; class Mammalia; order Rodentia; family Myocastoridae; genus Myocastor; species Myocastor coypus. The sequence continues at coordinate 95,005 of PVJA010000091.1, read as the reverse complement.
TGCACTTTGAAGATGAAAAGAGCTATGAAATCCCTAAAAGTATTGATAGTACCTGTGCTCCTTCTTAGCTCCGAGTTCTGCCACAAACTTGCTGTGTGTGGTCTTGGGGGGTGGTGCGAGAGGGAATGACTGGCTTGGAAAATAAGGATATGAGAGTATATTTTGTTTGTTCATTTTATTTTATTTTAAATATAAATACAATAAGAAAATAAGTAAAAATAGAGTCATTTTAGTACCTCAAGAAAATATAAAGGACTAAGATTTTATCCACTTATGAAAATTCCAACTACATTTTACTGCCAGCTTTTAATTTTTTTAAGTAGAAAGTGTTCAATATTTTTTATTATCATTCTTTATTTTTATTTTATTTTATTTTATTTTTGCCATGAAATACCCTTACATTGGTCTGGGGAGATAGCTCAGTAAAAGAAGCGCTTGCCCGGCAAGCGCAAGGGCCTGAGCTCAATCCCCAGTTCCACAAAAAAAAAAAAAAAAAAAAAAAAAAAAAAAAAAGAGAGAGAGAGAGAGAGAAAGAGAGAGTTAGAGAAAGAAAGAGAGTGAGCGAGCGCGAGAGAGAGAGAGAGAGAGAGAGAGAGAGAGAGAGAGAGAGAGAGAGAGAAAGAGAGAGAGAGACCCTTGTTAGTGTTTCTTGGAAATTACCTGGCTATGTATTAACAACATATATTTTAGAGCTATAGTTCCCTCCTAAGTGTTCCAAGTACTCCAATTTGAGAAATAATCTGCCAAAGTCACTTTTTAAAGTCCTTTGCCAGAAGTGACCACGTAGCTCCCAGTGTGATCCCAGTGCCCCAGCTCATCTTGATCTGCTTAAAGTGTGCTTGCGATTTTAGTGCTCGGCCAAAGGCACTGTGATGATTAGCTACTGATTGTAAGCCATGCAGTGAAATAAGTGGTTTTACTAAGTAAGAATTGTTCCAGCAAAAAGCTTTCTTTTCTTAAAATTTCCAAACAGCTTAAAAAAGTAAAATTAAACTGCACAGAACTCTCAGATATGTGAGCGCATTTTGATGTTTTCTTAAAGAAACTCACTCTTGACATTGTTTTAGCTACATTGTGTTGGCAGGTCTTGTGTGCATAGGAGTAAACAAAACTCACCGCAAGCTCCAGCCAACTCTCCTGCAGGTAACTTCTAGTTTTTCAGAGAGAAGGTCCAGAAAGTAATGCGGAGGAAGCAGTTTAAGCAAGTGCTTTGTTGTGGAAATAAGTATTTAAAAGATTATAGTTTATTCTTGGTGAGCCAGTAGCATCTGTGTATACAGATCATAACTTGTCAGCAAATTGCACCAGATGCACAACACACTTATCCTGTTGGCCTAGAAACTTGCTTTCAAATTGCAAGAAAAGGCCTACATTTCAGAGGCTACAAGCTCCTCGATTCACAGGGACCTAATGTGGAAATTGAGAGGTGTGAAGTTCACAGGCAGCACGGAAGGCAATTTGGTTTTCAGATTGGATGATCTTGTGTACCCCGACTAGAGGGATTCAAAGGCATAGGTTGTAGTGTTTCCAAGTACAGTAGGTTGATATCAAAGATTCTGAAGTGAAGCAGAGGGGACTGTGGGCCTGCAATTAATTCTTAAATACAGACTGAAGCAGTGCCCTGCTTGGCTGCTGAGGGCTCTGCTTCTACTTCAGAAATGAATGAATGGAAAGCAGAGTGTGGAGATATTGTACCCCGCCAGGGTACAGAAAGGGAGGGCAAAGGGAAGAGCTAGACAGTCCATGAGAGCATGTACACATAATGATAGGTTTTGAAATGTGTTATATAAAATATATAGCATGATAAATTCAAGGCTCAGAAAGCTCTCAATGTTAATTTTCTTGCGTGAAGGTGTGAGTGTGAGTCTTATTATTTTTGGGGAGAGAGAGAGAGAGTTCTGGTGAAAAGGTGATGCCAACTCTGTTAAAACGGACGGAAAAACGCAAACCCATTGTAGAATCTGGACTGACTTTCCCTAGTGCAAAATAGTGATATTCAAAAAAAGCTTCAAGGACTAGAGAGTACTGAGATAGAAAAGGAATTAAGCTAGGGAAAATATTGTCTAGGATGAAATGCACAACCTGATTGCTCAACTTCTTGAGGAGAGATGGTAACAAGAAAATTAAGATTATTCTTCCATGGAGAGATTCTAATTTGATAGAGAGAACTTTCCTAAATTTGTAGTAGGAACTGAACCTTTTCAGAAAAGCAAACTTGACTGCGTATAATGAACTCAAATTTCTTATTTAGTAACTTATTAGAAAAACTCCTCAGTAGATGTAAGCAACTTTGTAGGCCACTTTCTTTCTCCCACCATGTACACCTTTGCACCATGACTACAGCATCTAGCTCCCTGCAGTTATCCTACATTGCGTTGTTCCCCTGTGTTTGATAAGAAGCAGAAGGTATGTAAGGGACAATAGCTCCATGTGGGGACTCCATCCTTGTGCCGATGACGCAGCAGCAGCCAATGCTTTTGGTCATTTTCTGTGTTCAGGTTTCATTAGTAGCCTTAGATGGAAATGAAGTAAACACATACCTTTGTATGCACATATGTGGCTGTGAGCAGCCCACCCTGTGCTGTCATCCCACTAACATGTTCAGTCAAACAAAAAACACACATCAGTCCAATTCCAAATGGGGAAAAGTGGAAAGATAACCAGAAACACATCTTGTGTTTATAAATCGCATGTAGCGGTACTGAGCATATTTAGTAATAAATAACTGGTGGCATGGATAGCCGGAATACAGTATATTATTTCAGGATAACATATTTTGTATTTTAGGAATATTCTAAACTTAGAATTTGTGTTCACTGAAAATGTAAAAAAAAAAAAATTATGGGAAGATTTTACTGCTAAAGGGCCAATTTGTCTCTCTTTTCAAACTGGATGCTTTTTTGCAGTTAGAATATCTGCTGCCGTTGAGATTTATGTATTCTCACAGGGTCCATCCTGTTTATATCTCTAGTGTATCATGAAACTGATATTCCATTCCTTGGTAAAAGCATTTTCACTCTGAGTCAGTTAGGATTCAGTATAATTCCATTCTTCTGGACCCACGTAAAATGGATTACATGCAATCAAGCTTATTGTTTCTCATATATCCAGTGTACAGAAGAGATAGTGATGTAGATATGGAGAGATCAACCATCATGGAGATACCAATTTTAAGTTTCAGAAAATAAAAAAGGCAGAAAAAACCCACTGATTTAAAGTATTGGAAAGAGAGAAAGCAGGTAGAAACTGGAAGGGTTCAATCCTGGAAAGAGAAAAACTATATCAGGAAATAATTAGATGTTTCTGTTTCCCCATATTTATGCAGATATTTGTGCAGAACTCTCGAATGGCTGAGGTGCTGTATCTTGAACCTACTAGAAAGTTCGTTAGTGTTAGTCTGGAATACGCAGAGGATAGATTCAGGACATGCACAAATATTTAAAGTCGAGAGGTAAGTGGGGTCATGAAAGAAAAGAAAATCAGGGAAGAGGGGCAGCCTAATTTTATGTGAAAATTTTAAGAAATTCAGCCGGACTGTGGTGTTCATAGAGACAAGAGTGGAATGTGACAGTGGGAGCTTCAAGGACAACAGATGTTTAGGTTGTTGCTCACCACCAAAGAGACAGGGTTAGAGGCCGAGTCCCACCAAGTTAGAGTGCGTTGTCAAATACCTCAGGCACCCACTGCAGTCCCAGAAAGACTGTATCTAAGGAATGAGATCTTTGTCACAGAATTAAGGAATTTACTTAGATTAAGGGGAAAACTAACCTATAAGCAAAGTTAAAATCATCCTACCGCAAGTACCTAGAAAGTAGTAGAAATTGAATTGCCTAGGCCAACAAAACTTAGCACTCCTCTGAGGAATCCTCAGTTCAGAAGTTTTAAAAGCATCATTTTCAATGTTAATTGTAAAATAAAAGTGACTGGACATGGGAACACACTGGGAAATGTGATCCCCATGCAAGAGCCTATCCAAAGAAATAGACGTTACGATCAGAATATTAGAATTAAAAAGCAATCAAGGGAAAAACAGTTCTAATGAATGAACTCATGGTGACTCTCATTAGACATATAAAATACATTTAAACATTAAAATTTAAAAGTGAAAATCACAGAATTTGAAATGACAAATTCTCTTGATTGGTTAAGAAGCTCTCAGAAACTATTATAATTTCCATTCTTTTTGCCCCATGTGAAATTGCTTCCAAAGTCTATATTCTAGTACCAAGTCATTATTTTTAAATAAGGTCTCATTGTTTCATCACTGAACTACTATACAATCAGACATGTCATCCATTGCATTTAAATAGTTAATCGCAACTTTCATCATTAGGTATGTTTACAAAAATTGCGTAGGATATTGAATCCCATCCTCATTAACGTTTTTCACTTTCCATAACAATTAAGAGATGAGGCTGGAGGAGGACAAACTAACAAAGCAGCAGTCGTGGCTGCTGTCATTTTGTTACAATTTTCTATTTATCAGTGTATATTCAAGCTACGATGTTTGGTAATGGTCATTCTGGGGAAATTTGGATGCATTACTGTATGCCGTAGTTTCATGTCGTCAAAATTAAAGAATGTAATCAAGCAAGCCATCAGTGCTATGTTTTGACAGAGTGATTAAAACGTCAGCATAAGCTGAACTGGACAAAATGAGAGGTGACACATTTGAGTTCAAGGGTTTAAAATCAGGTAGGATAGACGTGATGGAGAACTGAAAACATTTTAGAAACTGTCCTTAGGTTTAAAATACAGAGCTTTTCTGGTTGTGTTTCCTTTTTGTTGTTAAAAAGTATTCCTATCCCCCAATTGATGAATCAAGTCTGATCACTAAGCAGAGTAAAAAAAAAATGCTGCACAGCTCCTTGCAGAAATTAGTAACAGAATGGGACTAAAAATGAAAGAAAACATTTGATGCCTTTATTATAACATTGATGTAATCTTGATTCAGGAATTAAAAACCATGTCTATCATCTCATCTTTTGAAGTATAAATGAAGGAGTATTCCAAAGACTGATCATACAGTATGTAAAACTAACATGATTTAATGCCTTCAATATCTCTGAAAACATAAAATTAATAAAAAAGCCGGTTAGTTAGATGAATGGAAATATAGTTCCAGTTCTATTAATAGCTAACTGCATCTCTTTAGGCAAGATCCTTAACCTCTTTGTGGATATCTTCTTCTCCTCTATAAAATGAAGCAAGAAATTTCAGTGGATCTAAGTTCCTTTCCACATTCTGGGACTTTACAAATTTCTACAAAATCAAGGATGACTTCTGGATAAAGTTAGCACAGTCTTTTTGTTTGATTTGTATAAAAATTTAGTCTGGAAGGGTAGGATCACTTTCTACTCAAATCACTAACAGCCTTTGAGTTTTCAAAACCTGTAGTAAATATTTTTCAGTACAAATGTAGATCATGTGTTTGAATTGTGTTATACATCCTCTGGTTGTACAGAGTACTGTCTAAACTCAATGCAAGGAACACGAGTATCTATACCTCTCTTTTAGGGTTATGCTGTCTATGTAAAAAAAGTTTTAATAATGAGCATAGGCAAAACTGACACAGGTTTAGTCGTGTAATCTTGAATAAGAGGATGATACCGACTGGCTGCTAGGCACAGAGCAGAAAATGGATCGCAGGCTGTAACTTCAGCTGTGATTAACTTTGCAAGGTCAAGATTTTTATTTCCTTATTTTAAAGATGAGAAACCTGAAACATCTCATGTGTAAATCTCTTCAGCTCTAACACCACCAAGGCTGTGTTCCATTTTAATGTGTCAGTTTGCAGCTGTTTTTTTGTGTTGTAATTTAAAATATGATTATCTAGACTGAGCATGGTGGTGTACACCCATGATCCCAGCTCTTGGGAGGCTGTAAACAGGTGGATCATGACGAGACTAATCTAGGAGTGAGACCCTGGACACCCTGTAAGCTCCTCCCTAAAAATAAATAAATAAATAAATAAATAAAATATATTATCTGATTCAAACAATAAATGACTTGTGAGAAACAAATAAAAGTAGTCATGAAGATAATGACAAAATGAGGAAATATTCAAAAGGACCAGGCTATTTTTCCCTGGCTACAAATTTGGTAAGCAAGTTGATTTTAATGCCCATATTTTGTAATTAGCACCAATACCAGATAGGATACTACTATTGTCTCATAGAAATGTTCATTATTTTCATAGTATGATTTTCATCTGCCTATGGAACTTATTTTCATGGTGTTTATACTTAGTTATAGCAAAATAACTTGATTAAGATATTTAATAGAACATTATTTTTGAAGGGCGTTACCTAAAAGAAAGCTTCTTAGATTATATTTGGATAACTTTTCAATACTTTTGTTAAGTGTAGGTTAATAAGTACCAACTCAAATAAGCTGATAAACTTTCATAGATGTACACACAGAGATAACAAAGAAATCTTATTTATCTTAAAGACATTGTGGCATAGTTTCAAGAGTTACTAACTGGATTGTTTTAAGTAAATCCATTTCAAGCTGTTGTTGGTCATGGTGTTTGAAGTTCAAATTTTTGCTTACCTAATGGAGAAATGGCTCACTTAGATGCAATGCAGAAATCAACTGTACTATTGCAAGATTATCTTATGGTTGTTCATTCCTGTGAAATCATTAAACAAGTTCAGAAAATGCCATTTGCATTGCTTCTTGTTGGGTGGATATTAGTGAGCTTGTAGAGGTTATATGGGGGTTTTTCCATTTTTAATTTTGGCTTTTCCTGGGATGTTCCTTTTATTTATTGTTCAAAATTATCCTCCCTTTTCAAGCCCTGTTGTCATGGTTTGGGGTTTTGCAAGGGGAACAATACAATAAAAGACACATATTTTATAAGATTATTTATAGTAGTCATCCGAAGACTCATATACAAAGAATGCAGGAAATCTGTCCACACATGAAAGACCAAAGAGTCCAGCTGAGGGCCTGGATCTCACAGGAATGTCCCCTATGAGTTCAGCTGAAGATCTAGAGCCCCACACAGTTCCTCCCAAGAGTCTAACTGGAGGCCTAGAGCACAAGACAATGTCTCACGCAGGCCTGTTTCATAGATCTGAGCTGGGAAGGCCCAAAGATCAGTAGCGAGAGCTAGAAAGTCTGTGCCAGTGGGATGAAGAACTCCTGCAGCAGGCTGAGGACCCAGAAAGCAATGCTTCACGTAAGAACCAGAGCTCCCCCAAAATGCACCACAGCCATCCCCAGCAATGGTAAGGTGAGGGGCACGTTGGAGAATGAGACAGCTGAGCTGAGTTCCCATCAGGAATGCCAATGTGACCAGCATCTCCAGGAGACTGAGCACTGCACCATCTTCCCCTCTGCAGCCAGAAGTGAAGCTTAAAGTGAGGATGAGGGCTCCCTCAGTGTGAACCAGAGCCACCCTCAGAGACAGCAATAGCCCAAGCTCTTTGAAAATGAGAGCCCATTGACAAGCTCATCAGGACAGCCCACCTGACAAGCTCTCCAAGAGCACCAGCAAGTTCTCATAGCTTCTAACAGTGCCGGCAGCTTCACTCTCTCTTCCCCTGTTCTTCCTCTCCTGCTGCCGGCCATAGTCCTTAGGTGGGCCTCCCGCATGCAGCCCCACGATGGCTCAGTTCAACAGTATAGCAAAATGCCCAACTGATATCCTGAGAAGCAGGAAACAAGAAACAGAGCCCAGGGAGGGCTGCTGTGTGTTGTAGGTCCCGGAAAGCTGGGATTTACACCTGGAGATAGCGGCTTCCTTTGCTGGTGCCCTGTTTATTGATCTCTTGCTTGGGACTTTAAGGGATGTCACCTCCCCTACTCCTTGGTTATCTGTTAGCATCTGTATGAACCTAGTGTTAGGCAAATGGTAGAAGACATAGTGATTTGTAATCTGTAAAGTAGTCTCACACATTCCCTAGCCTTCTTGTAGCCCTTAATAAAGGTGAGCTGCTTCTGCAGCTCTGGGCTCACTTTGAGAGAGACAAGTCTCAGTGAGTCCTCTGAAGCTTATTCCTCGGGTCTTCTCAGTGTTTCTTTTGGCACCGACAACAGAGAATTATAACAAACAGTTCAACAAGTTGACCACCAGCTGGCATTCTACCATATCTACCATTCAATCCTCAGCTATAGAAAGTTTATATTCTTACTAAACATCAAGGTGATGGCAGATACACTCAGCTAGAAATTTCTCTTGCAAAATCAATGATATTCTCATGCCAATATTTGTCTTTTTGAGACAGGGTCTCGCTATGCAGTTGAGGCTGGCCTTGAGCTCACTTTTGTAGCCCAGGCTGGTCTCGAACTCGCACCAATCCTCCTGCCTCAGCCTCCCGAGTGCTGGGATTACAGGCGTGAGCCACCACGCCCGGCCTCATACCAATATTTGAAGTGATTTAATTTCAACAAAATATAGACTGAAGGTGCAGTACTTAGCTATTATCTCAACACCTGAATGACAATAAATATGTTGTCTAAATATAAGGTTGATTTCAGTTCCTATGATAAAGCACTCTAGAAGCTCAGACTTGCTTACTGTCTTCCAGGAAATAACATGCAGAAAAAAATATTAAAAGCCTATTTTTAAGGGCTCTGATAACTTGGCAAAAAATGCAGAACCAATTGATGTTGGATTCTGAGGATGTGATGGCTAATATCTTGAGGAAAACAGTAAACTTAAATTGTAGTTTTTATTCTTGTTTAGGGATAGGAAAACAACAGCGAAGCCTATAGACCTCTCAAAAGGGAGAAGTTTGAAAAGGCTTCTTATAACTGACAAGCTATAAATTGACATTGTTTAGACTGTCAGTCTACTAAACTAAAATATATCACATATCCTGTCAATGGATCTAACATGTAAAAAGATTGTATCAAAGTGGATACTAGAGTAAACAAATCTTTCTTAAGTATTCATTATTGCACATCTGTCCCCTACACAGAATTGCAACACCAAATGCTGTCAGCGATGTACCCATTTAAGTGGTGCTGATTTGCTCCACCAGTATAAACCAGCATACTTTAAGTGGTCCAGGGCTTGCATTCTCTTGAGTCTCTCATGGAAGTATACTAAATGCAAATCCTGGCAGAAACACAACTTCAAGTCTCAAGGAATGTTCACAGGTAAAAGGCACAGCATCTAAACTCTCTGGAAAAGCATTAGCACACAGACTCCCAGACATACACATAGACACACAGACACACACACATTCACACTCTAAATCAAGTTTTATGAGTGAAAGGCAACACAAAAACAAAAATTTTACTTGGATATATTTCAGAAAATTTAATTATGTGAACATTATAATTTTAGAAAGCTTCTAGTACTTTCTTTCTGTAATGAGTGAATGAAAACAGGGCTGCTGGTATTAGTGCTTACACTGGGGACCAGTAGCAAAGAAAAGTCACAAAATACATTTTATAAAGGAGGTTGAGTAAGTTGTATGAGGCCAGCCTTGCAAACTTAGTAAGATCCTGTCTCAAAGATGAATGATTGAGGCTGACCTGACCTGAGATTTAATGTTAGTTTGTCATTCTCTGGGTTTCTTCTCCAGTAAGGATTAGAGAGAGAGAGAGAGAGAGAGAGAGAGAGAGAGAGAGAGAGAGAGAGCTGTTGGTCAGTGTGAAGCCCTTGGCTTCAATCTCCAGTATTGTATCCCCAAGACATGGATAAGAATGTACCCAGTACTCGGGAGGCTGAGGCAGGAGGATCAGTGCAAGTTTGAGACCAGCCTGGACTACAAAAGTGAGCTCAAGGCCAGCCTGACCTGCATAGCGAGACCCTGTCTCAAAAAGACAAAAAAAAAAAAAGAATGCAAAGTGTAGCATATATTATTTAATAATCAAAAACTAGAAACAACTTAAGTAGCTACAACAGTAGATTAGTAAAATAATCTGAAGTAGATTATTCATGGAGATTATACATGAATGAAAAGGAAAAAGTCACAGTTACATATATCAACTGAGTGAATCTCCCAAACATTAAGGCTATGTCAAAGAAGAGTCTAAAAGCCTATTGAGAAAAAAGTGGCCAAAACTTGAAAAGATACAAAGCCTGGAAATTGAGCTTTGGGGATGACATTTCAAATGGTCTCTGAAGTAAGTGACAGTGAGTGACAGTGACAGTACCTGAGCCATCTAGATCAATGAATAGCTTTTTGCTCCCATCTTGTCTTTCTGATATTAAAAAAATCTCTTTGGAAAACAGTGGTATTTCAATGCATGTTGCCTCATCTTGTTCCACCTTCTGTGAATGATGCCATTTATGAAACTTTTATGTATTTATTGTGATTCTCAGGTGTGGGGAACCCGAGTTTTGTAAACTAGGCCAGGAGTTTCTCTATTTTTCTAGTTCATCATCCTGTGTTCTTAAAGTTTCTGGCTTTGGCACATTTGTGGTAGATGATCTTTTATGGAGAGATCCTGTTCTTTGCAATAAAGGCTATGTAGTAGGTTGTCTGGTCTGTGCACACTAGACATCAATCTCCAGACATCATCAAGTGTCCCACAGGATGAGTGAAATGGCAAGGCTGCCCATGTTTGAAGATCATTATTTTGTATAGTACTCTCATGGCCACCTTTCCTGAAAGAGTACGCAAAAATGAGTATTCTTTAGTTCCCATAGTCCTGTTTCCATAGGGCAGAAGCACAGGTGTGGGAAAGACATGTTCTGTAAGAAGAACGTAAATTGTACATAATGCCAAGGTTGGCAGGATTCCCAAGGAGATGGCCATGCCTATAGAGCTACACAGATTTTTTTCCTTTGGTTATAACTATTCATCTACAGATGGAGAGTTTATTTGGTTATCTTTAGGACATTAAGAGTTCTCCTTATCATAGGATACTCGACAAGTCTCCATAGTGCACTGTACAAGGGCACAAGACATAGTGTAACTATATTTTCATCATATTCTCTAACTCAGTATCTAACTCAGTGCCAGAAAGACCTAGGCCTAATGCAGCCTGACTTTAAAGTCAAATTTTGTGTTAGCATTAAAAACTCCATAGTCTAGGAGACCTTATTTTTGCCAGCCTTCCTTTTATCTTTCTTTTCTTTCCCCATTTTCCTTCTGTCCCTCCCCTCACCAGCTCTCATTTTAAAAAGGATTTAATGTGTGCAAACCCCAGTATATTAAGGAAGAGCAGGAGTATCCGAAGCTGCCTTGAATGGCTCCCCTTAAGTGATCTCTCATTGTATTCTCTGCGGTGTCTGTGACACGAAGGGCTCCATGGCATCTGCTTTGAAAACACTGGTGTAGAAGAAGCAGTACCGCAGTGAAAATGAGCAGTTATACAGAAGATACACATACACCTAGACCTCCCAAGAAGTCTAAAAATGAAAGAGAGAGCTCTGATTAACTAGGAAAATTGAGAACAGAGAGAGGGGGCAAGGCGAATTTGAATATATATGTATATTATACTCAAACTGATAAATGAATGCAAATATAAATTTTAATATGTCAGTGTTGTGCTTATGTAACCTCCCATTCTTTTATTGTAAATTTTGAAATAGACCACACAGGAAAACGGTACTGTGTTGTAGAGAAAGCTTGGTTATCAGGACGTCTGGTTTGATGGAAACCCTGTTGTGTAGTTCTGAGAGGATCCACCACCTGCTGCGGTTTCTCTGTCTCCAGATCATGCCCACCTGAGGAAGAGTCGACAGGGTTGCCTGGAAGAATAAATCTGAAGGTCATTTGTGAATGATTTTGAAAGCATGCCAGAAAGGGTACTATAGAGTTGAATAGATTTTTGTCTTATTTATCTGTCTACTTTCATTTGATTCACCCTAGAACCTGCTAGGAAGGAGGTGGTTTATCTCTCCCTTTGTTGACTATGTATTAAAATTAGGATTCAAACTTATACTGTCTTTAAAATTTATAAACTCATCCTTCAACACAAGACATCAACTTTCAGGCTGTAGCAGAAAAGTCAGTATATTTTGGCAGACTGCAGCTCTATCTCACGTGGAACTTTTCTTTATTTACATCATGGTGCTGTCTATTTGCAGCGCTGTGACAAGCCTGAGGTTCCTCTCTAATTGGTAAAAACCAGCAGGTCTCTCTGAAAATCATTTATATACAAACAATGCCCATTCTGAAACTAGGGCAGCTGATATCTTGGGCTTCAGCTGCTTAGCACTTTGTACCTGGTCCTGATGGTAGAGTTCATGCATTAAAGATTGGTTCGGGGCCTTCCGAAGTCCACGCATGCAGATGCTCCCTAGGCGCAAGTGTTGATGCTAAAATTGATGGTTATTATCTTTTTGCACTTGATGGAAAATGAAAACAGCAAGAAGGTATAAACAAGATATGTTTCCTGTTTTTATTTAGAGATGGGTAAATTTTGAAATGCAAATGAAAAACTTTAAGGAAATGTTACATGTTGAAATGACAGAAACTTGCTTTCTTGAGTCTTGAGTTCCCTTTGGTTAAGATGCACTTTATTATTTTTTTTCTTAGAAAAAGCTAAAGGGAATTAAGAACAATAGGATACAATTTAAAGGAAATAGCTTTTAATTTTATTTTTATGTTGTTTCAGATGAAGTGGTTGAAAATCTTTTCTTATTGTACAAAATTCAATATTTCACAGACTAGTAAATAGGTTGAATGTTTCTCTCTTGAATGCAATATTGTTTGCACTGTAAATCTAAACATGTGAGATTGTTGCTGGGCAGTTTATGAAGCTCCATATGCAATTGATCTTATTACATGCAACCCTTTTTCGTCCTTCTTTGATATACAAAGTGCAATCAATAATACTGACTTTTGATTAATCCATGCTTTGATAAGCTGCTGATGATTAAGAGTTGCACTTTTTTCGCAATTCTTCTAGAAGCAAATGAACAAAACACTATATATTTTGTAGTTGCCCTTGATTTTGCCCCCTCCAGCTTTAATTAATTCTTTAACTTATGAGCACACATGATTATGTGCAACTGACAATTTTCACTTAAATTTTGGGACAGGTTCAGTTTATTAGATTCTTACATTGTGGCTCCATTCTCAAGAGTGAGTCAGATAGGCTACACTTCAAGTAAAAATAGTGTATAAAAATTAAGAACTGAGAAGGATATTGACTTTTCAATATATTACCTAATTTTTGTTACATTAGTCCAAGCTAACAAAAATAAATAAAGGTGGAATGACACCCTAAACATGTAAGATTTAGGTTCCTTTTGGTTGACTTCAACCATCTAACTATAAGGTCAGACAGGGGCTAACATCAGGAAATTCCTAGCTAAATGCCTGCCCAAATGTCTTCATTTGAAACAATTTAAAAAGTATTTTGTCAATATTCATTGAAAATGACTTGTACTGACTTTAAAACAAGTATATATCCTAGCATTTTCCTTCCTTATTTTCCACAGTATGACCATAAATCATTGTATTTTGATTTTTCTATAATACTCTTGACTTATATCCAAAATAAATTGTTTATTTCAAAGTTAATTTATTCCCGGTGAAACTTGCTGTAAGTTGAGGTGGAAGAACTTGGTGTCACTGTTCTAGGAGTTCACATCAGTCATCATTACAATTCCTCTGATCATCGGCACCATTCTCCTAGACTAAGCTTAGAGTGTATATTCGTTTTCCCTGATATTTACAAATGTTTTCTGCATTGCAAATTAGTGAACATATTTACAACCACAGAGAGCTGAACTATTTTAGCAATGGCTTTCTTTGTTTATATAATTTATTTTGGCTACATATAGAATTCTTGGCTTTCCTAGTAGTGTACAAGTGTCACGTCATCCTTCTCTAATGAAGCTTTCTCTCACAAGTTATATAGGGTTAAAATTCTGGCTTGGAAATTAACTTGTTCTATGTGAAGCTCTGGATTGTAAGGGTTGGTTATGCTCCCCATTGTCATCTGTACACAGGCTGCAAGCCGGTGCTGAACTAGACAAAAACTGGATCTGTATAGATGCTGTCATTAGGAACTAAGAAGACTGGGGGAAAGGACAGAGCTCAGTGGTGTCCAGCCACACTGAGCACTTGGTTGCAGGCAAGTGAAGCATTTCTGCTAATAGTTCACTCTACCAGCCGCCACAGGAGGAAAGATGAAATGCCCAGAGCCAAACTATGGCTACGCGCTCCAGCTCAGAGATATCCTCATTGTTATCTTTGCCAGGTACCTTAAGATGCTATTGTAGTTGGGCATGGTGGTGCAGACCTGTAATCCCAGCCGTTAGAAGGCTAAGACAGGAGGATCAGTGCAAGCTTGAGACCAGCCTGGGCTGCAAAAATGAGCTCAAGGCCAGCCTGAACTGCATAGCAAGACCCGGTCTCAAAAGAGACAAAAAAAAAAAAAAAAAATGTAACTCTGTTGTCACCTGCCCACATTGCATATTCATGAATTTTTGTGGCCCCTTGTAAATGCAGGATGAAAATGGACTATCTGATTTTTAAATATAAAAAGAATCAAAGTATCTTGCACAGAATAATGAAAAGAGTGGCAGGGTATAGTTGAACTTAACTTTCAGGACATGTAGTCTTAACTTCTTAGTCTAGTCCTTTCTTTTGCAAGTTCAATCACTAAATATCTATGCTATATATGTTATTGATAAGAAAACAATGAGCAATTAATAAGATATAACATTTTTCCACAATAGCTTTGCAGATAATGAAACTGATCATCTCATAGGTATCTGTGGTAAGTTTTTGGAAAGGATATATTTAAGAAATTTAATATATTATTTATAGCAAAAATTCATATATTTTTGATAGTGAACAAAAATATGTAAAATGTACATTAATGTGCCCATCAGTTTTTATTTATTTCAGTGAAGATAATTTATGCCAATTGGGGTCACTAGACTTACACAGACCATGCCTCAAGGAATTAGCTAAAAATCTGACATGTCAAAAAAATCGTGTTTATGGGCTGGGGAGATAGCTCTGTGGCACAAGTGCCTGTTTGGCGAGTGCAAGGTCATGAGTTCAAACCTCAGTCCTGAAAAAAAAATGTCCTTCAAAAAAATCGTGTTTATAAGGCCTGGAGAGATAGCTGAGTAGAATAGATGCTTGCCTGGCAAATGCAAGTTCCTGAGTTCAATCCCCAGTACTGCTGAAAAAATGGCATTTACATATAAAATTATATAGTATGAAGTTTGCTATACATAATAGTGTTAATCATCTATCTGTGGGAAGGCTCTTAAAATACTCCCCAAATCTCAAGTTAGAAAAATAAATAAAATTTCTAGTGGAAATATTTCAACATTGCAGAAGTTGAAACTTCTACAAAAGGTTTAATTTATTTATTTATTATTATTATTTTTTTGCAACAGCTGCCGTTACCTGACAAGAAACTCCATAGAGATCTCACTTCCATGTGAGTGTATGAACCTGAAAGATTGGCTGCTTACCTCAGTTGGCTTTTAAGCAAATCTTCTGAAATAAAGAGAAAGATGAGGTTTTGTTGTAATTGATTCAAAGCTCTGATAAGTTATGAAGCACAATCTTTCATTTGCATATATTTGAATTTTTATATGTAACATGAAAGAGAGAAAAACATATAGTAAATTGAGAGTGTGTCCTTTACACACGTGCATTGGGCATTATCTGATTTCTAGAAACTACTGTGAAAAACTGACAAAGAGAAAGTAGCATATAAAGGGGATATTGAATATTGCTTAAATATATCTCTAACCTTTGAATAATTCAATCACTATGTAACCTAAGTTAGGCTCAAAAATAAAAAAAACAATAAGTTCAATGAAAGAATAATTACGATACAAAGTGGACTTATAGAAATAATCAATGGAATAGGATTCAACTCTTTAAACAGTCCTCAGTAGCACAAGCTGGCTATCATCACATTCATACACATAAAAATATGCGATCAGGCAGCTGTACACCTGTTAGTTTCCATGATCATTTTATCCAGGGGGTGCTCAGGGGTGTGACGACCCTTGGGCAAGTCTTCCATCAGTTTCTTACTACTCCTGAATCTTTTGAATGAAACTGTGTGTGTGTGTGTGTGTGTGTGTGTGTGTGTGTGTGTGTGTGTTAGGGGGCAGTGATATCACCTTCAAAGTAGGTATCAGTTTGACAGACATGGCATAGTGAGTATTTTGCTCATAGCAAGTACTTAACAGGTAATATTAATGGTAATATTTCAGCACCGCCTATTTTTTTTTTTTTTTTTACCAATGCTAATGATGGATAATAGAGGCATGGGAAGCAAAAGTGAAATTTCCTATCTCTTGGTGTTTCCACTTTGGTAAAAGTTTTTTTAAGAAATTGTTTTGTCTTATGCTATGGAATTGCAATAGCTGGTACCCATAATTGGGCCAGTTCTTGGATTCACTTTTCCAATTATGCAGTTCTACAGTTTGAGAGCTAAAATGTTTTAATAAATAAATGAGATCATGTGGTGCAAGTGGAAGAAAGACTCAGTACTTTACGCTGGTTTTATTTTGTTATTAATTCTCATCCTGCTGGTAGAGTAGAATTGAGACGCAGGATGCAAACTAGTAAGAATATTTATAATGATCTACATTTTTTAACCTCTCAGTAAACTAAACTTACCTCATAACAATTATGCGAAAGAGTAAAAATTTATACAATCTAGGTATTTTCAAGTGCCAGAGTTGATGTCTATTGGCAAAATAATTTAATTTAGGTAGTTATAATTTGTTTTATAGCTGATTATTTTGGCTTTCATATATGAGTATTTCTCAATTAGACCATAATTTAACCAAATTTCTTTTGTAGTATTATATATTTAAATAAATTGATATGTACCTAACCAACAAAATTGTCACTGGTTTATCATGGCTTGACTAATATGGATTTTTAGTGCTAAAGCAAAGGCTGGTAAGATAAATTTCTTATTTATTAGAAATAAGAAATTAGATTTTGTTATAATATAAGCTTGGATTACTTTAACGAAGTGTAGATGGCAATTATCCTTTTTGACCCAAACTTGCTAAATAAGCAAGCATATTAAAACCCAAAATTCCTGTCTGTGTATGCCCATAAATAACTGTGTCTTAAAATTAGAGTATTTACAGTTGGTCCTTCTTTGCTTATCTGTCAGGAATCAAATTTAATGTTCTTCTTGCTCCACTGGATAACATCCAAAGCAACAAAGCAGTTGGAAGGAATTTCACTTCCTTTGGTGGTTGGGGTGATGGTGATCTCATCAACTGCAGCAGGGAAAACCAGATAGTTTTAAAACCAGCTGTTTCTAGCAAGAAAAAAAAGAAAAAAAAAAACTTTTAAGTCATTACACAGTAATTTCTTTTTTACATATTTACATTTTTTCTTTCTTTTTTTTAAGTTAAAGTATGCTGCTATAAAGGGCTATGGAGCTTCATGAACAGTCCCATGTCTGTGTCCTAAAAATATACAAGTCATGGGAAAGTGGAACAGTTGGTATTTATGAATAAGAATTGTACCTGTCCTTTTCAGTCTTTATGGCACTGGGGAAAGGTACAGATACACAATACTGAAAGCTGGTCTTCTTCAATGTAGGAAATTCTTTAGGTCAATCTTACCATATTCAGAACTTCTTGCAACCTGTGTAAAAATAGGCTGTTTTATGTTGAAAAGAGGAGGACAGTAGCGCTAAGTGGGTTGGGCAGTGACAGAGTGGAGCAAAGCCCGTGTTGTGACAGAGCAGATGGTAAGGCAGTGAGGGCACAGGCACTCTATCTGCCCATGTGGGAAGCATGCCTCCCTTATCCACCTTCCAACATAAAAAGCAAATGCCCTTTTCAACCTATTAATTTAATATTAGAAAAAGCAGAATAGCCTGCTCAGTTGTGGACTTTGCCCTACTTGTAAATTGTAAGGTAATAGAAGAATTAAATTCTTTCCTGCAGAATTCTGGGTTAATGAAGTTAATGATGGGATTTTAACATTTTTGCCATGGGATCTGCTCAGAGTGTGTGTTGAAGCTGTTTGCGTTATTCAGTGTGGAGGGGAGAGCTAGTACTTAAAGTGATGGTATTAAATTCCTTTTCTCTACCAACAGTAAATGGAGAGTTGATCCCCTCAAGTTGCCAATGGATAAAAGTTTCTAAACCTTCAGCTAATTCCCAAATGTTGATCATTTTGTCCAACTGCAGCTGCCTTTTTTCCAGGTATTTGGGCTTGAAAACTATCCCAGGACCACTTATACTATGCCTATCCTTGTGTATCTGGGTTCCCACCTTCTGTCTAACTCTTCACAGAGCAGAGTTGTGAAAAGTTCTTCCTCAAGTGAATTTGCGTTTCTGAGAGGATGTGCTTTGTGCAATAAGCAAGCAGCTTATGAGTAACAAAGGCATCTTCAGTATTTAGCAAAGGCTCATAGAGGCCATCTGACAGCACCTAAAATTGAATTTGAGGACGGAAAAGTGCAGAATAGCAACTTCTGTATTATTCTGAATTCCTGCCTATAGCAAGTTTTATTAATCTGATTTTTCAGATTACTTCCAAATATAGGAAAACAGCTGTGTTAATGCTTGCTAGGTGAAAGAGGAGTTAACATTTTAGTGTTCCCTGAACAGCTTGATAAAGCATGCAACTTGGGGAAAGTAACTTCTGTTTATTTTTATGTGTAGGCGTCATTTAGTGTGTATGTGAAGCAAGGATAATAGGCCCTGTTAGAAAATCACTTTGAAAACTCGTATATAAGAAGGAAGCAGAATTGCATTAGCATGATGTAGGTTTTGGCAAAGGTAACCGCAGGCTATTGTAAATAAGTGATCCTTGGAAGGTACACAAATAAATCTGCTTCCACAGAGAACTTCTCTATACATTTATTAAATGCAATCCCCTATCACACTACATTTCCCCTAGCATAGCTTTTCCTTTAGCTACAGTGTTCTGTCAAATCTGTTGACCTCTGCTGCTCTGAAAGCCACTCAGATCTATTGCAGGCTTCGGCTATGCAAACATCACACAGGCAGAAATCAAAACTAATTGTGTATACTCTATGTAATGCAGTAAATTAAAATCTAGACATTAAAAATATGAATATTAGACATCTGTTATTTTTAACAAAATAGAAGTTGTTTATGTTTACTAGATTTGTCTCCAACTTTACTTAAAATTTTCATAATCAGAAAATAGCATTTTTAGATATATGCATAGCTTTAAAGTATTTTTTATGTTTAAGTGGTGAAAATATAACGGAAGACTATTTTGTATTATCTGTTATGAATTCAAGGCTTATATTTGCCAGTAAATTTCAGATAAAAGTAAATTATACATTGAATATATAATAGTGTTTAGGAAAATAATTGAATATAGTTTTAAATTCTTTAAAGGGCATATGTCTCCTTGAAACTGGAGAATTATTTCCATTTGTTTAATTAGGTGTGTTTTTCTCTCAGACTGAATTTTTCTTATTGCTTATTAGAGATATTGGAGATGTTTATATTCTTTGACTGCAAATCATATTCTTATATTTATGAATTCAAATATTAATATGCCTTTGAGGAACTTACTTTATTTCCTACACTGAGGTAATTTCTTCCAAGTATAATTGAGAACAGTTTCAAATAGGATATTTAATTTACCAGCCAATATTTCTCAGTGGATACTAATATTTCTGTATTTTATTCTGTGAATACAGAGCTTTGTTTCCTTTTTAATTTTTGAAGACTTTTTTTTTTTTTTCCAAGTCAAACACTATTCTCCCAAACTGTTCCTAAGGTTCATTTATTGAGCACTATGTGTGAGATGCCATGCTGAGTACTTTCTATAGGCTTTTCCACTGAGCCCTTACCCAGAAGCTTCTGGGCTTTTATCTCATGCACTTTAGCAAGGATGCAAGCAAACCACTGAGAGTTCCAGTAAGTTGCTCAAGGTTATACTACCAATACACAGGAAACTGTTTTAACCTATTTTCTATCTGTAGTACAAGGATAAAAAAAGTTGCAGATAGAATGACATTAAAAATCCTTGATGGTATTTGCATCTAAGACAAATCTAATTGTCTTATATAATCATAGAAATCCTTTAAAAATAAGTAATTGGATGCTTACAGCCCTTCAAAATGCCGAACGTTGTTATGCACTAATGAAATGCATTTTATTAGCAAATAACAATTTGAAAATTAATTTTGCCTGAGTGAATACTCTAATGAAGATACAATAGTTTTCTTCCACTAACTTGCACCAGTTGCTAGAGATAAATGATGCTTATGTGCGAAGGTTTTTTTTTGGGGGGGGGGCTGGCTCAGACAGCTTAATGTTGGGTGCGGTGACTGAACCATCATCCCCTATGCTTGACTAGGATTTCCCTTTCAGGTGCTTAAACCACTGAGCTAACCTGAAAGCCCCCTGATGTTTATGTGAATTTCTTATGTTACCGAACTGAATGTCTTGTATCTGACAGCAGATAGGAGGATAGGTAGTGTTCAGTGTTGGTGTCTCTTTATATAAGTGATCCACACTAATATATGCAAAAACAAATGACCTCTAAGTTCAATTCTAACTCACAATTATTTTGGTTTTCTAAGCATTACATACTGCTAATAATAGTTGTAAATAACAAAAAAAAGTATCTAAGAATCACATCACAGGATAATGTGATACCTCTCAAGTCTCTTCAATTTGCCATCTATACTGTTGCCAGTGAAAAATCTCTAATCAACTCATATGTTTTCCATTTACATCTCTTATTTGTGATTAACTGAATGTAGTGTGAAGTTGAGACTTTCTTCTGGCTTCAGTCTTCCTTTCTGGCAAAATCTCTCGTCATATCTCCATGTCCAATCTCCTTCGGCCCTTCTGACCTTTTTAGATCATTGAATGTCAAATTCTCTGTTTGCCTGAAATAAACTCCTCTCCTGCTGCCTTGTAAGATCTATTCAAAGAATCTCCCTTTTATGGAAATTCTTCAGTAAAGTCCTTTTCGGAGCAATTCCTTCAAACTTCTCAGCATTATGAGCATTAATAGAAAGTTACCACTGCTTTACTTCTATGCCACCAGTGCAGTAGTCCAATGTTTTTGAGGGTGAGAAGCCTTTCCTGACACTGATGGGGAAGACGAGAAAAGTGCTGCGACATCAAAACTTCGCATCCACTATCAATGCCTGGGGCTCACAGGAATGGACTCCACTGATGAGTGCATCCTTGAAAATTATTCTAATCATTTGACTGTATGTCTACTTTGTGCGACTTTAATATAAAGCTCAATAAATATTTGATGTCTGTAGGAACAGACAAAAATGTACAATATAAATTTATCCCCCAGGGGATATATGTTTGAGTTCAAATTATTTGTAATTGTTCTTTTAAAGATATTTTAATACTTACAAAATAGTTTGGATGATATTTCAGCGTGGAGGTTTGAGTTGAGGTTAACAGATAAGCAGTACCCATGGGATTAGGATGCTCCAACGTAAGTTTTGCCTATTGTCACTCTCTTTCCTTTACTGGAAATTGTTGAGGTTCATATTAGCTGTCTATGCTATGCAAATGTTGCTCCAAATCCTGTGGAAAATGTCCTTCAAGAGCAACGCAATATTCATACTTTGTTATAGCATCGAAGGATAGTCTATTGTTTGAGTACAACAGATGTTATACTGGGGAGATGTATTTCAAAAATTTCAGGGGCTAATGTCTAAACTGTAAAGTTTCAGCATACCAGCAGCAAATGAGTTTTCAAGAGCTTCCTGAGTCTAAAATCTGGGCTCCAATCTCTAACTCTATAATTTCATCAGCAGGAAGTGCCTTTTGCAGACTTTACTGTGGGTCTGATAAAGCCACTGATTCTGCTCCTGTTGATAAACTCCCTACATTAAAGGCTTGAGCCTTCAACAATTTTCAGTTTCAAGCAAAACCTAGCAATTTTATTTTCTATATGCCTCTCATTTACCCAGAGTAATATGCTGCCCTTTCTGGGGGCATATCAGCATTGCTCAGATCGGGATGGTGAGAGAAGTGTGCTAGGTTCGTTTCCCAGAACACTGGCCATTTCACACTGACTGGATTGGAATTCTTTCTGTAAACGAATAATGAAGGAGCCTTTGCATTTTCAGTCATAGTGGCAAGGGAAACCTCAGATGGGTGGCTAACTTAGACTTCAACTTACTTTCTGTTCTCCTTATCTTTGAGTAGAAAAATCCAGAGAGAGAGAGAGAGAGAGAGAGAGAGAGAGAGAGAGAGAGAGAGAGAGAGAGAGAGAGAGAGAATGGACTGGCTGTGGGAAGGTAAGTGCTGGCACTAAGCGAAAGCTGAATCAGGATTTTGTATGGGTTTGGATGCTGCCAGAATGCCTCAGCGGGCGCAAGTGTCAGGTAGAAGGAAAAGCTAAGGTCAGCATGCTATCATACTGTGCAATTTTAATAGGGGTGAGTGGGGGATATTTGTACACATTTACTTATGTTTACTGATAGATATTCCTGCAGAGTAAATCAGTAAAAAATAACAGTTATAGACAAGTCAGGCCAACAGTTCTGTTGTTTTCTTTGTATTAGAGTGTTCTTTAAGTGAAAAATGTGAGCATTTTGGTGTGGTGCTGAGAATGTTCAAGGCTTTTATCTGGACTCTAATGTCAGAGAGTCATAAATACCCAATTTCCCACACAGTGGACCCTACCTTACTTAGGTGAAGGGTGGGAGCATTGTACAAATAGTCACACAGCCACTTGCTTTGACCTCCAAACTGATGGCTTCATTTGGAGGAGAGGATAGGAGAGAGGGTGCTTTGAGCAGATTGCATCTTCAATTTTAGGATGCATTCTTTGCCACATCAGGGATGTATCAGGGCCAGGAGCAAGTCAGGCTGCGAAGTCTTGATCTGCTTAGCCATCTGTTTGCAGACCCGCGGATATTTGCAGAAGCTTATTTATCTGGGCTTCCACACAGTATCTAGTAAAAACCGATCTCTGTCCATGTGGGTTTGCACTGCCAGGAAAGCCTGGGCCCAGTGTGGCAGGGATCAGTCATCAGCTTGGGCAAACTGTCAGTAACTACAGCTCTTCCTCACAGGCCAAGAGATGAGTTTGGACTCTTCATGGTCCTTCACACACAGCAGTCACTTCATCTGGGGCCTTATTAATTTATAAGAGCACTCCACAGATGGTGAGCTCTTCTTTGTTCCATGGTTACTTTATCCCTCTCAGCCTTTACTGAGGCTCTAATGAGAAGGAACAGGCAAGGTGTCAGCTGTGTCCAGTAAATAATGACTACCTTAGCCTCACGTCCGAAGGACAAGAACATAAAACTGAAACTGTACTATTATAGTTGACAGAGATAAATGCACATTAATATTTTAATTTCAGAAAATAACATTCTATTCTAAAAAGCAAAACATTTTATGGATAAAGCCATAAAGAAAAAAAATACAATCAGCTGTTCCATAGGGTGGGTCCACGTAGCCTGATGCATGTCTACTCTTAGGGTCCTCTGAACACTTGCTCCAGTTCAACTTCACTACTGAACAAGGCTATGACTAGTTGCCTCGGTTCACATTGTAAATATTAAAAGCAGGAAACAAGGTGTAGACTTCTGTGTCTTTGGAAAAAAAAAAAAAGTCTGCTAGTGAAAAAAGCCTAACTTTGTATTAATTTATGTCATAGACATAGCAATATAGAAGAAAAGTAGAAATAGTTATTTCACTATGTCCATCTGCAAATTAATTTCTTGCCTTAGTATTTTCCCAGGAGTGCTCCGCCAGGGCACAGAACTCCCTGCGGTGACTCCGATGAGGAACTCCATGCTCTTCCTGTGGGCGCCTTCCCACCGTCTCCTCCACTGACACTGACCTCTAGGACCCCAGTTGCCTTGTGCTGGGCTCTGACAGTCATCGTTCCTCCACATGAAATTTTATCATTCCCTTTGCTTCAACCAAATAGCCTTTTATCCCTGGCTGTCTTGCCACATAGTCCTGTCGGTGCCTCCTGTGTGCCCACTTATCTTCCCTCACTACTGAATAGCGAGTGTCGACAGCAAACTCAGGCAGCGTCAGTGGGTGTGGTCTGCTGGGGAAAAGCCATCAGTGGTGCTCATGTTGGAATGAAAAAGAAGCCAGTGCTACAATGAAAAGAAAAGTATGCGGAATGTACTGCAAATTTCTACTTTAGGAGTTATTTCTGAATTTCTTTCTCTAAAATTTTGTTTATTTTTGCAGAATAAAAAATAGTGATAGAAGGAAAATCAGGGCCAGTGAGATAGCTCAGCAGTCTAAAGTGCCTGCTTAGGCAAGCTCAGGCAACCACAGGGACCGTAGTTTGGCCCCTGGCATCACGTGCTATTCTAGTCCCACCCCCAGGGCAGGCTGAGCCACATAAGATAGATAGATAGATAGATAGATAGATAGATAGATAAATAAATAAATAAATAAAGTTTTTTGTTTTTTTAAAGAAGGAAAACCAACATTAGAAACAATATAAGATTTCACTCAACAAAGTAATAGGAATTCAACAATAGTTGCTGTATTACATGGTGCTATCTTCAAATTAGTGTTCAGATTACTACATATAAACATGGAAGATTCATTGAAAGAAAAAAATTAACAAGTTAGAAGAAACTCAAAAGTGGAAAAAATTGGAGTTAAAAAATTTAAGGATTAACTGCTCCTTTCAAAAGACCAGCAGAAATCTACAGTATCATCCTCCCAACTATTTTGCATATATCCCTAAATGTATTTCTCCCTCCTTTCCCCCATTTCAAGTTTTTCTTCCCATTAAACAATTTCTTTCCCTTTCACAGTATCCATTGTACCTTTCTGATTTTCATTACTCTTTCAGGTTCTGACACTCATGAGATAATATGATATTTGCACATGTGAATCTGATTTATTACATTTACCAATATAGTGTGTAGCTGCATCCATTTATCTATCAAAGCCCCAAATTTATCTTTTTTATAGCTGAGTAATACTCCACGGTGTAAAAATACATAGCTTTTTTATCTATTCCTCAGTTGATGAGCATTTGGGTTGTTTCCAAGATTTAGCCATGGCAAATTGTGCTGCTATAAACATGGACTAGAAAAATACCCAGGAGGGGAAGAGAAGGCTTGAATAAGATCTCCAATCCTAGTTTTTTGAGAAATCTCCATGCTGATTTCCATAATGGTTGTACCAGCCTGCAGTACCCACCAACAATGGAGAAGTATCCCTTTTAGCCCACAGTCCTAAATTTCTTGGAGAATATATATCTCTGTTTGAAAAGTCTAGTATCACATCCACAGGGACTATGTGAAACGTGTCACAGAAGTTCAGCTATGCCTCAGCAAAATATTGTCAGTTGAAAACAGTTGGCTTCCTCCTGAGGAAGAAGTATGACAAAGCCAACCAAATCTACAAGTAATGAGGGTAGCCTAGTGTGGGGGCACAAGCCTGTGCTCACAGCACTCAGAGAGCTGAGACAGGAGGGTCACTGTGTATTACATAGCAAGTTAATGAGTTCAAGGTCATCCTAATCTGCAAAGTGAGACTATCTCAAAAAGCAGTGGACAATCCCACAAAAATGCAAATGCAAATAAGTGATTTCCAGTAGACGACCCAGTAATTTTCCATCCTGGAACTTTTTTGAACAAGAAGGATACAGGAGTCGGTGGGCTTGGCATCTTTTACTTCTCTTGAGAATGGAGTGTAAATGAGCAGAGAAACAAATCCATCCTTCTGCTAATGAAGAAAATGAGGCTTTTCAAGTCATTTGGTAGCTAGTGTCAAGTAATATTCCTAATGTGGAACAGAATTAAAAGGTATCACTTTTCAATGCATTTATTTGTTGCAGAGTCTCACTACACAGCTTGGAGTCGTGGTGATCTCCCTATTCTGGGATTACAGGCCAGGTGGGTGCCACTACACCCCAACTCTGGCAGGCTCATTCTGCCCTGGCAGCGGGGCTGGCTCAGCTTGCGGTGCTGGGAATTGAACTGTAGTCCCTGTGCTTCCCTGAGCTTACCTAAGTAGGCACTTTAGTTCACTGAACTATCTCGCTGGCCCCAGAAGTCACACATTTTGATTGCTCATTGTTTTGTTGTAAACAATTCTAATATTTTAGAGTCATTTACTTTATGACTTAGATCCAACATTGGTATGAGTAGTCATATGTTCTATAGCTATATTATTTTTGAAAAGCTTG
The DNA here is from genome assembly GCA_004027025.1 of Myocastor coypus. NCBI lineage: Eukaryota > Metazoa > Chordata > Mammalia > Rodentia > Myocastoridae > Myocastor > Myocastor coypus. The sequence continues at coordinate 68,981 of PVJA010000091.1, read as the reverse complement.
AGAAGAGGCTCGCATCTTGGATCTCTGTTTTTTACATAAGAAGGAATACGGATGCACAGATGACACCAAGGAGGGTTCGAGTGAGCCGAAATGAAGACTAAGGTGGTTCACTGCATGGGAAGATGGCAAATGAAGAAACCGGGTTTGCAAAGCTTCTTATAGGCCGGTCATTGTGGCGGTGAATATTCACACATCACTTCACACGAACGAGTCTAATTCCTTACTGCCTCTTCCTCTCTCCAAGGGCCACTGTGTAACTGATCGAAATGTGAACAATAATTTCTCAAGCATACTTGCAACAAAAGGATGAGTTCTTAAAATCCATATAGTACAAAATTCAAAAAAGAATGACACATTTTCCATGTATAGCAACTGAATAAAACAAATAATTCATAGCAATTATTTAAAAATGCAAGAACTCCAACCAGAAGGGCCATCAGAGGGTTGCACAATTCATCAAATAAAAATAGTAATTTGACTGTTAGACACTGAGTTGCCCTTGCCTTTTTCCAAGTTCAGTCATTGTTGTGCTTATTCCAGTTATCTCCTCTTGCCAAGTACAGACAGCAAAATTTAAAGCCACAGCATACAGAAAAATAGATTTGAAGCTTAGCCAGGGCCACTTTCGGTATTTTCAGGAAAATAAATACAAACTTTATTTTAGCTGATGGGGTAGGGAAAGCATGCATGAAAGATAAGTAAATGCATTTTCATGACTACCATAATGGGTTGGCCCAGAAACAGTCTTTCAAATTTTAGAAGTTAGAAAAAGATATTACTATGCCCTGTTCCTTTTACCTACCATCCTTTCTTTTTAAAAGAGAAGAAAAAATGAAGGAAGAAAAAATTTTCTTGAAGTTCAAAAGAACGAGCATCTAGAAAGTCTAATGGAACTCTGAAGTTTTTCCTCGGAATCACTTTGAGGCTAGAGTGACAGTTTTGACAAAGTTGGCTGCAATTAAAGTGTTTCGGTCTAGTTAGGACTTTCTTTACACTGGACCCATTTGTCTACCCTGACTTCATTTTCACTTAAGGTTTTTGAGAAAAAACAGAAGTGCAGACATACCAACTCAGAACACCTTCCCAAATTTTGGATAAAATTTCACTTAATGCAATTGTGGCGCCACTATCACGGATAGGATGGTACAGTTCAAAATATGTTTATATAACGTGGCTGCATGCCTTGGAGATCTTTTAAATTCCTTCCTGAGAGCTCTAGTCACTCAGTGTTCACTCATCCAAAACCCTTTCTATTCTCAAATATCTCAGTTTCACTGGAAAAGGTAAGTGTAGAAGAGAAGAAAATAGATGCAGATATTTCCAAAGCTTTTATTTTTCCCATGAATCCTCAATTTGAAGAAGAAATGTACTTAACACAGTGATTGTGATATTCTAAAATATATTGTTTTAAATCCTACTCTTTCACAGTAAACCATACGGTTTGATTAGTGCTTTTGAACTGATAATGTAAAAAAAATTATTTAGTATTGCAAAAGACTTTGGCCTCATTTGTATTTTGCCATGGAAGAAATGAAGACTCTTAGCTCTCAGGTAATTTAATTTACTCACAATCAGGTGGAACAAGAATGCAGTCATTGTTATTTCAAGTGCAGTGCTCTTTGAGCAACATAATGCCATCTCTACTTACTACAAGTTCAAATCTCGCCTGGAGTCACAAGTATGAACATTTCTTGTTACTTTGCTGTTCAACAAGCAATATAAATGAGTTATATTCTTCCTAGGTATTGATTCCATCCTGAAAATCATTCAATTGATAACAATTAGCAGTTTTAGATGAGTGGATGAGTATCATAGAGTGAGGTTTGAAGCTAATTAAAGCAGAATTCTGGGAAGCCGTGTTCTTCCTTTCCTGTTGGATGGTTAGACATTAAACCTTGGGGCTGTCAAATGAGCAACACCTTTGCATCAGTATTAAATTCACACACAAAGAAAATTAATTACAGGAAAGCCATCTCAAGCCCACTTTGTCAACTCTCTCGACAGGAAATTCTCACTTAGGCAGGAAAAGTCAAGTACCGCTGTCTTAAAATATTCTTGTTTTCATAAGCCTGCTCTCGTTTTTTATTTTCTTTTGAAAGAGAGATGAGGATGTAGAGGCTTTTGTTTTATTTTTTGATTACCAAGAGACACATTCAACTGAAAGATTAAGGTTTAGTGAAACAACAAGCCAGGCCATGGATGAATTCCCTCAAGACTGTTGCCAAGTTGTATTACCACTAATGAATTGTAAGGACTCAAATGTTCTTGGCACTGAGTTCATATCTATGTGAAGGATGGACCCTAGAAAGTCATGTTGTCTTTACTTTAAAAGATGCCCAGCCCTCTCTCAACAAAACAAAACAAAACAAAACAAAACAAAACAAAAAACATGTCCAGCCATGTATCATTTGCCTTCTAATGATGGGTGCAGAAGTGTAAACTGATTGTCAAAATCAATCAGTTCACCTAAATTTCATTTGCATATTTCAATTAGAACATAAGTCTAATTAAATATTTTTTAGATAAATACATTGTGTGAGTTCATTCTTAAATCATCTGTATGCTAGTTACTTGCACAAAGATTTTCATATTCAGTAAGGACAGATTGTGAACATTGAAACTGGGAGCTCGATAACCTTGGAAAATGATACCTACGGGAATAATTCCCAAGTCTGTTCTTTAGGATTATCATGACTTCAGCTAAGCAAAGTCCCCAAGAGCCTCTTTGATGATTTAGTGGTGTTTTCTATATTACTTATTACCTCACTTTTGAAGGGACCAATTACTTTTCACTTTCTCTGGGTAATCATGGTTGCTTTGGGTTTCTGTGTAGAAAGGCCATGCCACTGTTTATTACTCTCGCATTGCAAAACTCATCACCACCGACCATCCACAGACTTGAATGAGCATAAATTACCTGTCAATGAGCAGCTGAACATTGCTTCAGACAGTATATTTGCTTTCGAATACAGATTAACAGTTTGAGAGGGGGAAATCACATCATCTTTCAACTGCTTATCGCTACAAATCTGCTGAAGCTATTACTGAATCCACAAAACTATCTAATAACTATGTTCAGAAAGGAATGACTGGGCAGCTCAGTAGCTCAGCACATTAAAGTGCCTGCTGAGGCAGATCCAGGGGTTGGTGGCTTCATCCTTTGCCTCCTGTGCTGTGCCAGCCTTGCCCCGGGGCATGCTGAGACTTATTGACACCGGGCATGGTGGTGCACAGCTGTAATCCTAGTTCTTGGGAAACTGAAAACAGGAGAATCACTACAAGTCCAATCTGTGTAGTGAGACCTTATAGTCCTGTAGTCCCTGTAGACTCTGCTCTAAAGAAATAAAATAAAATAAAAAATATATATATAATGACTAAAAGTCATAACAACTAATGAATGTTAAATGTTAAATGAGTATTTATAACATTTGAGGTTAAAGCTTAAGTGCATATGTAACTATTGTTGCATACAATATCATAGAAAATACTGTATAGCTCAAAAATAATGGTTTAGAAGTTAGTGTTCTACATAAATAGAGTATACAAAATTAAAAATTAAAATTTGATCAATGGAATTTATTTTTCATTTACTAAATTTGTACTGAGATGCATAATTTCTATTTGGAAGAAGAACTAACTTACTAAATCATCACTTTTCAATAATTTCCTTAACCAAATATTTATTGACACAAATATGACAGAGGGCATGCAAGAATGAACAGTAAGGACAGGCAGACAGTACCAAAGAAAGCAGTTAGGCAGGAGGATTTGAAACAGTGCGATGCATTTCTTCTTATTAGAATATAACTCACTGAGGGCTAAGTAAAATAAGTGCTTGCCTGGCAAGCACAAGGGCCCGAGTTCAATCTCCGGTTTTGGGGAAAAATATATATATACATATATCTATCTATCTATCTATCTATCTATCTATCTATCTATCTATCTATCATCTATCTATATGAAAAAGTGCTGATTTAGTAAGTTAGTTCTTTTTTCCAAATAGAAATTCTGCATCTCAATACAAATTTAGTATATTTCTCTACACTTGTAGAGAAATAGCTGTAGTGTAGAATATATGAACTAAAATTTGAAATAAACAAGACTTTCATTACAGTGAATGAGAAAGGAGCAAAAGAAAGCATCAGCAATCAGAGGAGAAAGTGCAACTCTATGAATTACGGCAGTGTTAGGGTTGGCTTTGGACTTCAAAGATGTGCCAGTTGTGGGTAGGCAATGTGAGCCCATATCTGAGAGACCCTCCCTTAACTAAGTCCCTGCAGTATGTGAGATGTTCACGCAGCACAAAGAGAAGCACTGTCTGTGACAATGTTGGCCCTGTCAGAAATACAAACATAAACTTTGATAGGCCCATGCTTCGAGCAGTGAATGGAATTCTTACTGCTTGTGTGAACTCTGTGTTGAAAATTGAATGTGTAGTCATTCCAAGTTGGAAGTCACCCAAAAGACCTGCACAAACAAATATCAAGTCTTTCCACTAAAATAAATTATAAACTAATCCTCAAGTTACTCTTACTGATAAAATTCCGAGGAAATTAGCTCCAATTTGGAAAAATTATTCAGCATCTGAGAAAAGATTGTATGCTTGTAAAAATATTATTATGAGCTGTCAGATGTACAAATACTTCAATAGAGTATAATTATAACACAGATAATATTGGATTATTTAGACTTGCTGCACTACTGAAAACATTTAAAATATTGGGTAGAAATATTTTTAAAATATCCTCTTCCAAATCTAAATAGTAAAACATTATCAAGTTAAAGTCTAGCCTGATCCAGGAAGGTAAGTAAACAATAGTTAAGCTGTCTCACCCCAGATATAATTTGATAATCTTGGAATTTAATACATGGTGGATTTTACACGTGGGAAGCAATTAAGTTAATGTCCAGATCTAGTAGCACATTAATGTTGTATTAAATGCGGACCCTCTATGGTCACAAATTTATATAAAAGTAAGTGAGAAATAAACTTTTCCTTTACCACTAATTTCAAGGTATCACAAGTAGTTGATTTTACATTGAAAAGAAAAATAGGGAAAATTCATGGTTCTTAAGACTATGAACATTTTCAGCTCCAATTTACATCACTTGAGTGGACCACAATATTATCAACTCAGTTTGTGCTTAGGCTCTTTCCTGACTGGTGAAATCTGTAGGGACTTTACCAAGAAAAAAGGAAAAAGTAGAAAACAGTGACTTTCTAAGGGAAGAAGTATCTCTTTTTATCATATTCTTTTTTTTTTTTTTTTAAATTTTAAGGAAGGGTCTACAGGGTGTTCAGGTCTCACTACTAGATCTGACTCGTAGTGATCTGCCTGTTTGCAGATGCGATGACAGGCGCACGCCACCATACTGAGTCTCACTTGCTGTGTCAGGGCAACCTGGAGGCAGGGATGGCACCACAGGCCTGGGAATCGAACCCCTGGCCCCTGTGCCTGCTTGCAGGCACTTTAATCTGCTGAGCTTTTTGGCTGGCCCTATCACAGTTCTTATAGAGTCTCCATTACATTTTTTTCAAATAAAAAGGAATGCACATAGCAAAAAGTCATAAACATAGAAAGCAATAGGAGCCACAGTACTATGGCATGAGAGAAAGAACATAAAACAAAGCAGAGAACTCAAATAGACCTATAAGTACGTCACAAAGATAAGACAACCGTGTTTTCTGTATTTGTCAGGTTTTTCAAGGGAAACAGTACCAAGAGGAGATACATATCTAGACATAGTTTTATCACAAAATACTAGCTCATGCAATTAGGTAGGCTGAGCTGCCCAGTAATCTATTGAATGTAGATTAGAGAATCAGGAAGTTGGTAGGTAGGACTCAATGGTAGTACTTCTGTCTAATGTGTCTGAGGCTCTGGGTTCAATCATCACTACTGAAAAAGAAAAGATGAAGAGCCGGCCGGATAGCTGAGCAGACTAAAGTGCCTGCTTAGGCTGATTCAGGGAGAGGGGTTCAATCCCTGGCATACTATGCCATCCCTGCCCCCTGGGCTTGCTGAGGTAGTGATTGAGACTGGGCATGGTGGCACCTGCCTGTAATCCCAGTGCTTGGGAGGCTGGAAGCAGGAGGATCACTATGAGTCCCATCTACATAGTGAGAACCTGTCAACTCCATACTAAATACATTTAAAAAAAGAAAAGAAGTATTAAAAGGAAGCTAGAGTGGTAGTTCAAAAGCTTGAGAGACAAAGAGTCTATCATACATTTTCTTCACTGAAGGACCAAGAAACAGTCAAATGGAGGTAATTCACCCGTTTTTTTTTTGTTTTTGTTTTCTATTTAGATCCACAATGGATTGGATGATTCCCATCTGCATTGAGGAGATCATTTTCTTTAATTAGTCCATTCATTTAAATGATAACTTCTTTTAGGAAGACCCTTATGGACACAGTATGATATATATTTCAATCAGTTTTCTAGGCATGCCACGGTCTAGTCAAGTTGATTCACAAACCTAACCATCAGACTCACTATGTCTAAAAAGCTCTGAAGCAATACTAGAAATATCTGTACATATTGAGTACTCTAAAGTGACAGGGTATCTGAAAAACAAGCAAGTAGGTTTTCTAAAAAATGTGCATAATCAAAAACAAAAATTCTGTGAGTAATGCCAATACCATACTAAATGCAACCAAAGACAGAATTAATTAATTTGAATATGTGAAGAAGATATTACTCAGATGTAGCATGTACAGAATTTGCAAATCTTTGACTCTGGAATTCTGCAGATAGTTCTTTGCTCAACTGCAAAAAGATATACATGCATTTATTGTAGCATTAACTATATATTAAAACTTAAATTAGTGTAAACCTGATAAAATAGTGACATTTTCATACACTGTGTATCACAGTTGAAAGAATTAGACTTGAACTCATACATCAATATATATCATCCTGAAAAATTAGTTTGAAAAATTTGAGAATTAGATTGAGTGTACTAAGAGATATTTTAAAACAGATGGAACATCTCTATATATTCCTGATAGAGAAATATGGAATAAATAGGTAAATTAATGCACATCAACCTCAGGATAATGGGGAGCTCTTTGAAAACCCCTGTTCAGCTTTTTGATATTAAATAACTGACTTTTCATTTCTATGCTTGTATCTTTAAGCTAAAATAGCTGCAAAATTGGATGCTGAAGCATTACAAGGACCGGAGGAGTTTGTAGCAGAAACAGGAGCAAAACGATGTTTCTTTCTGTGAGAGCTGTCTCTGTCCTTGTCACAGAAGGAGGACTAGGAAGTGAGAAAGCAAAGAGGAATTTGGAGGCCAACTTCATCTTGACTTTGGTTAAAGTACTACAAAGCTTTCTGAATTTTGTACAGTGGTTTATTCCTTTTAAAGCACTCTACTGTGCATGATTTATCATGTACAAATAAATTAGAGTTGCCCATAGGATCCTAAAGATTTCAAACATTTGATGATTTACTTAAGGTAAAATAACAGGCTGAAATAGTTCAGAGTAGAATTTCTTTCTTTCTTGGAATTATGATCTTTTTTCACTTCATGACTTTCTCTCTCACCCTCTCTTGACCTAGCTTCCAGTTCAAGGAGAATACCACATACATTTTTTGTTACACAGCTTGTTTTAATGTGCAGAAAAGCTCTGAATAAAAAGAAGAGAATGATGCATTCTACTGATACTAAAACCTAGCAAAAGAAGTTCATAAATCAAGTTGGCAGTAAATCTTCAGTGGCATATAAACTTGGGAATGAATAAAAGTATTGCTTACCTTATTGGGACTATGATATCCATAAAAAATGTTGCAGTGTGGCATGGCAGCGTTGAGGCACACCTGTGAAGGGCCAGGTAGCCTAAAGCAAGAGTTGTTTGATCTTCATTATTGAAGGAAAAAGCCCACTTTACACTCTCTTTCTTGGAGCTTGAGATGACCCCAGAAAACAGGTCTCTTTTCTTTGAAATATGGTCCTTGTCAATTTCTCAGATAGGAACAACTTGGCCTCATATGGTGCAAGTTTTACTTTATAATTATATTCATTATGATTTAATAAGCACTGTATTAGTACACAATGTCACAGGGAAAAACGTTTTTGGCAACTATATTGAATTTAATGCTATTATAAAACATACAAGGTGGTGCAGATTTTCAATTTGAAGAGATCACATGTGGTTTATGCAGTGAGACATGAAAGAGACAAAGTGTTGTTTTAGAGGAGGTTTTCCAGAATGTACTGTGGTACTAGAGTAAGTAGAGATGATCGTCCAACCTTAGGTACCTTAGAAAAATTTGTTCCTACACTTTCATAGCTTCTTGATCCAAAACCAAATTCTAAAATTTATCCTTTTAGATTTCAATGCCAGCTTTCCTTTAATATGCAATGCTGTATTTTGCAACTCGATCTTATAGTAATTCATTGTAAAATTAGCACTGTAAGTATTTACCTTATAAAGCTGTTCCAAAATTGAAGAGCATGATCTGGGTAGCAAAGAATACTCAGAAGTACCAAGCGATGGCTTGCAAATCATCTCACCTTGAACTTTCTACTAGCTGTGTAATCACAACGCGGCCCTTGTGGAGGCGCACACTCAACTCATCCCACAGTGATTCCATTTTTCCATACATTCAGGTTGTTCATTTCAACATAAAATTCAGGGAAACATTGCTTCATTATGTAAAGAAACTGCACCCAGGATGAGTTAATTCCTTTTTTCTTAATGTAATTTTCACTATAATTACTGACACATCATTTGAACAAATTAATGGGCCTTGCTGTATCATTGCTGTCTATGCATATGTAAAACTTTGATCCCACTCATTCTCTCTTCTACCTTCTCTTTCCTTTCCTTCAATCCTCTCTGCCCTCATCCTATTCACCTTCTGGGAAAGTCCCAAGGATGAGAATTGTTTCCAATTTAACCAAGACTGGAAAACTTTAGCTACTACTGTTTAGGAAGCTTATAATCTTTGCTTCAGTTCCTTCTGTCACAAGATGAAATACTTTATGATCCAGTACAGAGCGGGGTGTGAGTCAGTGGCAGACCTGTAACTTGGAAGTGCTGTGCTTTAGAGTCCCAGCCGTGTCCATCCATGCACCTCCTGGACACATCTCTGTTGTTCCTCTATCCCAAATTAAAAAAAAATTCCATAGTGAAATGTCCATATTACATAAGCACAAGACATTTCTTCTTAAAAAAATGTATAAAGTTTATTTATCTTATTTGACACTAATTTGAGAAGGTCATCTAGATTTTTTTTTTAACCTTTAGTTTGTCCTTGCCATCTGTTGACCTCGGTACTTCTCCAGGATAGATCATCTTGGTGAAAAAAAAAAAAACAAAAAACAAAAACAAAAACAAAACCCAAACAAACTTGTTGGTAAGTATTTAAACAATCGAGAGAGCTGTTGCTTGAAGAAAAGAGAAAATAAATGCATCTAAAGGTATTGCTCATGGCTGAATACTCTGGTCAAACCTTCAGTGAAACTTTAGATTAACCAAGTCACACTAAAGAAATTTTCAATGAGTTGTTCTGGCTATAACGCAGACTTGCTCTTCATTTTTTAAATTGAAATTTAGTTACTATGTTTTTAATATACACTATGACTAAAGAGCTGCTACTCACTTCATTGTTATTTATTGTTGCATAATATTCCACTGCACAGGCACATTACATTTATTTATCCATTCACAAATTGATGAGCATTTGCATCAAGTCCACTGGGGGTTTCTTTTTCTTTCTTTTTTTTTTTTCCGGGACCGGGGTTCAAACTCATGACCCTGCACTTTCCAGTCAGGCGCTTGTGCCACGGAGCTATCTCCCCAGCCCCCTGGGAGTTTCTATGAAAAATGCTTCTGAGAAAATTTACAGTCTAGACTGTGTGTAGTCTCACGTGTTTTCGCGTCTCTTCAGTGTATCTTCAGCAAACACTTCTCGATGCACATAGCTTTAATTTCCTGAGGCCAAAAGCAATAGTTTTTGACCATTTTGACCATTCATGCTGTTGCTTTATTAAAAATAATTTCTCAGACCTTAACCTGGAGGTCAATATTGCTGTTCTAAGCTAATATATTATGGAATAATTTGTTATATAACACTAGTAATTATAATGGCATTTTTTTTTTACCACATACTACATACGAATATTCTTACTGCATACTAAGTTCACAGTGGTACACATTTAAGATTTTTATTCTCAAGGCAAAGCCCACAAAAGAAAAAGGAAGTCGGAAGACAAGAAAGTATGCTAATGCTATGACTAACATGCTCTTCTCTTTCCCCCTAAAATCATATTAACAAAGGCAACCCTACTAACGTGTTTTAGCCTGAGCATATGATTCTATACATGGGTACAAGGATGTCATTTATCCTCTACATTTTTTTCATTCCAAGTACTTTCATGTTAAAATACACTGTACTATAAATTACTTATTTTTTATTTGAATGTTGGAGATAGCCTATTCTCTTTTTTTAATGATTAGCACAGGGTCTGCAGGGTTTCACTATATAGTTCAGACTCACAGCAATCCTCCCGTGTTCAGTCCCCCGAGTGCTGGGATCACAGGCAGGGGTCATCTTGCCCAGTCTCAATTGCTGTCTCAGTGCACCCAGGGGGCGAGGTCAGCATAGCATGCCGGGGACAGAACCTCAATCCCTGCTCTCTGTGTAAGTAGGTGCTTTAGTCCACTGAGCTATCTGGCTGGCAAGATAGCATATAAATTCACTATTTTGGAGTTAGCTATCAGTATGTTACATTTTTTTTTAGGTGCTTTAAACAATTTATTTAACTGAAATGGACTTACATTTGTTTCTGAAGTGACTTCCATTTATTTGGATACATCTTTTCCCAATGGTGATTTACAAGATCTTCAAGCCAATGTAAATATTTTATAAATATTTGGGTATACACCTGCACAATACCTCAGCAATACTTTTCAGCAAGAAAACACTGAAGAGTAAAGACCAGACACAATTACTCACTACGGTGAAAATCTGCTGAGATATGTTTGAGGTAAGAAGGCACCTCATAGCTCTTCAACTAAGAAAATCACCCTTACAACAAAGGGCAATTTTATTTTTATACAGGACCTAGAACTCTTAAGCTGCCAATTAGGTGGTGAATGGCAGAACTACATCCCAGTTTATGCCATGAATTCATAGGGAATAGGTTCCAACAACTCAGGTTCCTTCTCGTTGGCCCTCAAAAAGTGCACTTCTCTGGGAGGGGCAGGCTGGTGCTTCAGTTGAACCCAAGTACCCTTCTCTTTGACTTCTTTCTTTTTCTGGTCATTTTCCTTGACACGTTTCAGGAAGCTATCACGACTTTTTGAATGTTTAATATGCTCAATATGTACATTAATCCTCTTGGCAAGTATCTTGCCCTTAACTTGCTTGTTTACAACAATGCCAACAGTGTGCTGGGTAACACTGTAGACTCTTCCTGTTTTGCCATGGTAACATTTGTGAGGCATTCCTTTTCGCACAGTACCCATTCCCTTGATGTCTACAATGTCACCCTTTTTGTAGATTCCCATGTATGTGGCCAAAGGAACCACCCCATGTTTTCTAAAGGGCCTGGAGAACATATAACGGGTTCCTCTCCTCTTGCCCTTTCTGTTAGTCATTGCCCTTTCTGTTGACAAATTATTGGAAGATGGCGATTCCAGCTGAAAGGCAGTATGTTACATTTTATACAATATCCATTAAGTATGCCACACAATGAATCATAAGACTGTTATGGCTGAGAAGAGACGTCCCCACAGAGCTCCAAGTGCTCACAGGTGGGCCTTTGGAGGGACTGGACCATGGGTTTATGGCAGGAGATCGTGAATGTGCACGACACGGCATTAGTCTAGCGATTAGCTCATCGTAGCCCTGGATGTAGATAATGGATTTGCTAAAAAAGAAAGATCTACCTTGGAGGTGCATGGCAGCAGTGGACAAGTGTGGAGTCTGGAGGGAACAAAACAGGAAAGGACAAGGAAGTCTCTGCTTCCTGCCTGCTGTGCCTTGAGCTCCTTCTCATCCGCAGGCCACTCAGCCTGAGAGCCCCCAGCTATGAACTGAAACCTCTAAGCTGTGAGTTCAAGAAACCTTTCCTCTTTTAACTTGTGGATGGTGGGTATTTTGTCCCAGCAATAAAGAAATAACTAAGGTGGAGACATTTGTTCTGTGGAAGAATATGGTTCATAGTGCTACGAATCACTAGGCTAATTTCTTTTTCTTTTTTTTTTTTCACTGTTTAAGGAATTTTTATTAAAGCAACAATTTTATAATCCAAATCATGTTTTCCTGAGACTAGATAATTTCTAATGAAAATTCTTATGCTGCTCATATTCTAATCTCATATATTTTAAGATACTTGATAAATTAAACCCTGTAGTATAATAGGAGCATTTAAATTATATCCTACTCAATGGGTGATGGAAAGCTTTTCTATTTGAAAATAAATACAATGTACAAAAGAAGACACTTCATATTATCCATTTTTTTATACTTTTCCTGTCTCTAGTATTCTTAGGATTAAGGAACAACAAATAAATTGCAAAGGTAAATGTATTTCTTTTAGCAAGATACAGTACACATAGCATTACAGAGCAAATTGTACTAAATTTTATATTTATTTATTTATTTATTTATTTATTTTTATATTATGGCCAGCTCAGCTTGCAGTTGCCTAAGCTTTCCTGAGCAGGCACTTTAGATCACTGAGCCATCTTGCCTGTCCTGTACTAAATTTTATGTGCCACTTATATCTGTATTCCACAATGATTGAAATGAAATGTTTTGGACTTATACCAGTAAGTGAATCTAGCATGTTGAAGGAACAATAAAATGAAAAGATCCACAAGGCACAGTCATCTCAATCACCATCCTTCATGGCACCATGCCACTGCTAAGTACACCACAAGGCAAGGTAGCTTTTGATGCAATGAACTCAAGTGACTCAGATGGTCAACTTGTCCTCATGCACACCTTCCTATGCAAATTTGTTAAGGCCACGTAGATTCATTTTCTTTGTATACCTAAAATAGATAGGTACATAAATAAATATTTAATAAAAAATGATGGGTGGAGGGGGAATAGTTTTCCTTTCTACAGTTTCAAGAGGCAAATTTCTCTCTGATAACAAAATGCTTTAAAAATGGCCTGTGGTTTTCAATAGATGTGTATCTCCATTCATTTTTAAATACAGCAGATTACAGCAAATGAGACAATTACTACATGAAACTAGATGTTGCTTTACTGCTGGGCCATAAATTGAAATGCATGTGTGAGTGGATAACAGGCACTAGAGGGAAGAATCAGCTTCCTCTGATGGGAGGCTGATGGGAGAATCAGCCTTCTATCAGGAAGACACACGTTTGATCACAAGGAGTACCATCACTTAATTCCTGGCTTCAAAACCCTTACAGAGGATCAAAGGCCCAGCCAAGAAAACTCATGGAATGGTCACTCTGAATTTCAGTCACCCAGATACGACACAGTTGAACTCTGTCGACTACTGTTTGCTGGGTACAGCTCCGATAACGTCCATAATGATGACAACATGGCAAATGAAATCAGCAAAAGATCACAAGAATGGGAAATCCCTTGGCAACAACAGGTCTTCGTTATTCTAGTTACTCTGCAGATTTCATCAACAAAGTAAGATGACCTTTAGTGTAGGAAGTGTAGGGTGGAGTCTTAGTTTCTCTGAATTCATTTTTCTTGCTTCATGTTTTGGAACATGAAAACCTCAGATGTGCAAGTTGGGTCAATGAAGTTTCCACCAAATGATTTGGGTTCATCTACGCAAAATATTTATTCAACACCCAAAGCCCATTCAGAATCATCCTATGAACAGATACAACTGAGTCAAGGCTCTATAATTTGCCTTTGAATAAATGAAGAAACCACATAAAGATCACTCTTACAACCTGTGGATATATAAGGTGGATTGTGTGTTTCTGATAGTTCAATGCTTTTCAGTTCCCTCAGTGTAAATGAGTTAGAAATTTGGGGAGAAAGATTCATTCTACTGGTTGATATAGTTTGCTTATTTAGGGATATTTTTAGATACTTATAACAGTGTTATTGGAATATGAAGCACAAACCAGAAAGTAGCCAAATTACAAAAGGACAGTTTAATTAATTTTCATAAAATGAAACATGCTCATGTGACCAGTACCCTGAGGAAGACATAGAAATCACAGAAATTCCAGAAAGCTTTTCCTGACCCATGTATCCCAGTGATGGTTTCCCTCAAAGGGTGATGTTTGGATCTTGGCACTGTATAATAACACTTGCTCTTTATGCAAATGAATTATGCAGCTTATATATTTATGTCTTATCTAAATTCATTTCTTAGTGTATGAATAACTTATGCTGCTGGGTTAATTTTCACTGAGTCCTGCATTGTATTGTATGACATATAATCATTCTAACTTTCACTCTACTGGTGATGGACATGGGGTTGCTTCTTTTCTCTCATACTAACAATACTGATATCAACATTCATATGTGTATTTTTTGATCAATACCTACCCATCTCATTCAGGCACATACTAAGGACTGCAATCGCAGGGATGTAGGCTAAGTAAATGGTGTAGTTTACAGATACCAACAGAGAGCAAGATTTTTTTCCTGCTGGGATTCTACAGAAATGCAGTGTATACCACATACTGAGGCAAATGCAGATGTTAAACATAAATATACAATGAAGAGTGAAGTTTGGCTGTGAGCATGACTGTTAAGATTCTGCTTTTAGTTTTCACCCAACTCTAGAGCATTGAGTTGCTTTAACTAGGTCACTTCAGAGTGTCTCACACTATTGTAAACATTGGTGGCCTTTTCTGAAGTTTCCCATGTTCTGCTGTGTGGTACATAGCTGAAATTCCACTTTTGTTATTTATATATTTTTGTCCATAAAGAGTTAACTTCAGCAAATACCAATTATTCTCTAACTAGGAGAACCTACTGCCACTGAATATAGAAAATAAAGATGGGGTGGCCCTTACGGGCCCCATTTTATGACAATAGAAGAATCACGTCATGGTTGTTGTCAAATCAACTTTACATATATGAAAATTCATTACAGATTGATTTCACAATGGCTTGATCAGAAAAAAAAGGATTTCAAGTTTTATGAGATAATGAAGCCCTCAGAGTAGATTTGTAATCAAATGCCTCAATATGTAAGGCTAAGCAGGGCTAGATCAATAAAAGGTATTAAAGGTTCTATACACCAGTCTTTTCCAAAATGGAGATAGAATGATCCTGGAAAAAAGCTTTTAATACACATAAATTTGGTGCAACCAAATTGGATGCAAAGTGAATTGTTAAGCTATATAAAAATTTACAAGCACTCCAAAGAGGTAAAAGGTAAACCAATTTTTCTAGGAGAGATCTACTAGTCTGTATCTCGTGCCTCTAAACTGTACCTTGGATGATTTATTATATACTACTTATACACTCGAAAGCTCCAAGGCACAACTTCGGGAAAAGAATAGTTTGTCAATCTTTGAAAGACATTACAAAGAGTTTTGTAAAGGCAGATGGTAGAATTTGCAGTGTTCAAGACATAAAGTTTTAACAACATTGGCATAAAATGAAATGATTGGTGAGAAAAATATACATGTGAAATTTAAAAAAATTCATATTGCAATGAAAGGATTCTCTTCTCTATTTGGGAAAATAGATTTTTATTGTATATAAATATATCTGCTGTACTTAAAGAAATTTCCTTAGCAGATGGGCATAACGGTTATAGCTATATTTCACTTTTAGTAATATTGCATTTAACTGATTTGAAATTATTTGATTTATATTCTTATCTAACTCGTCCAAACCATGTGCTGAAATTTGACTTATACTGATTTCTAAATTTACTGCTTTATTTTACTGGTTGTGAAAAAAATGAAAGAAAAAAAAAAGATTTTTTCTGACTTCACAATTTTAGAGAAGAAAATCCTGGAAAGGCAAGCTTATCATTTGATGTGCTTGTCACTGTAAATCAATGAAAAAATGTATAAATAAATACTTAACCAAATAAACAAAATATTTGCTATCTGAGAAAATTTACTTTTTGTTGTTTTCAAATGAGGTTAAAAAGATTACAAACATATTAAGGGATAAAATAAGAAACATAAAAATACTGTTGCCTAGGAATTTAAAATATAAACTTATAATCTATATTTAGGGATTTATATAATTTATAATTAGGAATTTATTATTTAAATATTTTATACTCTAGCAGATGTTAGATCAATGCCAATCTTTAAACACACAACATGTATTTTGTTTAGGTGAATAAGAAATCATATTTAAGCCTGGCAGGATGGCTCAGTGGTCTAAAGCGCCTGCTTAGGAAAGCTTAGGTGGCTGCAGGGACTGCGGTTTGATCCCCGGCACCACATGCTGTGCCAGCCCTGCCCTCAGGGCAGGCTGAACGGGCCATAAAAATAAATAAATAAACAAACAAAAGTTCTGAAACAAGAAAAAAAAAGTTATACTAAAAAAAAAAAAAAGAAAAAGAAATCATATTTATTGTCAACAGGATCTGTCACTTGAAAATTGGAGAGAATTGGCACAAGAGAATTAGTGAAGACACTAAAGTGAAGAGACTTAGCATATCTGTGCCACTGGAACAGAGCCACTGAGACTGGCTACTCTGGAAGGACTAAAAATGTATTTCTTCACAATCTGGAGGCTTGGAAGTCTTCAAAATGAATGTAATTACTATGTATTGCATGTGTACACAAATAAAATTGTGTGTAAATAATCAAAGATTATTTAAAAGTCACAAAAGGTATATGGTTTGATCAAGGTTTGAGAAGGTCCTCTGCATGGTTCTGTGGAGAGCAAAACATAGGGAAAGAGGCTCAGAGGACAGGAGAAGGAGAAACATGATTTGGCCTAAGAGGTTTGTCTCCAGGAGGTTGAGAGGTGAGCCAATTCTGAATCCATATTTACATCAGCCAGAATTTTAGTCAAGAGCAAGTCAATCATGACACAAGTCCAGGTAATTCACAGAGAATTTCTTTGCAAGTGTACTTTATGAAAATGTGGGTGAGGAGCAGCTTCATACTTCCGTGTTTTAACTTTATCTTGCCCGTGCCATTGTAAATCAATGTGTTCATTAAATTCTCTACAAATTTCTGGCACATCATCTGTGTCAGTAACTCTTTGGGACTGACTGAAGAACACGTGACTCTGCTCAAGGGCAGTGACATGGTAAGGCGCGTGTTATTGCAGGGCATGATACACGACCGTGTCTCACATGTTTTGTTTCTTTATCTTACATAATTCTTTTGTCAGCATTTTCATTCTTCTCACAAAAGTTATCAGTGACTACATAACATCTGGGTCACTTCAAAGACAAATAAATAGGTGCTCCCTGCCCTCAAGTAGCTTATACAGCTTGTCATTATGCTAAAATGAGGTGCAAAGGGCCGGTCTGACTAGGGAAGGATACTGTCAGGTAACTTTGAGTTGCCATGAGGTAATATCACAGGAGGATTTACACAGGAAGTGACATCAATCATATGTGAGAGATAGGAGGAGTTACTGTTTGAAAGGATGACTGGCAAGTATAAAGAAAGAAAATGAATAGGAAGCCAGGAGGAGACCCCCATGGTCAGGGCTCTGGGACCAGTCAGACGCTCGCTCTCAGAAGTGTTTTCTCTTCATGTCCTGGGTGGATTGGATCCCGAAGTCAATCAGATTGGTGCTATGTGGGATGCTATAGTCACACAAAGGAGAAAAGACAAGGTTTAGAATATGGGTAATTGGTAATGGATAAGAAACATCAACTGGAAAGAAAGGAAGAGAAAAGATGAAGAGAAAGAAAAGCAAAGCGTATTTAAGAAAAAGATCACTAAGCCTTTGTCGATGAATACATGAGGACGTAGCAGTATCACTGAAATTTGAATAAAATGATTCACAAGAATTCCTGATGTATTTCTTAGCACTTCACTTATGATAAGTTCCTTAACTATGGATAAATCATATGTGTTAATGGACAAGTTTTCCCAGGTGGTAGCTTGTAGGAAATTATGTCAATAACTAGTTAAGAATTTGTCTAGAATAGTGGGTTCTCTTTTGTTTCTCTTGAATCGCTGCAAGTGCTATCAACGTCTAAAAGAAAGCTCTTGGCTAGGTTAATGTAATGGCTTTTCATACTTAAGTAAATTTGTATTTTGCCTGAGATGGCCTAGGCTTCACTAGGCTTCATTTTCACTTGGTGGTTTTGAAAAAATTATTTGCATAGTTCTAGTTCCTGAGATAAATGACTCTCACAAGTGCTCATTTAGAAACAGTGAAGTATCTGGCACGTATGAGACACACGGGTTCTCCTAGTAAGAATTCAGGGGCACTGATCATAGTTGCTTTCCATCTTCAGTGGGGTATTCTTATTCGGCAGTGTCATTTTTCTTACTAATCTATTGTTTTACATCAAGATATGCAAAATATCACTTTTTCATTTTGCGGCTGCTGATGGGGAATCTGGAGGGTGTTACTATTTCTTCAAAATTCCCCCAAAGTTCCAAAGGTGTAACATACATCTACTCAATTCATAGAATTGATAGATCAGATCGATTCTACAAATAATTTTCAGATTGCTTCATGAGGTGACTTTTTTTTTTTTTTTTTTTTACCATGGCAGCAGTTGAATGACTTCACCATTACCCTGAATAGCAGGGTCTTTGCCATTATGCTTAGAGGAGGATAGAAACCCAGATAAGTACTCAGCTAGATCATCACTTTGTGGTTTGGTTACTATACATTTGTAGAGGTAACAGCATTAGACTTAATTTTCAGGATGCTCGTGAACAATAATTTCCCACTTCCTTGTGGCATCTTCTTAACTATAACTATCTTATTTTTTTAAAGATATGACCTGTTTATTTTGATTTTATGTTAGTCAAAGTGCATTTATGCAGTGAATTAAAAATATGATTAATATAAACACACAATGTTAGTAACTTGTAAATGTACATTTATATTTTAATCTTTTAGGATTGAATAGAGCTACTGGTTTGGATAATGTAGCCTTTTTTTTCTAAGAAAACAAAAGAAAAAGTTTTCAGTAATCCTCGCTTTGCTTGTTCAAGTTTTAATGGGTTATTCTGATTCTGTTGGCTAGAATAAAGTATATATATATATATATATATATATATATATATATATATATATATTTAATTTAGCAAAGTTTTCCACTGCTTAATTTTGCAATACAACTTCATAACATATACTTCCACAGATGTTGGCTGAAATTCTCAATTTTTCTAAGGAGAAAGAGGACATAGGTATAGTTGAGGCAGAAAATGCAAACATTCTTAAAGTTAATGTAAATTAAACACATAGTAAGTCTACTTATCACATGAAAGGTTTTAAGAGATTAGCCTCTAATTGTTTTGATTTATATTCAAAAGGGTTTAAAGAGAGTGCTGCCAAATTAGCCTGGGAATATATGATAAGCTGAACCCACCGAAACAAAACTTATAAAGGAATCCAGGGAGAATAAAACAAATTTCAACTATACCATGACAGAAAGTCAAATATAAATGAAAACTTTGTGTGTGTGTGTGTGTGTGTGTGTGTGTGTGTGTGTGTGTATTTTTAGTATAGGGTCTATAGGGTTTTACTATACAGATATAACTTGTAGTAATCCTCCTGTTTTCAGCCTCTGAGTGCTGGGATTACAGTTGCACACCACCATGCCCAGTCTCAGTCACAATCTCAGTGTGGGGCCAGCATGGCATAATGGGGATTGAACCCTGATCCTGAACCTTTAGTCTGCTGAGCTATCGGGCTGGCCTGAAAAATTATTCTTCAACATAATAGTTACTTTTAACAACCCAAATTTCATAATTTATCAAATCCAGTCAAAATTTGTAGTCATTCGACAAAATTGAAAAAGATGATCTATAAATAATAGAAAAAAAATCCATCAACAGAAATAGCTTTTCTATCATGAACTTTTTGTTCATGATAAAAATGAGATATAAAGGATAGATATTTAACATATGAGGATTATATTTAAATGTCTGAAGTAAATTAGTTGGGATAAATAGAAAGCTCGTAACTGCAGAAGAATTAGCCACTTCGGAGGTGAAGCAAAATACATTACCCACAGTGATCTTTTTAATAAAGAGACTTCAAAAAAATGAACAGAATATCAGTGAATTTTGGGGCCATGTCAAATGGTCCAAAATATATAATTGGAAGCATGAAAGGAGAAGAAAACCACCAGCAGTAATTCTTGTACAGGGCTGTAATCTCAGCTACTTAGGAACTTGAAGTGGGAGGACTGTGACTGCGGTTTGTGCTGAGACTGGTATAGAGTTGGGGGATAAATGGACAAAAAATTTGAAGAAAATACTTTTGATGAAAATAAAAACTAAGTACAACAAGCTCAATGAACTCAAAGTAGAAGCAAAATGAAGAAAACTCTGTCAAGACTTATGACAATTAAGTTACTGCAATCAGTGACAAAGACTTGTTCAAATCAAAAGTGGAAGACATAGTTGTATCAATCTTCTGCTGCTGTATAGCACATTCCAACTCACTTAGCATCTGAAGATTAGGGGTCACTTATTTCCTTGATTTGTGGATCTGAAGTCCAGTGCCACATATGTGATCTCGGTGGAGAGTCTCACAAAGATAAAATCAAGGTGGCAGCCATGGTTTTTGTTTGATGGCTATGTGGAGGACCTCTTTTTAAAGTTCATTTTGCTTGTTGGAGTGATGTAATTTCTGAGGACTAAAAGGCATGTTACTTTGCTGGCTACTCTGCAGGGCCTGTTCTATGCCCTTTATGGACATGAGCATTTCTTTTCCTGCCTAAGTTGTGTGTGGCTTCCTCTCCATTATCTAGCCTGAGAAAACTCTGTTTTTTAAAATATTTATTTATTTATTTATTTATTTATTTATTTATTTGATCAGGAATCAACTCAGCACCTTGTGCTTGCCAGACAGGCCATGTGTCATCGAGCTATGTGCCCAGCAAAACTCTGCTGTCAAAGGGCTCCTCAGAGCAAATAACCCAGGCTCATATAGTTTGTCTTTTGATGAGCTTGAAGTTGACTGACTGATAATGCTAAGCCTGGTGTAAAATGCCCTTTGCTGTAGTGTACTGTAGTCATGGGAACGTGTGATACTCCTTCATACTCTGTCCTATAGATTAAAGATTACACACTGGGGAAACGATTTACAGAGTGGTTGCCACACAGTTTAGCCATATTCTATCCAGGCAGAATTTCTTTGGCTCTAGAAGAAAGAAAGCAATCTGTAGCCTAGTGTCCTTATCTCAGATATGCAAAACACGTTAGTGAAATATCAAAATTTGAAGCACAAATGAAATATAAATATCTATAGAAAGAACGGCACATTATGACCAAGTAAGTGCTTTCCAGGAAATGAAGATTCATTTAGTATTTGAAAAGTATAGACTATAATTCATTACATTAACAAACAAGAAAATTCTCATGATTATCTTGTTAAAATCAAGGACGTTCCACAAAATTCAATGTTTATTCATAAGCCCCTACAATAAACTAAAAGTAGGCTTTTCTAATCTAATAAAAGATGCATAGGGCAAAGCTAACAAGATATAGTCTTCAAAGACAATATACATTCAGATCAAAACTGGATGAGGGAAGAACATGTGTGATCACTACTTCTATTCAGTGTTGGACCATAAGTCATAGCTTGTGGAATAAACATAATAAGGAAACTAAAATCATTTTGAGTGAAAAGGAGGCAGTCAAAATTTCTTTGTTTTAAGATGTTGTAATCAGCAATAGAGATAATTCTAAAGGATTTAGAAAATCTCTACCACAGCTAGTGACTAAATTTAACAAAGAAGTAAGATATGGAATCAGTATAGAGCAAAGCAATTTCATTCATAAAGACTACCCAAAATGATAAGAAATAGATACAAAAATTCAGAATTGTATTGAAATACTTAAGAATGAATTGAATAGGATATATAATACTGTGCATAAAACATTACAAAACACTGCAGAAACAAAGCCCTAAGTGAAAGGAGAGATATATCACACAGATTTCAAATTTCAGAATTATTAAAATGTTAATTTTGTTCAGATCACTTAAGAAATAGCACATGAATAGACATGGAAGTAGTTTCTATCAGGGTATGTGATGTCATTGGATAATGAATTCCATGGAGACAGTATATCCTTTTGCTTTCTGTAGCTCCTGGGGCATACAAGGTGTGTGGTAGATGGTCTTGGAGTAGAACAGTGATGGGATGGGATGACTACAAAGGCACACAGGTTGGAGGTCCATAATGGGAGGTGACTAATATGCTCCAGAGGCACGCAGCCTAGTCACACCTGTAAATCACATCTAGATCAGGACTGTGATACCCTGGGGACCTTCATAAGTGGAGATTTTGGAAAGGGAACAAACCAAAATTTAGTTGGGCTCTGTGCTAAGTAATTTATCTAATCGTTTGTTCATTTGATACTCACATTAACTTTGTGGAATAAAGATTACTTCATTAGCATTTCATAGTTGAGAAATAGATTATTTTTAAATGTCACTGTATTTATTTTTTATAGAGAAATATTTGTTGTACACCACATGATGGTTTGAAATGTGGAGGCAGCCCTCCTTCCTTATCTGTGTCTCTGATTTCCACAATTTCAGTTACCTGTAGTCCACTGCAATCCAAGAACAGTAATGGAAAATTCCACAAATAAACAAGTTTGTGTTCCTAACTGCACACAGTTCTGCTTTGTGTGGCACGAGCCTTCATCACACTTTCCTGCCTATCCTGTGAGTCAGCCCTTTGTCTCGTGTATCCACACATGTACTCTGCCTGCCTGTAAGTCACCTAAGAGCTGACTTAGTGTTCAGATTGACTCTCTTGGTATCACAGGGCTGCCGTGTAGAAACGTCTATTTTCCTTCACCATCGCACTAGTGTGCAAAAGTAGCAGTGCTGGCATTGCAGATATGCTGAAGAGAGGCTGTGAAGTACTTGCTTTAAGTGAAAAATGAAAGGACAATAAGTTTTTCAGAGAAAGAACACATTCATATAACTTCTCAAAATATATTATTGTAATTGTTCCATGTTATTACTACAGTGGTGAACCCATTATGGCTCTTAGGTTTTAAGTGAAGCCTTACATTAAAGGTGTATTTACAGGAGGAAGCACCATCTCTGTAGGGTTCTGTGCTAACTGTGGTTTCTGGCATCCATTAGAAATCGTGGAATATCATTACACGGATTAAAGGGGCTGCTCTACATGCCATCAGATTGCTCATTCAGTCAATTTTTTTTTTTTACTTTTAAAGAGAATGAAGACTGTAAAAAATATTCAAAGCAATACAGAATTTCAAAAATATAATAGGAATTCAACAGTGGTCATTATGTTGCATACTGTTGTCTTCAAAGAAGTAAATGATGGCCTGTGAGACAGCACAGCAGTCTAAAATGCCTGCTTAGCCAAGCTTAGGTAATCACTGGGACTGTGGTTCCATCCCTGGCACCACATGCCATGCCAGCGCCAACCCCAGGGTGGCTGAGCAGGCCACAAAACAATAAATGAAAGAAGATATCTATCTATCTATCTATCTATCTATCTATCTATCTATCTATCTATCTATCTATCTCTATGTATCTGTATATATATATTATAGCCATTATATAGAATATATACATTGTAGCCATTATATATTACATATGAACACACACACACACACACACACATATATATATATGTATATATATATATATATATATATATATATATATATATATATATATAATTTATTGCACATTTTTCTGGCACTGTTTTGTATGCTATTACTAATTATTTTTTCTATCATATACAGTCCATCTGATGCTAAATTTAAAATCTTCTTTCTTAAATACTTCATCCAAGCCATGTAATGGCACTGGGAGACTTCTTTCCTTCTCAGCTTCCTCTGAAACTTTTCTTGTGGATATTGTGGTACTAAGAGAACAGTGTATTGCTGTTTCAAATACCCTCCCCCTGATATGAGCCACAGCTGGGTGTTCTACAGAAGTGGACCTTTCTAACAACACCTCAGCATAGTAATGTAAACTGGAGGAGAAAATCTTGATGTGATGTAGTAATGAGAACACTGAGGCTCTCAGGTGGTCTTTTGAGCTAGCAAGGGCCAGCCAGAATTTTTGCTTTCAGTGAACAGATAAACAGTTTTACCACGTAAAGTTAGATATTTTTGCTGTACTCCTATTGAGTGGAACTCTTATGATGTGAGAAGACAGGAGGAGATTTGGGATTTCATGGACTAAAGGATTTTAGGATGCAAGTAAAAGAGTTGCTCGAAATTATATGAAGATTAGGTTTTGGTACTTACATTGCTTTGCCAACTTTTACAAAAGGGGGTTCATCATATTTAGCAGTCTTGACATGGCACAGTGATTGAGTTGGGGTGGGTGTGTTGGAGCAATCCATGAAGACCACTGGAAGAAGGGGCTAAGAGAAGACAATGGCTCAGCTATTGCAAAAGCAACACTTGCAGTAGGCTATCCTAAGGGCCTAATAAGCCATTCAAAATGTGGCCTTCTTAACAGTACTTCTATATAAACCCTTTCCTTAGGATTACAAAATTTCAAGAATTTTGGGCAAGATGATATTACATATTGGATCACTGTCATCAACAGCTGCTAAGATATGGATTCAACCATGGTGTTCATTGATTTCAAATGGATAAAGAAAATTATATAAATAGAATTCTGTTTTTCCATTAAAAAAATCCCGTCAGTGATGATGAAATAAATGAACCTGGAAGGCATTTTATTAAATGAAATAATCCAGGCCCAGAAAGAAAAATGTCACATGTCCCCACACATACACAGATGCTAAAATGTTGACATTAAAGAAGCCCAGACGAGAGTGTAGACAGGATGGTAGAGAGGAGGACTAGAGAGTGGTCACATAATAAATATCAAAATAGTTAGATTGGAAGAATAAGTCATAGTGTTGTACAACACAGAAGGTAGCTACAGTTTACAACCATGTGTTATATATTTAATAAGGAAATATGAGAGAAATCTGTGGGGTTCAAATATAAAATTCAAAAATATTTAAGGTGATGCATGTGCTAATGTGATCACTGCACATTGTGCTTTTGCATCACATCGTGACGTCATACCACATAAATATGTACAATTACTATGTACCTTTGGAAATGCTCAAATGAAATAAAACACAGATACCATGTAGCCATTAGGTGGTTTCTTGAAATCTTAAAATATCTGTAGTACAGGGTCACGACCAAGATACAAAAATTACATGCACATGATGCAAAAACACTCCGTCATCAAAGGGTTCCTCATGTTGCTTTTTTTAAAGCCACACTAGCACAACTCTATCTTCACCATTAAGTATTGATATTCACTAAGTGGTTCTCAATTTTTAAAATTTCCTCATTGAGTGCGGGTCAGTGAGTGGAATAATAGAATAAAAGCAGTTGTCATTCATGTGTACCATCAAAAAGATGAATTTATTAATAAAATTATATTCCACACATATTTGTATATACTCATGGAAAAATGGAACACACATGTGACAAACATGAAGGGTTTCTTAAATAAGCAAATTCCCCTATTAAATGTTTATTGAAATTGGACACTAACATTATCTCAGCTTTCCATGACTCCTGGCTGTTTCTTAGAGTCTGACACTGGCAAGGATGTTGATACATTTTCTTTTTAAATTAGACAATCCCTGAAGTACTACAATAGCATAAGTGCAAAAGCAGCATCTTATAGAGAATCAAACAGATGGGAAACCATTCTGGTCACAAATGACTGACAGCCTAGAATGCCCCTGTAGCTATTTGTGCTGGTGAATCACATGATGAATAGTAACGCTGGTTGGGTTTTGGACCAGACAAGTAGCTGCCTGTGAACTGGAGCCTGCATCCATCACATGTATATATTAATTGATTCATTAATACGAGTTCCACAGTTCTACTTGCCATGTTTAGACTTGTAACCAACAGGAATAAAAATATCTTGTTTTGAAAAGCTGGGTAGAAATTGCCATAAGCACAACCAAGCAGGCTGGAAAATTTTATGCAAATATTGTCATTTTTAAAAACCAAACCTCGCATGTTTTCCTTTCTCCTTACCCACAGGTAGTATAAAACACAAGATTGAGAATGAGATATGGATTTACAGTCTTTGGGAGAACTTTTTAAGTAAGATAGGATAATAAATTTGATACCTTAAAAATTAATTAACATAGTATTTTCTTGCAGAGTTTTGACATCGAGCAATAAAAATTCCATGTAATGGATGTATATTATGTATGTAGCATGCATTAGACGATCTCAGCAATATGCCAAAAGTGAAGGAAAAAGCCTTTACCCTTAAGAGCTTAGGGCCTAGCTAGAAAGACAGAAAAATTAACTGAACAATGACAAAGACAGTAAAGGAATAGAATGAGGCAATGTCAAGCTAAGAGACAATTTAGGGGAATTATAAGCCTAGGCCTGGAAAATAAATGTGCCTGCTTCAGAGATTCAGCATGAGGGGAAAGCCCAGCTAACAAGCTTGACAGAAACCTTTGCACAGGACTAAATGAATTAGGAAGCAGGACACTCAAAGTGGAGAAGCCCATTGCTATGATCTGAAGGTAGGGGAATGACCTAAACTCTTATATCTAAATATGTTACCCTGCATGATTCTTTGCTGGGCATGTCATGAGGGTTCTGTTCTGTCTAGGGGCATAGGTATAAGGTGAATGATTAAATTAACAAAAATATTACAATAAAAGATGCCCTGTTCTTAATACTCTCCCTTACTTCTCCCATACTTGTCACAGTGTTCCTGCGCCTTTCCAAAGCAGCTCTGGAGGTCTTTTTTCTGGAGGTCTCTCTTCAATAGTCTCTTTTAGAAAGTGTGATGCTGAGTAGGGTCCGAATTGAACACCACTGGACACAGAAATGACCTCATCTTCATACACTCCCAGATCTGATACGATGAACGTTTTGGTTCTTCCTTAAAGTAAAGAATGACCAGGAAAGGCAAACATTCACAGTTGATTTAGGATACCTGAGGCAGTCACAGCATCACAACTAAAACACCCATGAGGGAGGACTTTCAGAATTATTTAAGAAGGTGGCACAAAGGATGAGATGAGGAAGGATTTTGAGAGCATTTGGTGACAGTCTATTTTTTACTATGATACATTTTTAACACTCAAATATTCACAGTATTTTAACCATATCCCCTATTGTATAATGCATGTCTTATATTAAGTATAGTTTAATGAAGATTGTTACCAGAGATTTTCCATTGTATTAGAACTGTAAGATAAAGCTAAATATGTTTTCCAAATTTCATGTCAATGAGACCGCATGGGTTTTGTCAATCTGTAAAAGAGACAACTTTAATACATTTTACCATAAAAACTCTTTTAAATTATAAATCACTCTAGGTATGCATGAATAGGATGTAGCTATGTTTGTTGAAAGTCAATAAAAGTAAATTGAAATAATTACACAGAATGCTTTGCCGCATACTGCAGAAAACACTTAAGGTCCCTTTACACTTGTGGGGAATGATTTGAAAGAAAAGCCTAATTAGCTATTAAGGATATTTAATAGAACTTGGGCTGGTAAAAATGATATTTCATTAAGATCAAGGAAAAAGTTCTTGGCATCCATGGTGAAGTGCATTGGCCTGGGTAGTGAAGAACAACTGTGAGAAGACATTGTGTAATCTGTGCATTTGCCACTGAATGACTTACAGATGTACCAATAGCTTATTAAACGATTTTCAACACATATTTGTATAATAGTTTTAGGATGGGTCCACTTATTGTCTTATTTGTGAATCAAAAACTTACACACATTGGTGTAATCAAATCCAAAATCTTAGGAACAGTTTGATAAGATGTGTTATAAGTACTTTAATTGTGGTTATTAATAGTCACTGAGCTTAAAGACATAAATTATTCTAGCGATGTGGCTGAAAGAATCATTATGAACGTATGTGTCTCTCTTTTGAGAGGCGGCTTTCATGATGGTTAGTGTTATTATTGAAAGATACAGCATTCACTGAAGTTGGTTTCAGGGAAATTGCATACTGCAGGATTGGAAAATTATAATTTATAGTGAAAATTCATGATATTTTTTGTAATATCAAACACCTTTTGCATTTTCTTTAACTATGCCTTTGTGATTCTCACAAAATTAGAAAAAATAATTTAAAATTCAATGTTTTGTAGGCATAAAACTTAGCTTAACAAAAAAAAATATGAGAAAAATAAGAAACCATTATAGGACTAAGTATTATTCCTTACTTTTGAGGTATTTACTGCATATTGAAATAGAGTGAATCTTTTTCATATTATTACCCTATACACCCACCCATATTCCTGACTACATATTCACTTATTGATTATTTATAACATGTGATTAAAAAGTTATAAATAAGGTAATAGGGAGTACTATAGAAATGGCAAGACCATAAGAAGTTGCTAGGGTCTAGGAGAGCAATTGTGTTACCCAAAGGTTTCAAAGTAGAGGGCAGGGGCTACAGCTCAGTGGTGCGGCTCCTTCCTGGGAAGTATGAGGTGCTGAGTTTGTTTCCTGGTACAAACAAACCACCTGCAAAGTAAAGGGACTATTTGCCCTTGGGCCTGAAAGGTTGAATAAGAATTGAAGTAAGTGAGCCGGTAGATAGCTCAGTGGATTAGATTAAACTAAGGGCCTGCCTAGGTAAGCACAGGGACTGGTGTTTAAACCCCTCTATGTGCTGTACTAGCCTAGCCCCAGGAATGCTGAGCCAGCCACTGAGTCTGGGCATGTTGGCACACGCCTGCAATCTCAGTTCTGGGGAGGCTGAAAGGAGGAGGATCACTATGAGATTGAACTGCATAGGGAGACCCTATGTCAAATACATTTAAGAAAGAAAGAAAAAAGAAAGAAAGAAAGAAAAAAGAAAGAAAGAAAGAAAGAAAGGAAGAAAGGAAGGAAGAAAGAAGGACAAGAATAGTTATGTGATCTTACTCTAATCACTTAAGTTTTTTATTTTTTATGAAATAAAATGTGAATAATTGCAATTTTTATTTCTTGAACACACTTGCCAAAGAAACTCTAATAAGTTACGTAGACTTTAAATATTAAGATGAGATTTACAAAAGTTAAATAGTTTTTGCAAATTTATGGAGATAGCACATGGATCTCATAATGCATCTTATCAGTTTCGACTCTACTTTGTTTCTTTCTCCACGACACCTGACTGCTTGTTCACTATTCTGAAAAGTAAAGAAACTGTAAAGCACTCCTGAAGTGTGACATACGAATGCATTATCATAAAGGTAATTATAGTGAGGATTATTTTATAGTAGAGTTGGGAATTTCAATCAGTATAAATCAAATTATAGAGAACTAACTTAGCTCAGTATATATTCAAGAAAATTATAGCACTCTGGAAAAGCAATCAAATAATAAAAATACATTTTATATGAATTTTTGATTTTTAATTTTATTATTTAGAAACTTATTGCCATATTATTATGAAAATGTTGTCTCAGGGAACTTAGAAACATGCCTCTCAGATATCAATAATGTTTATGCATGTCTTTGGAAGACTGTATTAAATAAAGCCTTTCTCTCACTCCTGAACTGTTTTAGAATCTGTAATTTTCTCAACTAATGAGACTCACCATTAGCTTTTGAAGATGTCATGTTCCTTCAGTTGGCAGAGACTGGTAAATGTCTGAATGCAAAACAGCCAGCTAATAGCACAATGTTTACCTATTGTTGAATCTCAAATCAATCACTAAGGAGTCCAAAATCAAGGCCAATTATAAACATTTCTAAAAGGTACTGAATTTTAGCATTAGTTTTGGATAAAGGTATTCAAAATTTTAATTTGGTTTCTGCTAGAGTGTGGGAGAAAAATACTGATTTATTATTGTGGGATATTGCGTACATTATTCTCAAGTATGAATGTCTCCCTCAGCTATGCAATTTCAAAAATATTAGGGGTTTAAACTTACTATACTCCTTCTTTGCAGGGAGACAGAATTACTGGAAAACAATGTTTAGCAATGTCTACTTAGTGTGAAAAAGGGTTTTTGCCACTGCCAGTACAATTCCATTATGGTCTGAGTGTGGCCACTTGGCAAAAGGCAGAAGTGATATTTACCACAAACTTGGCTCTCTCTGATCAAGAGCTGGAAAAGGAGTGGTGAGAAAGCCTAGGCGCTCTCATCTCAGGAAACTGAATGATAAATTTAGATTCGCTATTCTTGGGCTTCATATTTGGTGTAAAACCGGACTTCAGGTCAGTTGTGACAGAGATATACCTCATTCTCTGTGACGAATTTGATTCTTTATTTAAAAACAATTACCTAAAGACACTCTTATATAAACATTCCCTCTAAAATATCCTCTTGGATGTGTTGTCTGTTGGAAAAGCTTGCAAAGAGTGTAGAAAGTAACTGCTAGGACTTGACTCAAGATGCAGATTAATGGGTGTCCTGTGTATTTTTTCATAGCTCAAATAGTAATATTTCACAGCAAAATTATTTTTCTGTCAGCACCTAATTCAGAAAAATAATTGCTTTCAAATGATGAAATATTACTATCTCCTTAAAGCAATTTGAGAAATTGCATTAAAGTCATTTTGGCTGTTTTTAACCCTATGGGCTTAGGTAGTAGCTGCAGTGCAAAATTGGTTTATTTAAGGAAGATAGGCCACAAACTTGCCTTTTCCAGAGAGAGGCTCAATCATTTCACATTTTCTTAGTGTCTATGTAACAGATTCATTGCTAAGCAGAGACAGCAGGAATATCCCTAGTAATGGAACTTAGCATAAGATAGCTAAGAGGAACTTAGCTAAAGAACAGCCCTTTTTCCCTGTTTCTCAGAGACAATAGGCTATAAATAAAATTGGGGTAACTTAAAATACCTCAGTTATTGCCAGATGAGCTGGTAATCCACTACTGTTATGGACTATTGGACTAAATACACAGCTACTTTCTCTTAATGCAATGAAAAGAAAGATCTGTAATAATGAGGTTTAGATAAAAAATCACACCTGCATCTTGTACTCTGAACAACTACAATGAAGACAACATTATGTAATGTATTAACTATTGTAAAAATAATAATAATAAATTTAAAAATAAAAAAGATGAAATAACTAAAAAACCTGTTATCTGATATTTTTCTTGCAAGTACTTATTCTACTCATAGAATTTATTACTTATTATTTAATTTTTCTCATGCACAAAATAACAACTTTAATTGGTTAAAGGCATTAGAGACTTGTAAGCTCAGTCCACCAGCTTTTTGAAGGAGGAAGACAAACTCTGCTAGATTTGTCTGCCCAACAGATATAGGCACTTCGTGACAGTAAACAGGGAAGATGATAGTGTCACACATTCTGTTGATACTTTCCTGGTGCTTTTTTTTGGTCATTTTTTAATTTAAAATATATAAAATGTGTTTACATTAGTGAATGTCCTTATACTATCATACAGGGTACATCTTAGAAGCACATTCTTTGCCCTTTTGTCTTCAATAATTCTCTTAATTAAACATGTGTATTACTTAACTTAATTAAACATGTTCATGGTAGACTTAATACTCTTTCTAGACTTTTAATATTGTTTGAATTGTTGAATTTATTGGAAGAGATGAGATACACTCAAAGCATATCTTTTCTGGATTTCACATACATTTTCCACTTTCCAACTGCTCTTCAGGTACAAAGATTTTTGTTTAAACTTCTCATTTTTCTGTTAATAAGTTCATCTTTAGACAAACTATAACTTTATCACTTCTTCAGGTGAATGAACTTCAGGCCACATCTGTGCCATTGTTCTGACTAAGGTAATTGTTTGAAGAGCTGAGGAAAACATTTGCAGATGAGAATATTTTGGGGAACTTCATGTTGCATGCAAGCACGAACAAGCTTTCCATGCATGACTCATTGCCGTATCTTCACAGACAGACCGAGGAGAGGAAATAAAAACTTTGAAGCTTGGTAATTCTTATTTTTACAGAACAACTCATTAATACGCAGAAAAGCATTGCAAGTTTTGATTTAAATGGGAATGGGCTAAGTCAAATGAATAATGCGAGTTCCATGTTCAGATATCAACAAGTGTGGGCAACATAATCCACTACAAAAATGGTTCTCAGCATTTACGCTGGTGAAGTTAAAACCACTGCTCTTTCAGAAAGAGAAGTGCTATTCAGTTAAACTGACTGCTGAATAGACTGAGATTTGAAAGTTAAGATTTCATTGATAAACATTGATCATGATGCTCATTAGAGATAATGTATGAGTGAGCTTATGCCATCAAGTCAGATGAGGGTCATGGTGAGGGTAGAAATGGAGAAGTGTTTTCTTTTTAGTTATTCTTCTATTTTTCACAGGGATGTGTTTATTCATGTCTTTTACAGATTTAGTCGGAAAAAATAGTATTTTATAAAATTTAATGTTTCTCCTGTATCATTACAGCCTTAGAGGTATTTTAAAAATAAGATAGGATTCAATTAAAAATAGCTTATCCTCAGTAATTTAGTTGTTAGACAATCTGGGAGCGTACAGGCTATATTTAGTGGCTTTAACCTTAGTTTAATTTCTTATGGGCATAAATTTACATGGAGGCATAATTACAACAAAGGACATGAAGAATTTCAAAAGTCATGACTCACTTGTTTAAGACAATATTTGTTTCATGATATTTACCAAGTTGCATAATATCTGCTAATTATAGCAAGTCTACATAATTAAATGCAGGTAATTTAAAGAGAAGAGAAACATCAAGTTGTATTTTCTATTGGTACATCACTACAGTGTGTCAAAGGTGTCACTTTAAATGGGGAAATTTCCAATTCTGTAGAAAAATGTCCCTTCCTTTTTCTTTAAGTGAGAAAACATAATTTTAAGAAATACTTGCCTAGATCACATCCCCTCTGAGAACAATGTCAAGGATACTCTTGCATACTTCTATGGTCCAAAAAGCTGTACGTATAGACAAAGATTGGAAAGGACATTGGCTATACAAAAGGAAATCTAAGTAGGCTATAATATGTTCATAGATTTATGAACATATGTGTGTAATATGTTCATAGATTTCAAATATTTTCATCACAGAACTGCAGTCATTACAAAACGTTCTGAAATTATTACTAAGGGGTTATGTTCCCAGACTGTCTCAGTTGAAACTTGCAGGTATATAGCTCGGCAAAGATCACACTCATTCTCTATTTTCCTCCATTCTTGTTATTTGAGTAGCCAATTTGAAATGCACCATTACCATCAAATAACTGTTTAGCAGTATACAATCATACAATTGTGTGAAGAGGCAAACATAATGACAGGCACTGGAGAAATAAGATCCTTTACTGAGAGGACCTATTCTACACTGAAATGTGTGTGGGGGATTCTCCAGCTCTTGTAACAGAGTATCCTCTTAACAATTACCTTCAACTAATGGTATGCTAACCTGAACAGGAAACCAAGTCTTAGAATGAATAGAGTCATTGGTCCAGTGAGAGAGTTTTAGCCATCAGCTCAAAAGAGACAATGTTCTCATTACATAATTATAGCTTGACTAAGTTAAAGAATATGGGATACCCTTTCTGATTTTATATTATTGCTGTCTCAATTATTAGTTAATGATATATCCTATTACTTATGTATGTGAAGTTAAATATCTATTGTTTCTCTTTTCCAGTTTGCCATTCTTTTCTCTATTGCTTAGTTTATGTGGTGTATGTCAGCTCACAAAACTTAAGGTGATCATTCATAAAATATTGTTATGATTGTATGAAGTTTAAGAATTTGAAGTCCTTCTTTATGCATGCTTCTAGAAATATCAACCTAAGGAACCCTTACAAAGGGACTATAAACAAAAAAAATTAATGAAGGGAAAGAGGTTGAAGAATTCCTACTCAAGAAATTATTTTCCAGTTAATCTGAGTCTAGCCACATTTATCTTTCATGAGAATTTTTAGTTTTTTGTTATGTGGATGAATGAGATCACTTTGCTCTCGTGTAGATTAGTAGCTGGAATCTTCTGCCCCCTCTGCCTCAACAGTATGCTTTGCCCTGCTTGTGAAATTAGGTGGGGAGCTTGAAGTGCAGAGACCAGAGACCACTCAGACCATTTTCCTAATAAACTTGGGATGTTCCAGTTTGACATGTCAAGAAAAATAATCGTTCCTGACAAAGCTCCCTTGTCTTGAATCACAACTAGTTACACAACTGAAAAAATATGACTTGAAGTTCTGGGTTTAAAGCTTTTTGGAAGCAAAGTTGACCTGAGAGATGCTCCTTTTATTATTTTCCCAGTCGTTATTCCTTCCTCTAGAAATGGCACTGACTCAAGGGTAGAAATGTGATTTGAGATCTGCACCATTGCTAAACAGTACAGATGGCATGAAAACTAGAGAGTTAATAGGCACTGAGCTGTCGGCATAGATTCTAACAGGAAAAATTTAATAAAGTTAAACATAATGTTCTAAAACTGTATGAAACTTCTATGTATTTGTCAATTAAAAAGTAGAATTCTATATATAAATTTTCAAATGTGATCAAGTTATTAAAAGAAATGACTGAGATCTATGTGTCCAAAATGTTATATATATAATGAATAATGTTATATATAATGAATAAAAGGTTTTAAGTAGTATCTTAAAACCTTTATGTATTATGCATTATGTATGCATAGTGATTGACTAAAAATACCAAGAATACATATTTGTATATATTCATACAATCCTGGAACAAAGATATAGAAAGTTAAAGACAGATTTTTAATCTTGGCATTTCATTGAATATGTAAAATCAGTTTCAGTACTGAAAAGGCTTTTTTCTTTCTTCTTTTTTCATTATGGCCTGCTCAGCCTGCCCTGGAGGTGGGGCTTGTGCAGCATGTGGTGCCAGGGATCAAACTGCGGTCCCTGCGGTTGTCTAAGCTTGCCTAAGCAAGTGTTTTAAACCGTTGGGCCATCTCACTGGCCCTGAAAAATATCTTTTAAAGAACATATTTTAAAGTTTCAAACTTTCAGACTTGAAAACTTTTCCTCAGTCAGTTACAGGACATTGTTTTCTTGAGTGACTGCATTCTCTCATCAGCTGCTTAATTAAAACTAATTGGAGATTTCTTAACTTCTATTTCTGTTTCTTCATTCCCTCCATAGAATAATATGAACATTGATGGTTAATAAGACAGTGAACAAGGTTTTGGATTTCCAGCTAGTATGCTCACATAAATTCTTTGTTGGTGTAATTTTTTTGTGTTATGTATAGGATTATATTTGAGACAATTTCAAATAAAAGAAATAATAAATATCACACAGCAGTCTTGTTCATGAAATCTTTCCCTGAATTTGAAATGGGATTAGCATTGGTCGATCAAAGGGCAATCTCTTATTCTCTATACAGTGCCACTTGCAATTGCCACTCCCATGCGATAATGGTGTCCCACAAGGAGAAAGACCAGGATTAGTGTAAGGTGTAGGTAGCTACTGATGTAGGGCTCCTTCTTAGTGGAAAATCTTAAAGATTTTCTGCCACTTATATGCAGTTGTGATTCTGACAAGATGGAACATACTCTTGCAACATAATACTTCATTTTATAAATTGAAAAAAGTGAAATTAGTAATTAAAAGAGGAGGAAAACCCTTGCTTATTTGGGATCCAAACAATGCATCATTATGTACATCATGAATGATAAGGAAATATCAGCAGAAGTTATAATATAGTTCAGTGGAATTACTAAGAATATGTATTTGAACATAATTTATTGGATAAATGGAAAACTGTGCTTTAAAAAGCTAACTTTCAAAAATTAAAATAAAATTGAAAGAAACAAGTCTAACTAGAAAAATTCACCAGATGTAATACATGAGAAATGGAACATAGCATTTAAAAAATAACATAAGAAATTAACTAAGAACGAAGAAGAGATATTGGAATGCATTATACAAAATAAAAGTTTTTAAACTAAGTATATGATAGAAATTCATATAGACAATATTCTTTACAAAGAACAATTCTATGTTGAATAACCAGTTGAAATGATTTGCAATTCTAATAAAAATATCAACTATTTCATTAAACTTAATAAGTTGAAAAATTCATACAGCAAATGCATAGGACAACCTTAAAGGTAGTGGATATAAAAGTAAGAGTGATATATACTCTTATATATCACTTTAAAAATCTTTAATATCTAGGCTTGCTGTGTAGGTAAAGGGAATAATAATACACAAGTATAGGCAAACAAACCTCCAAACCTAGAAATGTGAAGTATGATAAAATATGATGAATTTTTAAATTTTAAAAACATTAGAATAAGAAACACATTGCCATTAATTCTCCTCAAACCCCCCCCCATCTTCAAACACGTTTCCTCTTCATGAGTGCTTTTAATGGCACTGTCACAGCTGCCTCAACATCCAAAGATAATTCAAAGTCTTGACCTTTCACCATCATTTCGATTTGAGAGAAGCTGTCAGAAGTCACACTGTACCCAATAGGGAGCACAAGGTGTACATGAGCACATCAAAATGTAGCGGTTTGACAGAAATTGCTGCCAAGACTTTCAGTTGATTCAGGAAACGAAGGAGGCC
This sequence comes from Myocastor coypus, assembly GCA_004027025.1. NCBI lineage: Eukaryota > Metazoa > Chordata > Mammalia > Rodentia > Myocastoridae > Myocastor > Myocastor coypus. The sequence continues at coordinate 32,376 of PVJA010000091.1, read as the reverse complement.
TTGGAAGACATTCGAGAAAGAGGAGCTCCAAAAGTGCTTCCGAAGATGCAAGAATGATAAATGTTTTCAAAGCATGACAATATTTTGAGGAGGATTAATGACATTGTGCTTACTGTAATCAATTTTAAAAATGTATTTCAATATTCGCTGTATTTTTAAATTCTACTTCATAACCCAAATAGGTTCAGAAAACCCATGTACAGTAGAGGTGAAGTGTAGAGTCATGGGATTCATGCTCTTGGTTGTTTGGAGGACCCATTATTGAGGTGAGAACACTTACAAAATATTACCTTGGATACCTTTCCATGCTTTGAAAATAAATTTCTGGGCTGTGAATACAATATATCTGTGGTCCATCCCATTCCACCTACATCATGTAAAAGGAAGGTAAGGGCAGCAAATAGCAAGCTCCTCCTCTCCTTTTCCTCCTCCATGACTTCAGTGGTCCTACATCATTCTCAGGGTGAACTAACTGTCAAGTTAGAAACACTGGAAAGGAAAACCAACAACAACATGTGAGGTTCTTCACATGTGCATTCTTTTCAACTGAAGATTCTGAAGCACCTTGAATGCGATGACATTGAGAAGAGCTACAGTTAACAGTTAATATTTCCAACACCTTGTGGACTCTCTTTACATGACTGATAAACTCACTGCCATCTCTACGTGGTTAGAAATTAATATGCAATTGCTTCACACATCAAAATATGAGAAAACTTTCTTCTGAAACTACAGCATAGAGCCGGGCGTGGTGGCTCACGCCTGTAATCCCAGCACTCGGGAGGCTGAGGGAGGAGGATTGGTGCGAGTTCGAGACCACCCTGGGCTACAAAAGTGAGCTCAAGGCTAGCCTCAACTGCATAGCGAGACCCTGTCTCAAAAAGACAAAAAAAAAAAAAAAAAAAAAAAAAAAAAAAAAAAAAAAAAAAAAAAAAAAAAAAAAAAAACAAACAAAAAAAAACTACAGCATAATACATTTTGGATTAGTTAAGGAGTAGCTCAGTCTATGAGACTAATCTTCAGAAAACTTCATTTATCCCTGAATTCCTGGAGCTTCCTTCACTTAAACTACAGCTTACATTTTTAAGGGACTTCTTCTTCTTCTTCTTCTTCTTCTTCTTCTTCTTCTTCTTCTTCTTCTTCTTCTTCTTCTTCTTCTTCTTCTTCTTCTTCTTCTTCTTCCTCTTCTTTTTCCTCTTCTTCTTGTCCTCCTTCTCCTTCTCCTTCTTGTCCTCCTCCTCTTCTAAACAAGCTCCTTAAAAATGAGCATAGTGACTAAGTTGTTTCTTAGTGAAGCTGAAAAAAGAAAGGGGAATCTTTAGTACTAAGTGTCTCAAGACTGTTAAGCTGGGCACTGATGGATTAGATCATTAGGTGAAATGTCTCCATAAGTAAGATTTGCCAAGTTTCTAATGTTACTAATCTTTAGTGCAAGTAAAAATTGCTATGGATTTACATGGAACAATTATTTTGAGTACAAGGAAGAAAACCTCATTACTCAGAGTTATTACTAATAATCACCATCATTAACATTACTGGCAAGAGGGCAGTTATATGCAAGTTACACTAGGGCAGTACCAGAGACAGAAAACAGAAAAACCCTCCCCTGAGGGCCTGTAGCCAGTGTACAATTTGCATAGACAGCCTGCAGTAATGAGCTGTCTGCTACAAGGTCAGGAGCTCAGCTCTTCAAAGAGGAAAATGCTCCACGAATTTTAAGAGTTGCTGCCTTTAAGTATGTGGTTAGTTCTAGTTAAATGCAGAGGCAATTGTTGTGTTTATCATTGAGTTTTTACAAGTGAAATTTCATCCCCAAATCAATCTGAGGAAATGCTGCAAACTATTGAAAAGAAATGTGCTGCGAAAAGAGAAAATGTGGTGCTCAAGTCGGCTCTGTTTGCAAACACGTGAGCTGGATCACTGAAGACAGCAGTATTCTAGGCAAATCTTGTTTGCAGCCACTTTAGTGCAAAATCTTTTTTTTTTTCTTTTTTTGAGAAAACTCAGTAATCATGAGAGATTCTACTTGCATTTAAAATGAAATATGAATTATACTGTGAGCTGATTGAACAATCTTATAAAATTTGTCTTTTTTCTGTCTGCTTTCAGTAGGTGATACATTTAATTCAAACTGGAGTGAAATGCATATGTTCTGGTGATGAAAAATCAACTTTACAAAGTAGATTTGATTGGATGATTTATTACTGTGATGGAATTTCTAGTCTTTTTTTTTTTTAAGTAAATTTCAAATATTGAAAAGTTTTACACATTGCCTGGGCTGGATGATTGACATGTTAGGAGACTTTAGCTTTGACATCTTAGCATGTGCACGATCAGATGAAAGAAAAGAAATGTACTAAACACAAAGATGGTAAACTGAGATTAAAACCACCAAAGGCTAGTATGTACTCCGTGCATGATAACTATCTTTAAAAGAATCCCAAGAAAAGAAATGTCTACGTCAATAAGATGGGTTTGATAAAATAGAAATATAAGGTAAAACCAATTTGTGGGTTAATTTCAAAGAAATTGTATGGTGAACTCAAAATTATCTAAGATCTCGTGCTTATTTGGTAATACATTTAGAAATACTGATGACATGATTTTCTTAATAAAATGTAGGCAAGCGATACTTAAAAATATATAAATATATATGATTCATTTTTGGTGGAATGCCTATGTTTTACTTAAATTGACATTTGTAGACAACTTGTCAGGCAATTATACAATTAAAATATATGCTATTGTGACAGCCCTTTTGCCAGAAATATGTTAAATAACAATTCTAGTACCATAAAATACTCAATAAGAAATATTCATTATATTTTCCTCCACTGATAAAATACTCATTTGTCTCACATTTTCTTTTGGGGCTTATAAATCTTCACTGTTGACTGCAAATAATAATCAGCTATGTTACTGATTGTTAGAGCTATTAGTAATACATTTACCAGCACTGAGTCTATCGGTTTTACTGATGTGATGGTTGATTGTTTGTGTCAACCTGAGTAAGAGGAGCTGAACTGGCTGAGCAATTCCATACCCTAGGATATAGAAGGCCAGCCCAGAGTGATCTGTCACTGAGAGGGTGTAAAGGGGAGAAGAAGGAGGACAGATTTGCTTCTGACTCTTTGGAGGAGCTCCAGTCTTTGCCTTCATGTTGGATGTCTGTCATCTGCCCTCCAGCTGACCATTCAGCTTCCAGCATGGATCCTTCTACCACAGATCTGCTGGGGCCTGATGTGTGCATGCGCAGGACACTGCAGTGAGCTCCAGACCTTCACTGGGTTCTTCAGTCTCCAGATGCAGGTCGACCCTCTGCACTGTTCCTCCCCTGACTCAGCGGGTGGTCATTGTAAACTAATCTTGTAAATTCCTGTGTATTTGTATATCTTGTGTTATATCTGTTTCTAGTAAACACTGAGCAATGCAAAGGTACTAGTTTTTTTTTTTTTTAACTGATATTGCATTGTTTATGTCACTTTAAAATATGTATTTAGATTTCTTTCTCAAAGAGATATATGAGAACATAGGATTTCATAAGTTACATTATTAGAGTCTTGATACAATTCAGCTTCTGTAACTTTACTAGTCAAAAATATTGGTTGTTACAGAACTAGTCTTCTAAGTTTGGTTAAAAGGCAATTGAGATCAGGCATGTAAGTAAATGACAAGTGAAAAACACAACTATCATCAGTGAATAATAACAGAATGATGTTATTTAAAGACATAGTCTACACTTGGAGGCCTTCCCAGTGTGTGCTAAAGCTCTCCTGGTTGTACGCATGACAAAAGATCAGTTCCCAGGGTTTCTCAGAACCTTGGCCTTCAGGATCTTGTACACCATGCAGCTTGTAATTCACCCCAAACATTGTGTTTATTCAGTGTGTGTTTTCATATAAGAGGGATTAATAACTACAAACCACAGATGACAAAGAAAATGGTAATTTCCAGTGCTTGAAAATTATTAGTCTATGGAGATAATGGTTTATTGTGATTGGGATAAAACTTCACCTTGGCTGCTGTCACCGAATGAGTTACCTTTTGCTTTTCTGTTTTATTAGTCACCTGTCACTGAACTTGATCAAAGTAGAGGCTTCCATGGTCAATCCTATTTGGACAAGTCTCTGCTCCCTGCTTCTCTTCTTTCTTTCATATTTTATGTTGCGTGATCACTTGAAAACCTTAAAATGAAATTGCAGCCTGTGACTTTTGAATCTTTAGATGGGAAATGGAAAGTGGTATTCAGGTCTAGTTTCAGATTAGATCTTTTTGCTCTTTTCATCAAGCATCTTAGAAATACTGTAAAATGTTTTCTTTTTAGTATTTTAAAAGTGTCACAAATGTACAGCATTTAGATCCGTGGAAGGTAAAATATTAGGGAAAGAGTGGGACAGTGAGTTGTAATGCTTTCTCTGTTGATGTCACAGGGCCTGTCACCAACACCCAGATGCTTTCAGGATGGAAAGGAGCATGAAATATTGAAAAAATTAATTAAATAGCCTAAATGTTAATTTACATTAAGCTAGATTTATTTTTACTCATATCTATTGTGTATTCATGATCACAGACTGAAAATAAAATTTATAAGGAGCCCCCCTCCCTCGAGACTGACATTCATTATTATTCTTTTCTTGCTTAGCTGGGAGGTGTCCTCCTCACTCATTTCTGTTTTGAGGGTTTCTACAGCCTCAGTCAACTGGATAGAACATAGATATCCCTTTGAAGCAGTGCTAGAGAAGTTCTGAATTAGAAAATCTGTTAGATAATTTGGATCACAAACCCAGTTTTCCACAATTATTAGTTTTTATGAAACTAATGTCAGCATTTGAAAAATTAATCATTTACATAATTTTTAAAATTAGTGTAATTTAAAATTAAATTTAAAAAATGTTACTTGGTGGGGAGGAATCTTCATACTCTTGCACTACCAGCCCCATATTTCTTAGGTTTTAGCTTGATTTTCAAACTTTAAAACAAAATCTTCTGTATATTTGATATAGGGTCTCACTACACAGCTCAAACTCATAGTGATCCTCTTGTCTCAGCCTCCCCAGTGCTGAGATTATAGGTGTGCACCACCACACCTGGTTTCATGGCCAGCAGGGAATGCCCAGAGTTTTGGGGTGCATGGCATGTGGAACCAAGAATTGAACTTGGGTTCTTATGTTTGTCAGGCAGGCACTGAGACCACTGATCTACTTCCTGGGCCCTTTTAGTTTGATTTTTCAAGTCTATCTTTAGTGCAGAGAGAAAAAGAGAGAGAGAGAAGGAGAGAGAGAGAAACAGAGACAGAGAGAGACAGAGAGAGGCAGAGACAGAGAGACTTTATCCTTTCTTCTTTACTTTTAGTCTGAGGCGCATGCACTCTGGTCCTCTTGCATGGTAAGCCTGGGCTGCACTGCTGAGTCACATGAGCAGCCCCTGAAGCTGCACTCGTGTGCTAGAATAGTGGTGTTTCAGCCACACTTTTTGGTATGTCAAGGGTTGCAAACAATATGCTTCTAAAGATCAGATAAATCCCTAGTTTTAAAGGCATTTTACTCATTTTAAGTCTCAATCAGGTATGAAATAAATTGTTGCTAAACCCCCAAATGGCGAGTGGTTGCAGCACTCTGAGAATTCCAGCAACCTGGGTTGGGGGTATTCACAAGTTTCAGCTCAGCCTGGGAAACTTAGTGGGTGCAGCCATGACTTGATAAAATTCAAGAGCTGCATATGTGCTCCAGGAGTGTAGCCTTCTCGTGAGTTTTATCACAGTATCATACATAACAGATGTAAAACTAAAAGGTTATAATCACAAGAGTGACAAATTTCTGGTAGGTAAAGATGTAATGTTAGAAAACCAAATCTAGAAATTAAAGCAATTTGCACACTGACCTCTGTCACCACAATAAAACTGCGGGCATACCCATTATGGAATACCTGCTATCATGTGCTTCCCTTAGTTCAACTTACAGATTCTAATTGGCAGTTGTAGGACAAAGTCTTTACTTTCGCGTGATCCATGGTAATTTTTCAGATATTGCTTTACTTTAATGCTCTTTACATATATCTAATATGCATTATTTAAACACAATTCTAAAAGAAGCAGCAGATTATCAGGCTTTTTCTCCTGATGTACGTAAATACATACGAAGACCATCATGCGCTTCCTTTCATTTGTCAAAACCTCCAGTGTTATCTTTCACTCATGATTCCCATGTTCTAACCTTTCATTTCTTGCTTCAGCGCCTCTTGAGAGTTTCTCAAATTTTGCTGCTTCTAGAACTTCTTCCCCGTGAAGAATAGCTAAATAAACAGTCATGGCATCGTAACCTTCATAATTATCGTTTACCTTTATATGCAATTATTTGATTACAAGTATATTATCTCGTTTACAGATTCAGAAATGTAGAAGTCTTGTGCTATTGCTTTACTCTTCCTCAACATTCCTTCCATCACTTCAGCTTTATTTCTAGTTCTTAATATTCTTGCTACCCACATTTCAGCAGCACGAATATTCATCGACATTTCTGAAAGCTTTCAGGAAGAACCGGGGGAGGAGTGAAGCTGGGCGTTTGTTTCCTTCACAGTTCCTCTGATTAAGACTGAGTCAAGTTTAAGATGATCACTTCTATGCCCAGAATAAATGGGGGTTACTTCAAATTCTTGTGCTATAGTTGAAGCAGACACATGCTTAAGTTTCTCATTAGAAAATTATTTAAGATTGTTTATCTTGTACCAAGGGTTGTTAGAATAATGTCACTCTGTGATTAAACTGTGCAACAGCCCAAGGATTAAAGTTCTAAGAGCATCTTTAAAGTAATGATGGATGCTCCACTGTCATTCACTTGCCTAATGATGCCAGTTTATAGTGTTCTGTCCAAAATGCCCATGTTTTTAAACTGGGAGTTACGTGATGGACTTCTAAATAATTCCTGTTTATCTATTCATATGCCAAGCTAACAAGCCCCCCTAAATTCCAGTTTACTTTATCACAAGAAAGTTATTTAACCTACTGAAAGGTAAGTTTCTTCAGATAGAAAAATGAAGATACTGATGTAGATCTGATGATTGCTATGAAACTTAAAGTAGGGTGTATTTGTAAAATTTGCAGAAAATTCACTGTAGTCTTAGACAACTGAGTAGTGTAAAACATAGACTTGCTTTTATTTTGCTAAGGAAGATGAATACAGAGACCACATGGGCAAACAGAGAAAAGCAGTGCAGATGGTGGGCTATGCCGTGTGCCTTTGGTCTTTCTCTGGCAGGGTTGCTTTCCAGAGGAACACCTGCAGTTCGGATCTCTGTTTGCTTCCCTGCCTCACCATCTCCCTGGCATTATCTGTCTTTGGTCGTACACAGTCCTGGGCTAGTGGGCGTGCAAACTAGAGATCAGTTCAGGATTTGGCTTGATTTCAAGAGCGACTTGGAAGTGTTCTAATTTTGAGAAGAGGTGATGAGGAAGGCAGAACTGAACACACACCCAGGATAAGATGGTGGAATTAAGAATAATGAATGCAGTGTGTAGAAGTTACATACGGCCTGTGTGCAATAAGGTTTTTAGTGTGTTTTTTTCCCCCACATTGTGGATCAGAGCCCTTCAGCAAGTCCTGAAGTCAATATAATTGACAATAATCAATATCTTTTCTTTCTAGTAAAGAGATAGAATAGAAAGCATTGTGGGGTATAATTTTTAGTTGTGTGTGTGTCTTAGGGTGTTATTCTGCATATTGTCACTGTAATGCAGGTTGTTGCAAAAGAAAGTTTGAGAGATAATAACTTTTGGTAGCTCCAAAAGAAGTTAGGATTTTTTTTTGAGACAAGATCTCCCTATGCAGTTCAGGTGGGCTTTGAGCTCACTTTTGCAGCCCAGGCTGGCCTCAGACTTGCAGTGATCCTCCTGCCTCAGCCTCTGAAGTGTTAAGATTATAGGCATGTGCTACCATTTCCTGCTGAAGTTAGAATTTTTGGCCAACTGAAACTATGGCTACTTTCACTGAATTTAGTCTAAGTCCAAGTCTCAAAGATATAGTCTGCAAACCAGATAAAGCTGTTAATCTCAGAGTAAGTAAATTAAGCAGATCTACCTTAAAGTAAAAATGTTCTTGGATGTATAGATTTTCAGAGTTTTGTGTTTCTTTGGAAGACTCCTTAAATTTATTTTCTATGGGTAGTAATGTGTATTTCTGTAATCCAAATATATTCAGCGAGGTACTTAGATCCACAGGTGAATAAATAGGTTTTTTCATGTAATGAATTGAATTTCTAGAGTTGCTCCAAAAGGTATCTATTTCTTTAGCATTATTTTCCAGAATTTAAGCATGTGTGGAGAACCCTCTCTCCTTGCAAGTTAGTCACAGTCTATTTTTAATCACACACATTTCAGTAAGTCACTGAGATATATTAAAAGGCTAAAATTAAAGTATATGGAAAAGGTTTTCAGTTTCAGCTCTTTCAGTGATCAGTTTTATAACTTTATGATAATTGATTCAAATGTCTAAAATCTCAGTTTTCTCATCCATAAAATAGGCTATTAATATATGACCTACATAATTTGTAAATGGTGTGAATATAGGCAGAAACAATTAGTGAAAACTAAAGATGCTCAGACACATAAAATATTATCTTGCTTATAATATGTTTTAATTTCACATGTAATTATGGAATTAACATTTTTTATGTAACATATACTAAATTTAAGATAATTAGGTGATGTGAAACATAATTTGAAACTGGACCTTCTGTTAACTTTACTTTATTTTTCATAAAATTTCCTTAGAAAGCCCATTATCTTTCTCAGTAGTAAAGCAGGTATGAGGCAATTTTTATTTCTACTAAGTCTGAGGAACAGTGGTAAAATGGGCCTGTGTCTAGGGCTCTGAGCCCTTCCCAGTCGTGCTGTCCTTCTAGAGTCCTGGGTCTGTTCACATCCGCCCTTCAGTTCATGCTTTGGACCGCTTGCTTGGTTTTTGCGTTCTTCTCTTTGGAAGCTCACATGCGATCTTCCCTTCCCTATTTCCAAAGAACATCATGCCTCAGACTCAGGTCTTTTTGGAAATGCCTTGCCCTTTGTGCGCTATTAAACAGTTTCCCAAATGCTTCAGGCTATATAACTGCGTTTCTTCAGAGAAGCAGCACCAACAGCTTATACATACGTTTCAATATATCTGTGCATATTTATAACTATATAGAGAATGGGATACATCATAAGGGGATTTATCATGTGACTGTGGGAGTGAAAGTCTTGTGACTGCTGCCTACAACTAGAGATTCGAGGAAGCAAGTGGCCTGAAAACCAAGGTGACTGCTGGTGAGTTTCCCAGACCAAGTCGAAGAGCAGGAGTGGAAAACATCTGCAGCCATGAAGCAGGTGAGTCACCCCTAGGCCCCGTTTCCTTCTGGGAACTATGAGAAGACTGCAAGGAGACCATCCACACTGTGGCATAGAAAGAGTCTGCTTTGCCAGTTGTGCCCACCCAAGTGCTAATGTCTTTCAGAGCCATCCCCACAGGCACACTCAGGAATAATGCTTAACTAAATATCTGGGTATTCTGCAGCTCAGTCAAGTTGACAAAACTGACCAACAAGCTATGTGACTTAAGAAATTTCCTGGTTTCTGCATTAATCGTGACAGCAATGGGGCAAGCACCCAGATGATCAGATGATCAGTGCTATTGCCACACTCACCGTCACACATTTCTCCTTTTGATTAAGGAGCAGTTTTCCCAGCGTGGTTTTGTTTTTCTGTGATGTACCTGGTATTTGCCATAGTTCTGTGTCCTTTCAGTTCTAAATCTTTCTTAATCAAGCCAACTAGTATTTTTGTGATTTAATATTGCACAAATCCTTCCCTTTCTACAAATGAGTAATTGATTTTTATTCTTAGACATTAAGATGCTTCACTGAGTCTTGCAAAGTCTATTTTATTTTATAGTGCTCCTGTATCAGGCCTGCCCTTAGTCTTAAGGGAAAGGTTGTGGAGGTTGTTGCTTATGAATCTATCTATCTATCTATCTATCTATCTATCTATCTATCTATCTATCTATCTATCTATCTCTATATCCATATATATATATATATATATATATATATATATATATATATACTTTCTTTAACTTATTTACTTTCTTTAACATATTTAATTTTTGGTATTCTTTTACAGCTTTTTCACCCATAAGGAAGAAGTTGAATACATTCTTAAAACTGTAAGCCTTCCATTTTTATAAAGAAAATGGGATATCTCTGCTCAGATTGTGTAAAAAAAAAATAGATTGGCAAGAAAAGAGATAGTTTCTTATCCTTGTAAATGACCATGAAATAGGGAAAACCTGAGAGAAAAGAGCAAGAATTTTATCAGAAAGCTGAGAAAAATCATGAAAAGATTTTTTTTTAAGTGAGTAAACATGGTTTCAGGCTATAAAATCCCCTTTTACAGCAACTCATTCAACTCAGAAACAGAAAATATAATCTTGAGGGAAGTAACTCAATTTCTCCCCACTCAAAAGTTTATTGCTATGAATGTTCAGTCAGATGAAAAGTTTTCATTCCTCCCACCTTAATTTCTATTTCTTCTTGGTTACTCAGGGGAGACATTTTCCCAGGTGACGGCTCTGCTTGACGTCTGGGTCTGGGGTTGTCACCTCTGTGGTTGCCACAGACCTTCAGTGTATCTATGCAATGGCCTCCTTGTCTGACCAGTGCTATGCTGCTGGTTCTATTTCTCCTCTGTCATCCTCAAGCCTTTCTCCTTGGATGGTTCTCTCAGCCTCTTGCATTGACCTTTAAACATGAATGCACAACTTTTAGAAGGTCCCTCACAGCAGAGGATTCTAGGGCCTACCTGACCTCAGCCATCACGTTTTAGTGCTTATCTTACTCTACGTTTCTTCTTGCCAGAACGCTACCACTTGAAGAGTAAAGTACAACTCCTCGTTCTTTCATTTCTCCTAAGTGAGTTTGAGGTTCTTGTTGATTTCACTTTCTTTAAGATCTAGTCTAAATCAGGAGTTGGGACTTGGGAAGGGAATGGAGACTTTCTCTAGCTCCTCTCTCCAGCTCACTTTTCTCCAGTATTTCTTTATATGCCTTTCACAGACCTGACACTGTTATATTCCCCCTATGAGGGAAAAATGCTCTTATTTCATTGTGCATTCTCTTCAGAGCTTGATTTATGATAAAAATTGTATAACCCAACTCTTCTCATATTTAACAGTTAAAATGAGAAGTTAACATTTGGAATTCAAAAATGTCCTTGCTACCCTGAAGCTATAACCTGGATGATCTTTTCCAAAAACGCTGTAAAAATTTGGACTGGTTACTTAGAATCAACACCTCTCAAAACAGAAATAGCAAAAAATACTCAATTCACTGAGTTATGTTGAGGCATCTACAAAGGCAACACACATAAAGCCTTTTTTTTTTTTTTTTTTTTTTGTGATCGGGATTCAAACTCATGACCTTGCACTTGCCAGTTAGGCACTTGTGCCACAGAGCTATCTCCTCAGCCCTAAACTCACATAAAGCTCTAAGAAGAGTTTCCATCTGTGGTAAATTTTCTATAAAGATTAATCATTGCCTCTTAATATTTAGCATTCCATGAAGAGTATTTACAAGCAATAGAATAATATTGTGATTAAAGTTTTAAATTTAAGAGTTTTAGCTGATAAAAATTGTCATAAACTTTGGCAATCAAACCCATACATTTTTAGTTTTTGAAATGTGAGCATGGCATGGTGCAATTTATGATTTTTCACAGCTATAAATTCGAATGGACCAGTTTATGTTACAATGAAGAGAATCACTTAGATAATTCATTAACTTTGTCTTGAATGAAGTTCAGTGTCAGTACTCTAATACAAATTTCTATTTTTATGCAGCATCACATTCGGTATTTTGGGGGACAGAATATATTCTTTATGCGGTAGATCTACTATAGTGACATAAATGTCCTCTTTTTGTCTTTTGTTATATATAATATGTAGATAATTTTCTCCTCTGACTCATTTTAGTAAAATTGTAATAGGAAAAAAGAGAGACACTTGCATTATTCCAGAATTAATTGCAATAGAAAAAGCATTAAGATCTTTAGATATAATGTTTAAGAATAATTGAACAATAAGTTATTATCACTTTAATAAGTTATACAATACTCCTTGATTAGCCTTAATTTAATTATTGCACTTGATGGTATTGTAAATATACATTCATGATATAAGGTATGTTTATAGTCTCCCAAAGTTTGATTCCATTATATGTCTATTAATTTTAATAGGTACCTATTTTGCTAGTTAAACTTTTCATTATTTTTTTCCACCCAGGCTTAAAAATGATTTCAGATTATTATACCAAACGTTTAGTTATAACATGAGAATTCTTAAATTATGACACATTTGTAGCTGCCTTTCAACTTACAATTACTTAATCTTATCTGTAACTATAGAACTGATTTTAAAACATAGACCATAAATGAAAACTACTTTTATTTGCCAAAATTTAATATACTTTCATATTCCATTATAATTAAGCAAAACAAGATAAGGTACTTTTACTCTTGAGTTTGATCACCAGTATGTAGCATATTAGGGTATAATAAATAAAACCTATTACTAAAAATGTAATTGGTCAATACTTCAATGGAATTAAGGTAGCATGGTAATTAAATATGATTATTTGAATTTTTTCATATTTTGACCATCTTACTTGAATCACATTTCAAAAAATTAAATTGAGAAGTGTGCCATAATTTAGAAGAATATGTAACATGAATGGAATTTAAAGAGTATAATATAAATATACACATTCATGATCCAGATTGATAATCAGAATGTTACCATCAATTATAATACACATTGAAATACTTATATATTTTCTGTTTCTCATAAAGCCATTACTAGTACTTTAGAAATTTCTACTTTTTCAAAATTAGGTGGTCCCTTCGATACAACTAGCCACTTGCTTGAATGATGTGCTAATTACTCATTTATCTTTAAGCATCAGTGTTTATGTGCTATCTGAATAATACATGCTGAGCTTTAGAAAGAAGGAGCAAGCACAGCCTTAGGAATATAGAGGAAATCAATATCAACTTGGCAAAGAGTCCCTGCAGGAAGTTTCATAGAAGCCACTCAGGCTGTTCGAGGGCTAAAAAGAGCTCACCTACGCCAGGCAAGAGTCTTAGTTTGGGAAACAGTGAGAAATTATCGATGTTTGGCTTTAGATTTTGGACCGTGTACCGAAAATCCTACAAAAGCATCGCCTTTGCTTTCTCTCTGCAAGCTTACTTGTCCTTCCTGTCTCTAATTCTCATGACTAAATCGCAATAATGCACTACTAAAATGGTAAGGAAGAGAATGTATACTCTCAGCTAGTCTGGAGGCAGGAAGAAGATGATCAGTACAGGATTATGACAAATGGTGAATAAGATATTCATCCATCTAGGATTTAAATTGAAATAAACCAAGAACAGTTTGGCCTTGGAGCAAGCTCACTCAGAACCTTTGTTAGTAGTATTTTTTTTTTAAGTTATGATAGTTCTCAATGTGGGTTCCTTGAATCACCCTTCTATAGTGCTTCCAGTCTTGCATCTCCCACCATTATCCTTTTAAATCCTAAGAGTTTTCCTGAGTCTTGCCTTCTAGCTCTCATTCCTGTATTTTTTTTTTTTTTTTTGTCTTTTTGAGGCAGGGTCTCGCTATGCAGTTGAGGCTGGTCCTGAGCTCACTTTTGTAGCCCAGGCTGGTCTCGAACTTGCACCAATCCTCCTGCCTCAGCCTCCCAAGTGCTAGGATTACAGGAGTGCGCCACCACGCCCGGCACTCATTCCTGTATTTGATATCTTCTAAGTTTTTATCATCTTATTTGGAACAAGTATATCCTGTTTATAGAGAAGGGATACTAGAAAAACGATCAATACTTCAGTTTACCCTCATAGTAGAATAATAATTTAGCTGGACATAAAATTCTACAATTGGCTGGGCAGGTAGCTTGGTAATCGAAGTGCCTGTCTAGCAAGTGCAGGGACCTGGGTTTAGTCACTAGTACTGCATGCTGAGCCAGCCCCAGAGCCCTGGGTGTGCTGTGCCAGCTACTGAAACTGGGTGTTGGAGTGAACACCTGTAATCCTAGTGCTGGGCAAGCTGAGACAGAAAGATCCAATGAGTTTTCACTACATAGTGAGACCATATACAAAAACAAAACAAAACACTTTCCCCAAGCCAAATTAGACATCTTTTGTTTTCCTTTTGATGTGGGATTTGGACCACATTGAAATTATTAAATAAAACTGATTTCTAAGCTGGGCATGGTGCCGCACACCTGTAATCCCAGCACTTGGGAGGCTGAGGCAGGAGGATTGGTGTGAGTTCGAGACCAGCCTGGGCTACAAAAGTGAGCTCAAAGCCAGCCTCAACTACATAGCAAGACCCTGTCTCAAAAAGACAAAAAAAGAAAAACAAAACAAACAAACAAACAAAAAAACTTATTTCTAATCTTTTCTTTGAAAGTTTGGAAACATCTTTTTCTATAACAGTCTAACAGTTTATCCTTTGCAGTTGGTTTTCACTTCTTCATTGTGAAGGGCATTCAACTCTTTTAGTTCAGTTCTTTCCCTGTTTTCTTTATAAGGAAATTCTATTACTTGGAGATTATGTTGCTCCACTACTTTTCTTCTTTTTAAATTATCATTTTTTTCTTTGTGGTTTCTTTTTTTTTGTTGTTTTGCTTTTCTATCTTTAAGTTCAGTTTCAAGCATTTTCCTTTTAAAGTGAAACCTATGGAAGCTCACAAAACAAAGAATAGAATTGCACTTAAAGAAGAAAACTTTGAACCATCATCTTACTTACTGAAATTGTCTTTTTCCTTTTGAAGTGGTCAATGAAATGACAACCTTAAGACTCTAGGAAAAAAAAAAACTTGTAAGTGAGTAACTGACCTACCCTATTTTCTCCTTGTTACAATGAAAAAATAATGCAGATGAATAGGACTTCTGAATAACTCCCTAATTTTTCACACAAGAAGCAGATATTCATATGAGTGACTTTTTTCTACATAATATCATAACAATTTACAAAGGGTAACCAATAACAGGAAACAAACAAAATGACATGGAAGCCAATGTCTAAAGATGCAGAAGAAAAATAAAATGAAAAAAGTTAAAAAATAATCAGATAGCTATTAAATTATGGCATAATTAACAAAATATGTGAGCAACACATATAAATGCTAATAAGCTAACTTCCCTAGTAGAAAGACAAAGGTTGCTCATAGGGTTATAAAAAATAACACTGAAGTATGGACATAAGAAGTAGGAACATGGATGAGCAAGGAGCAAAGAGAAGTACAGAGAGCCAGACCAATATCTGGCTGGAACAGAAGTGATGCGGCTTGAATAACAAACACCTGTTTTTATAGAAGGCATACTTACGATGAAACGAAGTCCTTATTAAATAAAAAATAATAATTTTTCTTTAAGAAAATAATCTAAACCTTGAATGAATCTAATAGCGTAGCACAAGTACACCTGCAGTAACCAATGGAGAAAATTAAAAAAAATTGAACAGCCAGTCAGAGTGGAATATGTTTATAGATCTGTTCTTGTAGTCATTAGATCAAGATAACCAAAAGTTATCAAGAATATGCACAATAGAAAAGGGAAAACATGTGCTCATTTGTCCACCATATGAAGGAACTATGAACACATTTATAAAACATTGGAGTAGAATAACAGTAAAAACATTCAAAGATAAAGTTTATAAGGTGCAACTTAGAATATGGTGAATTTAGAATATGGTGCATAAATTGAATTGTATTTATTATAAAACATAAGTAAATGACAGATATGAATTAAGTGTTCAATTGGGAAAAACTGGGGACCAAAACATAGACACAAACTGAGTAGAAAGCAAGTGAAAAAATTTATTTAAGAAATGTTAATAAATGAAAAGGAAACATTTCCTTAGGAAGAGATGAATCATAAATGTAACACTAATCATGAAAATAAAGCATAAGGAAACATAGACACTGAAACAAAAAGAATGGCAGAAATAAACTTGGGCTATATTTAAAAAATAATACCTAGAAAATTACGAAGAAAAGTATCTAAGTTAGTATTGCAGAATTTGAGTCACCAGTACCAAACTCAAGTGATGGTCCCAGCCAGTTTTAGCAATCTTTCATTTGTATATATCTTATCTTATAGAAGTTGATCTTTATCTTATAGAAGTTGTCTCACATAGAAAAAAGAAATATAAACATGTTAATTGATGAGAAAGACTAAATAAAGGTCACATGAAATGAAGGTTTGATGTAATAAATAAATATTTTAAAAAAGAAACATAAACAAAAGCATCTCAACCTAGTAGAATTTAGCCTGGGAAAATAAGTAAACTTTAATATTGGAAAATTTATAGGGATTTAACAACTGAGATCTGAGAATCATGTTAACATGTACATGGTAGAATAACAATAAATTTCAATGTGTATTCTTTTCTCTAAATTAATACAATGAATATTGTTGTCTTCATAGTGGTTGTTCAGAGTACCAGATATAGACATGATAACTTTTCTAAATACTATAAGTACAAATATTTCTTCTCACTGAACTAAGAGAAAGTAGTTGTATGAATAACACAATATTCCATAATAGTAGTGGGTTATCTGAGCTCATAGCAAGACCCTGTATCAAATAAATGGATAGATAGATAAATAAACAAAATATTAACAATATGTGAAGTCATGGATAAATCATCATTTCACATTGTATATTTATATTAAAACATCCATATTATGCTGTAAATCATCAACATATCAAATATTTTTCAACTGTGCATGGATGAGAGTGGGACAAGATGCAGAAAACATTTTTTTAAATCATAAAAAGAAATTTATTGCATTATTCTGATATACCATTCTAGCAATGTCTTCTAAAGGAAAAAATTTCATAAATTGTTAGAGTTTGTATTGCTTTCCTCATTCTCACCGTTGGGCTGTAGGTTCTTACTCTTCCCTCTAGAACTTTTAGGTGAGTTTGGATCATACACTAAACAGAATTATCTAATAAATTAAGTACAACGTGTGGCTGCTGAGGTGTTTGACTTTATTCTCTGGGACCGCTCAGCTGTTGGCTCATGATGATTGACAATTTAGATGTGAATTTACAATGATAGCATTTTTTTTTCTTTTACTTGTTTCTGAGAGACTAGAGCCCTGAGTTTTCTGCATAGGTGTACATCAGATATCATGCCTGATGATCTTACAGGTCAGTTCCAACCAACCTAAATTGTTTGCAAGTTAAAAAAAATAAAGAAAAAATTAGGAAAAGAAAAATAATTTTTATTTTTTATTTTTTTTACAAAGAGTACAAACTAGTATTGAAACATAAAAAATACACATGATGCAGAGCTCCACTAAATAAAATAATATGAATTTCACAATATTTGTTGTGTTGCATAGTTTTGTCTTCAAATTAGTTGTTCATACTACCAGATGTATGCAAAATTGGAACAAGGCAAAAGAAGAAAAGAAAAAGGAAAGAAATTAAGAAGGAGAGAAAAAGGACATAGAATTGAAAAAAGCAGACAAAATTAATTAAGCATTAACTCCTCCTCTCCATATACCAGTGGAGATGCGCAGTACAGTTGCCCAAGCCATCCTGCTCCTGTACATAGATCTGTCTCTTTCCACCACTCTGTTGCTTGTCCTTCTTCTTGCTGCAGCAATTCCTTCCTTTTGAACAGGTTCATTCCTTTTTTCCAGTATCTATTGAACCGTTCAGATTTTACTTTTACTTTTAGGTTCCTGTACTAAAGAAACAGTATTCTTCAGTGAAATAAATTAGACCTGCATGTGCAAACATCGTATTGTCTTAACTGTAAGAAGATAGTTTTATTATCTCCCAAAATAGTGCAGAAATATTTATGAGTTTAATTTTGTCACATATGCGTTTCAAGAGTCATAATTGCAATATCATCCTCTTTTAGAAGGTAAAAATGCTAAACTCCTCATATTTATTATTTATTTATTTATTTTTTTTTGTCTTTTTTGAGACAGGGTCTTGCTATGCAGTTGAGGCTGGTCCTGAGCTCACTTTTGTAGCCCAGGCTGGTCTCAAACTTGCACCAATCCTCCTGCCTCAGCCTCCCGAGTGCTGGGATTACAGGCGTGTGCCACCACGCCCAGCTTCATATTTAAAACATATATACCATAAGCAAAATTATTTGTTGTGCATGAAGTTGTAGGATCTGTTGTTACCTTTGAATATCCATTGTTGTTACGTTCAATATCCCATTTATTGTACCAGATTTAAAATAGCTTGAAGAAAGAGGCTGCACAAAAATGGGAAGTGACACATATTTTTCCTATGTCTACTAGTTGGATATACATAACAGCATCTTAAATTGCTTAGATAATTCTAATGTAGTTTTAACTATGTAGCAGAGTTCTCCTAGCCTTATATCTTCATATAAACCTCCCTGGTGCTTTAGGCTTTTAAGTAACCAATTAACCTTATTAACCATGTTAGTTACTTTTTGCCAAAATTTCATCCTGCAAACTACTGTAAAATGTCTAGCAGCCCATCTTCCTTAACATGTGGCGAAAGAATAATTTTTAAGTGCTCGCTCTGAGGTTTTAACTCTTGGAGGATATTTGCCAGGACAAAAATCTGTTTTGATCTTCAATCAAGCCATGGCAGAGCCAGCTTCCACCTACAGCCCATCAGCTCCAGTTGGAAACCAGCCTTCTCCAGGAGTTGAGGGAAGTTCTCACGAATGCCTGCCTCTTCCTGCTTGTGTGGTTCCCCCCGCAGTGCCAGGACAGCAGCCCCTGCCACCCCAGGCCTCCTCTGACAAGAGTCTCCTGTTGTCCAGAGAACAGCGACATCACTCTGACTACACCAAATCTATGGCTTTCAGAAGTTGTTTCTTGCAAAAAAAAATTTTTTTTTAAATATAATTGAATGAAGAATTTTTAAGGGAATTCCTTCTTAAACTAATTACTAGTGTTTAACTTTGGTTGAAAGGAAACAGGATGTAAATTAAAGTGCATTTTTCTCATTTCAAACACTCCAAGAAATTGAGTCCATTAATTTCAACTGTGTTAATGCTTCAATTTGTCTCCCAAGAAATTCACAAAGATTCTTCCCAGAAGGTCTTCTCTATTTATTTAATTTTATAAGCACATATATCTTGCAGCTAACTATTTATAGAATACCCAAAATTCATACTTTGGCATTGTTTGCACAGTGGAAAAATATTTCTGTCCTTTTACCACATAGCTCCAGCAAATGCTAGTTTGTTTCTCTTAAAGAGTGTGTTTTTTGGGGACATTCAGACCACTTCATACTTGTCCCTGTCTGATATGTTTGATGTTTTATTAGCTTGCTGTATACCTACTTTATTATCTTCTCTAAAGAGATCAGTATCAAATTGGTTTGGTCTGGGAATATTATCATTTCTTAATAATGTGTTTAAGTCTTTCTTGCATGATTTAAGAAGGTAATTATATCATCTCAGGTTAATAAAAATGTACAATGCACATTAAGTCAAGTTTTATTTAAGCCTTCAGCACCCTTGAATTTCTTCCAGGTCTTTCAGGGGAAATTTTCACCCCCAGGGGCTATGAACTTGGCATGGAACACCCATTAAACGCAAGGAAGGCTTGGTTCCTAGTCTATAGTAAAGACATTGTGCCTTTCAAAAATTCCCTTTGATTTGTCTTCAACAAATGGGAAAAAAAAACTGCTTTGTTTTTATTCTTAATTTATGATTGAATAAGTCATGCAATACTCAAGTTCTAGGTAGTTGAAATTAATCAAGTCTTAATGCCAAATTCTTTACCATGTGATTTGACCCTGCCTTTTCCCCTCCTGCAGCCCCGTAATAATCCCTCTCCACATGTACCAGGTGACCCAGCACCTCCATGCTGTGCTCACTAACTGCCTCTGTCATTTCTCTGCATTCACTGCCCTTCCAACATTGAACTTTCCTAACAATTCCTATCCATGTATTTATAGGGCCCACAATAGGAGAAGTCTTGAAATAATGGGAAATATTTTGGATTCAGGTAATTCAAAGGTCTCATTTGCTAATTAGGAGAAAAAAGTTTAATTTTTTTTTAATTTTGTGGGACTTTATGTAATTTAGCTTACCAAGACAGAGCAATGAAATATGGCATGGCTGAAGTGATCCAACCATGAACTGAAGTTTCTCAAATCATAAGCCAAATAAATGTTGAATTTGGGTATGTTGGGTATTTTGTCTATTGACAGGAGAGGTGACTAATAAAAAGAAATTTAGGAAAGTTGGTAAAGTATTTGGGAAAATAATACTCCAGTGAAATGATATACTTGCCAGTTTCATATGAGTTTGGAACCCAGTAAGAATTCTGGAAATGAAGGGTACATTTGGAAATCAGCAGTTTTTCCATGTGCCACTGAAGAGAGATGGAGATGGAGCTCTGAACACATCAGTGTCTGCTGGACTCAAAACGTTCCTCCGAGGTTGAGAAAGACAACAGGAGAGTTGAGTGGACAGTGGCACCTCCTGACCCAGTCTTTGTTGCACTTACAAAAGAAGCACAATTTGAGCCAGGCATGGTAGAGCACACCTATAATCCCAGTGCTCTGGAGCCTGAGGAAGGAGGATTGCTGTGAGTTTGACCCCAGCCTGGGCTACAAAGTGAGCTCAAGGCCAGCATAAGCTGCACAGAGAGATACTGTCTCAAAAAAATCACACACACACACACACACACACACACACACACAGCACAATCTGATGCAGGCTTGAGGGGCTGAATCCAAATTAACAAATTAGAGTCTAAAAATATATCTCTTTTTTTGAATTTTTTCCAAGTGCTCCAGGAGACAGCAAATTCTCAGGCACTTGTAAACTAGAGTTTTCTTTCTTTCTTTTTTTTTTAGAGTTTTCTTTGTCTATGCAATACTTTTTCTGGCTCTAAGCACAGAGATTCTAGACATGAGCATGAGAGGCAATTAATGAAGTGTTCCCAACACTGAAAGATCCTTCCCTGCGACTTGGAGGCCTCCGCAGACCGAACACGAGGCAAGAGCTCCCAGGCACCCTTGCTGTTCAGCAAATGATGAGAGTTGCACCCTTCCAAAGAGGCGGGCTTTTCTTCTTGCCAACAGAAGGTAGAATATAGAACAAAGTGTGAGCTTTTGGTCTGGTACAGCATTTGTATTCAGGCCACTGGAAAGTAAAAGAGGCAGGTCGTGTTAGCTCTGCTGTGCAGTCTGGGACCCTCACCTCACCTCTCTGAGCCTTAAAGAATTCAATACTGATTATCTTACCGTTTTGTTGTGAGCGCTGAATGAAATAACATACCGAAGTAGTCTAGTATATGGAAAACTGAGAATAAGATAAACTACTATTAATATCTGTACTGGGAAACATAGTGGGACCAGAAACTCTGGAATAGCCGACTGTTTTGCAGTTGTTTTGGGGTTTCAGATTCCCAAGTATGGCACAGTGCTGGCAAAAATAATGGCATTAATTTTTGTTCTTACATTCATTTACTGGAAGAAATTTTGCAAGGAAACTAGAGCCTTTGTGATATTCTGTCACTAAAAATCAATTATTTCTGAGTTATTTTTCCAATCATGAAAAGTACCAATTCTACTGAATTCTCTGTCCTGCGATCCACAGGGTCAGCTGGTGGAGAGCACACTGTCCTCAGTGCTGTCTGTTGTCTCGCATAGCTGAGGCTTGCTGCAGTCCTTTACAGTTCTGTTAGGAGAATTAGCATCCTTTCTCACAGCCTTAAGCATCTCAGCATCTTAATGTCCTCAGGAACAACAATACGTTAATATGCAATTCCACTTGCAGGGCTTGTGTATTATCACTCTGCATGGAGAAAAGCCTCCAAAGCTAGAAGCCCCTGTCCCAAATGTTGTTTATTCCTACAACACACAAAAGACAAAACCTCAGAATAGAGGTGGGATCACGATATCCCTCTCTCATTCATTATATGCAGTATCTCCACTCTAGCCTCTAGATTTCCTCAGGTACCTTGGAAACCACAGAGAGACAGATGTGAACCAGTGTGTAGAGGTACATGATGCTTCATTCCATTACCTGGGCTGCTATCTCCCAAGAGCTTCTCCTCACCTCCCTGTCTCTCTCCCTTTTACTTTTTCCCTTCAAAGAGTGTATCTTTGGAAATTGAGAATATTCAGTGAACAGAACTCATAAATCAAATCATTATCATTAATCATCAAAGTGAGACATTGTAAGAAATTGCAAATTAATCACAGCTGGCAGGTGAAGCTGCTCCCTGCTTGTGCGTTCTGCATACTAAAGGGAGTGTGATCCTCCGAGAGAGTTTACTTTTTGTTTAGCTATCTTCCTACGGAACTCTGCATTTTTTCAGCTCACTGAGACTCACACCTATGTCCAAGTTCTAGAAATAGTCTTTAAGGACTTATGCTTTTTAATAAAACTTGAATTTCAGAATCACTTTTGTTCCAGTGAAATTTAGCATGATTTAATGTACTTTATTAGTAGTATCATGGCATATTTGAAATGAAGGGATTTTTCTAAAGGAGATATATAGCCAATTATGTCACAATTCTGTGTTTAGAGTTACTTATTTTCTATACCTTGGGTCATATTTGATAGCCTATAATTTTAGTTTAAATGCCTCATTGATTGAAATAGTAGAGAATTCTAAATATAATATCTTCTATTTGGATAGTTTTTGTAGGCATGAATAGTAATGAATGAGTTTTGAATACATTTTATTTTTCCAGGAAAAAAAAAAATCCTTCATTATCATGTTTGCCTTGTTAGTTTCCCTGTAGAGTAAGAACAACTTTCTTTAATGAAGAGCGCTTAAGTCAAGACAAGCTAAATGTCTGCATATGTCATACAGCAAATCTGTGTTTGAGTACAGAATGGACTCATTATTTCCTGACCAACACTCAACAGTGAGAAATTCCATAGTTTATGGACATTTGAAAAGCCACCTACTTTTTTTAAAAATAAAAGAACATAAATATAAATTTGCAGACTATGTTTTATATATCATTAGAATTTCTTTAATGATAAAAATGTATTAAATATATCAGTAAATAGAGAACCCTACCTAGGGGGAAAGACAGACAAGATACATGAAACTTCACTAAAAAGCAGGATACATTAAAGAGTTGAGAAACTCAGTGTTTCAGTAAAGCCTCTGTGCTCACAGAGACTGAACTTGCTCTTAGCTGAAAAAAAGGGCAGGGGTCTGAGAATCAAGATTGCCACCCATCATGGTTTTACAAAGAGTGACTTTTCCTTCCCATGATCATTACCCATTACCTTCACCTCAATTCAGTCAGCTCCATCAGTACTCCAGGTGTCTAACTAGAAAACCAGGTGAAGGTCCTAATACTGGGATTTTGTGAGTATGAAATTCTCAAAATCTTTTCAGTAGATTCCTGAATTATTCAGGAGTGTCAGAATTTTTTTTTTTTTTTTTGTACTTCTTATACATATATCTTCCTTTTAAGAGTATCTCTATTTGGTGAAAAAGCAAAGGTATGATTATATGATGGGTCTTATACTGAAAACAGAAAAGGAAATTGGCTTGAAAATAGAAAAGCGCAAGGCCTGCGAGATACCTCAGTGGACTAAACCTCTGCTTAGGCAAGGGTAGGGACTAGGATTTGATCCCTGGTACCGCCAGGTGCACTAGTGGTGCATGCCTGTAATCGCAGCACTGAGGAGGCTGAAACAGGAGGATCACTATGATTCCAACGTGTGTAACAAGACCCTGTACCAAGTACATTAGGAAGGAAGGAAAGAAAGTAGGCAGGCTGGCAGGTAGGCAGGCAGGCAGGAAGGAAGGAAGGAAGGAAGGAAGGAAAGAAGGAAGAAGGAAGAATTTAGGGAAGTGCATTTTTTATTCCCTTTAGTATTACATATGCTGGCTACCTATTCTTATTTATTTTTGGGACATTGTTTTTTAGTAACTGTCTTTAGCACTGTCATTCACTTTGAATTTTTTTCTCTCTAGGGGGGTTAGTCGCAGGATAGGTTGAGACTGCTCCCTGATCTGCTGAGCTGGTCCTGAGGTGCCAGCCTCATCACAGACCCATAATATTCTTGTAGTCTGAGGAGTCAGAACTTCAGCTCTCCTCACGTAATGAGCACGTATCCCAGGTCCTGTCATAGTTTTCTATTTGCTTAACTGTGAGACAGTCATTTGCTCCTTTCTAATAACTCAGTATTGAACTTTAGGAAATAAATATAGTAAAAAAATGTGGAAATTTAGTAGTATTCTCTTTGCTCCCTTCTCCCCACCTTCTCTCTTCTCTCCCTGTCTTTCTTCCTTTTCTTTCTTGTGTAGTATTTCAGAAAATTGGCTAGCAGGCACACTGTCTCCTTCTCAATGAGTCCCGGCTGTTCAGTAAGTGAAAGATGAATGCACCCTGCTCCCTCCGGACTCCCTTTATGATCCTCCAAAGCCTTGCATTTATATTTCAGCCATGGACCTGGAGATTTTATGATTTTATGAATTGGAACCATTTTGGAACCCAGAGAAAACCATCAGGTGCTGTTTGACTCAGGAACCCACAAGTTACAAAATCAAAGGATCACAATTTTTTTTTTTTTTTTTACTGCTTGGTAATTTGGAAAATTCACGTTTTCATCACTCCAACTGGTCCATGAGATTACTAAACAAAATTGTAAACCGCAGGAACCAAGAAATCAAACATTTCTCTTGCATTATTGATTAGCTTGGGCAAATTTTGCTTTCTTCTTTTTTTTTTCTTTCCCCTCTTCTCCTGTTTCATACTTTTACTCAAATATTTTTATATAGCTTTCACAGTTCTAGCGATGGCTGCCGAATAAAGTTAGACTTCTTTGGGTTTACTCTTTGAGATTTAACTGCACAAATGTAGAAGCAATAATGAACGTTAGGTTATTCAATAACACAAGGAATGTGGGGCGATTGCATATCTCCTTGCATCAAGAACATTAATTAATCGTATGATGAGAACGCAACGTTTTATTTACCAGTGCAAGAGGCTGCCAAGATCGTTCTGAATTTAATAATTGCACATGCTGTTGAGGGAGGAAAATTAATTTAGTTATTAAATTGGAGGGTGCTTTTTTCTCTCCCAAAGAAGCTGGAATGCAGCCAGGCCATAATGTTAATGTTATGAGAGTTGGGATGTGGATTACTCTTACTAAAAGCTTTTCCCGCCTTTATTTAAAGAAAAATGAAAAAGTGTTGATAATGTTATACCAAGGTTGTTTCTATTGCATATGAAAAATAAACTATAATAAAAGTTTCTATGTTTCTCCTTAGGCATAAAGGGATTGCCATGAGCTTACAAGGCACAAATGTGGGTCTGCGGATGCATCTCAGGCCATTTATGAACCACAGAGGTCAGATGTAGCAGAACAGGTGTCATCAAAATGTGACATCACAGGAGGATGCAGGACTCGGGAAGGAGACTATGCAGCAAACGGACATAACGTGTCCCCTTTCGTCCTCTGCATCTTTGACCGTTCTATTTTCCTGGCAGAAATGATCTTTTGATTTTTTTATTTTCTTTGCTCCCAGCTTTCAGATTTCTATTTGAAAGTGTCATTACAAAATTCTTCAAGACTCTTTTATGGATTTGATCTGTACCTAAACAGATCATGTCTTTTAAAGTTTTCTTTCTCTGTCTTCTCTTTCTTTTCTGTTCCCCTGGCTTTGCTTTGCAAACACATGGCCTTGCACTATACATGTTTGGTATGAATATGTATGTTGTCTTTTATATTCTACATACCTTTTTGAAGGTGGCTTAGGTTTTACCTACATAGATACAAATTCTATATAATATTGCCTCTATAAATTTGAAATTACAAATATTATATAGTGTGATGGGGTCCACTGATTGTTAACAAGCACTTATTGTCTTTACTGTATTTAGTAGAGAACAGTATTGGTGTGGGAGTTCACTCACCAGGTTCAACAGTTTATTAACTACAGCATATTTTCCTAAACTTATAGGCAAGTAACCCCCCCCCCCCCAGTGCCCAGTGCTTTTACCAGTAAATTGTTTATTCCAAAATATTCTAATATCTCTAGTATCACGCGGTCTGATGTTACACCTACATGTTGGTTTTTATGTATTTTATTTAATTGCAATGTTTTCCCAAGATACCTAGAAGTTTGATGAAAATTGAAAAGTAGAGCAGAGAGGTGGAGGAAAAAGAAAGACTGTACATTTTTTTGCTATATCATTTTTATATGTTTTTATTTATATTAAGTGCCACATGTAAATTTTCTGGATTTTTAAAATATTTAAGGATTGTAGAGCTAAAATCAAAGGTTACTACTAAATATACATTTATATAACATTAATAAATATTCAACCAATTATGCCATATGTAATATTAATATTCATAGAAATCTGTAGGGGATCTAATTGAACTTGCCTTCAAAAATAGTGCTGAGTGTCAGTGGGACTGATTCTCTAGAGGCAATGCATCTTATATTGTCACTCTGAGACCGTAGCATGCAGTCACTGTCTGTTGCATGTTTCACATTTCCCCAAATTTCTTTGCAAGTCCTCAGCAGTGCTGTGATGCCCACCCTTATCTTCCTTGACCTATGAAGGAATTGAAAGAAAGAAAGCATTTGTCTTTGGTTAAAATTCCCACAATTCCCTTTGTAACACTGCATTATCTAGAAATTGTTCCTGTATTTCTATTTTTGGGTCTAGAAGAGAGAAAAAATAAAAACCATTGCATATTTTAAGGAAAATCTTCAGTAATATTAACTACTTTATATGTGAACAACTTTGAAAAATCTAGACCCTGAGGCCAATAATTAAAAGTAGTGCTTCAAAACAGTTTTATTGTAATTACCTATGTGAAAAACAAGTTTATGGAAGTTACCTATGTGAAAAAGAATAACTGCTATGAGCTTTGAGCTATTACTTTCATTAAAACAGAGTAGTTAGCTAAGAAGCAGATGCTTATAATATAAAGACAACTGACTTTTGAAAATTGTATGAGAGCCGGCAAGATACCTCAGCAGACTAAGCACCTGTTTACCCAAGTGCAGGGTCCAGGGTTCCACCCCCCAAACCACACGCTGCATGGGCCCCCCTCCCATGCACTGAGCCATTGACTGAGTCCAGCTGTGGTGGTGTCTGTCTGTAATCCCAGTGCTGGGAGGCTGAAGACAGGAGGATCACTGTGAGTCCCAGCTATGTAGTGAGACTCTATACCAAATACATAAAGAAAGAAAAGAAAATTGTGTAAAGTCAATCCAGTGAAAAAAGGAAAAAATTAGTCTCAATAAGTAGTGTTAAAAGAATTTCATGTATGAAATTGAAGTTTGATTGAAATTTATAATATATATACATATATATATATATACATACATATATATATATATATATATATATATATATATATATATATATATATATATATATATATATATATATATATATATATATATATATATATATATATATGGTGTTGTTAGTATAACTTGTGGTGTTGTTAGTATAACTTGGTATCTGTCAAGACTACTGAGAGGAAAGACCTACAAGGAAAGGACAGGGATCAATATTAACAATGTTAACTTCGTTATAATGTTATGAAGCAACATTATAATACATTACACAGAATGACCTTTAAAGTATAATAGAAACAAACTTTATTAGGCAACTAAAACAATTCAGACCATATAGATTTATGTTTAGGGTATCCCTTAAGTTGATAAGTGCTCAGCTTTTGATATGTAAAACACCAAGAATGATGTTTTAACTAACACAACCTAGGAATTAAGAATTCATTTCCTAATTGAAGGAAAGTCTTAAGGCTTCAGAGCTTAATTGTACATATTTTACACACAAGTCTAACACACGTGACTGACTGCATCTTAGAATAAATAAATTAGAAGAGAAATGTATTTCTATGAGTTGTTCAACTGATGGGAACAAGCAAAACTGACGTCTTAGTTTAAAGAGAGATAATTATACAAAACATAAATCATACCCAAAATTAAGTCCTCTGGGCCTTGGTAATGTCTCATGAAAATGCTAGATTCTTCTCAATATGCTCTGTATTAAAAGATCAAACAATATATGGCATATTGTACACTTTTAATTAAAATCATTTTCTTAGATACTTGTATAAGGACTGAAATCTCTGTTACTTGGAAACTAAAAACACTTTTCTCTGAGAGTTTAGAGCTGCTACTGTACTTAATTTCACTTATATTCTCATTAGACACATAGTTTTCTATTATTATCATAAATATTACTAGACAATACTTAAAATATGTAGATTAATAACTTCAAATGCATAAGAAATTTTTGAAAGTGACTTTGCTAATCTAAGTTATTTTCATTTGTAATTCCCTGATATAATTGCATGTTTTCATAGGGTGGTGATTCCAAATGTTTTGACACTTGAACAATTCATCCTAAACTCAATATAATATATAATGAACTAATTAACATAAAGAATCTCACTTTAAACATCTTTAAAACCCAAAGAAATATTTCTGGGATACCCTCTCTTGATACCTGACATTTTTATTTTTAATGATTGTATTAAGAAATTTAGAACTTAATACAGAATTCTATTTCTCTTCCAAACTTCCTTTATTCCTGTGTTAATACGATTTCAAATTTATGTATGGTGCAAAAAGAAAGCATACAATGGGAATCAAGAGACCTTAGTTTTATTTATTTTGTTTAATATTCACACTATTCAATCCTGCAGATGGTGAGGGTTAAATCACATGACTTTTTCCATATCAAAAATCTACATTTTATTAAGTTCTACTTAATGGTCTTTTGAGAGGAATATCTTCTTTACTTATATAAGCCAAGTCAGATTTGGAAAGAATTATTTGGGCATTTTGTAATTGCAAGTTTCCTTATTGCATTACATTTAACATTGGTTACTTTTTAGAGCCAGCTCTTCACAGACTAAAAACTGAAAGCTGGAATAAATATTTTCCCTCTTAATTTGATATTTCAGGTATTGTATTTGTCATAACAACACAAAGCTGCAAAGCAGAAAATTAGTACCAAGAGTGGAGCTGTTATGACTTTGGAACTGGTTTACGGAATATGTTCATAAATGTTCAGAGAGGTAGAGTAGAGAAAATGTGGAATACAGTAAGTGAGGATTAAAGGGTGCTTCTGGTGGGAACTGAGACAGAAAGGACGCTGAAAGGAATGTAGACAGCAAAGACTCATTATGAGGCTTCAAATGTCGGTGAGGACTCAACTTGGAACTGGACTGGAGATAATTTGCGCTACATTCTAGCAAAGAACTCATGTACAATCCCCAAGTTTTTTGCGAGAGACTAAACTTAAAGGTGATGGACATATCAATATGGAAGAGAAATCACTAGACAGTGGATCATTCAGGTAATGGGATGGATATTGTTAGCTGCCTTTTAGCCAGAATTATAGCAGGAATTTGGAGAAATAAAGATAAAAAGAAAAAAATAAACTTATAATTTGGCCTAAAAAAGACACAAAGAAATTGTTGCTGAAAAATTTTGCATCGTTAAGAAAAAGCCAAGTAATTGGCACCAGGACAGGAAAGATGCCCTAATATCATCTCAGAAATCAGTAAGGCCTCATTCATTTCAGGGTCAAGGGTATAAAATTGGAGGAGAGAGCCCACATCCTTTACTTGAGCAGAGTTGTCTAGGAATTTGGCTATGTAAGGTGTAGCTCACCACATGATCTTCCAAGTTGTTCTGTCACAGTGATGCATAGCAGACGCACCTTCTTGACCAGAGGCAGGAAAACCATGTGATCTCTGCATCTCTTGTTAGTCATAGTCTATGGGTCTAAGAAAATCAGCAACTGTATGATCAAAAGCAAGATGGTTGTTCAGATGTTTAGCATGGAAAGGTAGGTTCTTAAATGCCATCTAAAGAGTTGTTGCCTTCATATTTTTAATAACACCTGGTTCTTTTATGTTGGAGCAAACCACCAAAGTAATGTCAAATTTCTCAAAAGATGTTTGGTATGCAATATGTTTGGTGCAATATACCAAGTGTACTAAAAGGAACATCTCACAGTTTTTAAGAGATTTCTCTTCTCTTGTCTTCTCCCCTTTCTCTTGTTCTTTTTTTTCTGCCTTTACTGTCTAAACCCCTTTGCCTTCCCCTTACTCTGCTCCCCTCCTCTCTCCTTTCTTCTTTCTTATATTTCTCCTCTCGCCACAGGATACTTACTACATATTAGATGCACTGCACTCAAAAGATCTAGATGCTAACAGGAAGGGTACAAAGGAGCACCCACAGTGTAACCTAAGGCAAAATTCCAGCAAATTTTATAAGTTTTTTTAATAAAGATATACATGCATTAAATAAAGGTGAAATTTTATTTATAAAATACTTCACTTTGAATTTACTAGTGATCTGGCACAATAAATAAATACTATCACATGTTTTAAAAATTGTTTTAAATGAAATAATGATTGCTTTATTATTTAGGAAGATCTGGATTTAAAATATCATATTTGTTTGAAACTAAAATAAATTTAGAATCGGTTATACTTGTTTCAAATCACAAAAATGTGGGAACATATTGTTCGTTAAACAGATCTCAAAAAACAAATAGGAGGGACAAGGAGATAGTTCAGTAGAACAAGCACTTGTCTGGCAAGTGCAAGGTCCTGAGTTCAATCCCTGGTACCACCAAAAACCAATGAACCAATGAATCAACAAACCAACCAAACAACCAACCAACCAACCAACCAAACAAACAAACAAACAAAAAAACACAGCCAAGAATACATACATACAAAACAACACGACTAGAAAAAATTTCCAAAGCCTTCAATTTAAACTGCCACACAATTATAGAGTAACTCTTCTCTGTACTATGTACTTTAATAAGAAATTTAGGCAGAGAAACAATATTTGAATTATATGAGAGACAAAAGGAATGATAAAAGTTTCAAAACTATTTTATAATCACCAGGGTACAGTTTTAGATATCTAATTTTAAGTACAGCAGTACATTTAAGCAAAAATAAAATTATTTAAAATATTCTTAAATTTATTCATAAAATTCAGACCTTACAGACATTGGGAGAGAACTGTGTTACATTAATGGATATTAGTTTAGTAAACAGAACATGAAATATTTTGGGACTTAGCATATGACTCACTGAAATTTCAGCTATCTGACTCACCTTCTTCATATTACTTGAACTCTTAGATGTACTGTTTTGTTTTTACAATGGGATGATTGAACAGTATCATGGGGAGTACTTGTTTTTTTTTTTTTTTTTTTTTTTGAGGGAAGGAAAGGTTTATTTAGATCACATTACTGGAGGATTCATAGTGTAAAGCAGCCTGAATTACAGAACAAGACCTTGAGACACTGTACCGCTGTGTCCAGGATGATCTTCTAAAAATCTCTGAGAAAGCATAAGATAGCTAGTTTAATGGTTTGTGCCTCTCTGGCCTTCCCCTCAGGCTTCACCCTGGTCCTCTTGCCCCTCTCTTCAAGCCACTCATTGCTCCTTTAGCCACGTCTGCTCCATAACTTATGTGAGGCTTTGAGGGGGACAACTAGACACAAACTGTAACATTCTGCCCCTGGACACCAAAGTCTCATGCACATCCCTTTGTCCAAAAGGCATTGTAGTCTATCTCTAGGAGCTGCCAAAGTCCCAACAGTTTCAGCACTGTGGAAAAAGTCCAAGTCCCAAGTCTCCTCCAAGATCCAAGGCAAACTCTGAACCACGAGATCCTGTACAAATAAAAAGTTAAATATATCCAGCATTCAAAGGTACAAGATAAACATTGCCAGTCCAAAAGGTATACACAGAAGGATACAAACCAGTAGGGCCAAAACAGGTCTAAAATCTAGGAGGGTAAACATCAAGTCCTATAGTTCCATGTTGAACATCCAAAGCAATCTGTGGCAAATTGTGAACTCCATGTGACTCTATGCCTATGGCACTTTTGGTGGTTGTAACGCATTAGGCCAGCTTTGCTCCCTCTTTGCAGTTGGGAATACTTGGTTTTATAAGACATGAACCTCAAGATCTTCCTTGGGATCTCTTAGCCACTTAACTAAAAGAAACATTTTTGAAAGACTGAAGTTATCTATTCTTTGATTAATTCTAGAAAATTTTATATACAGTGATGGACAAAGTATCTCCTAGAAATTTTCACATGAATTTTACTTCTTTATTCACAACTAGTGGATTAAGAAAAACTTTAGTATATTCTACCTCTTGTCTTCTTACTTTGCTTCTATTTTATTTTGTTTTGGTTTTCCTTCTTGAAAATTGATGTCTGTAAAGAATATTCAAGTCTTATAATTCAAACAAAAACCCATGTCCCAATGAAGGTGTATTTATTTATTTATTTATTTATTTATTTATTTATTTATTT